>JAVRXN010000010.1:58429105-58854105 GCA_033556935.1 Timema podura | reverse complement strand
AATTACTGTACATTATTTCTTGAAACAATAGCGAATATTAACAAAAAGCTATGGCTTGCCTTTGAGATATAGTTGTTTATAAATTAAAGCGTAAAATCACTACATTTTTTTACTATGGTCTCGGCTTCATAGCAACTAATCATATGATCCCTCACTAATTCTTAATTTTCAATGATTTTAGCTTCATTAGGTTCAGCTATATCCTTGTACTTGGTGACAGTGTTTGGCTGCAACACGACTGCAATCATGATCCTTTTTGTGATCACAATGACGTCTAATGGAGCCTTTCTTGGAGGTAGTGCTATTAACCACATTGATCTAGCTAACAACTTCGCTGGGACTCTTTCCGGAATCACCTTCACAGTCACCAACTTTGCTGGTTTTTTCTCTCCACTCGTTACCAGTGCCATTATCAATGAACGGGTCAGTAAAAAACAATAAATTTTATTTATCTAATAAGATATAGGGGGAAATAGTTCTCACTTTTTTTCCCCTATAGGACTTACCATATTTCAACAATTGAAAAAATTACCAAGAGAGATGAAAGAAAATTTATTAAAGGACTAGAATACTATATGGTTAGATCAAGGGAGAATATATGTCCTTTATCATTATATGTCTTTATAACAAAAGTGGGAAATGAGTACTCTTAGACACTCTATGCGGGTAAGAGTACCTGCGTATATAATCTTAGTTATTATATTATGTAAACAGGGGGACCTGGTGGTCTATAGGTAAGGTGTCACACTTATGTTAGTGGTCCGGGTTTCAAATCCTATTCCCTGCACAGATTTATCTGATTACCAAACTATTCCTTCATCTCTGGCAGTGTGTGTATTTGTATGCTTTGTGAATGTGTGGAATGTCAGGCCCCCACCGTGGTTCGGAACCCACGTTAAACTGTAGGTCTCCTCTGCTTTCCACCATCATCATTCTCAAGTATCATCCTATCAACTGGGGATAATGGAATTCCTCTTAATGGTGTCCCCCCCTCAGAAATGAATTCCTCCATACGCTAGGATAGCAGAGGTGTATATAAGGTCGAAAGGCCGAGATCGAGAGCATTAGCACACCCATATTATGTAAAGAGGCGTAAAACTGCTTATTCAAATAAGTACACATTAATTAAATAAAATTAAGATTAACAATTAAATTACAAATATTTTATAGTATGCCTTTTTAGGATAATGTAAAAATATACAAAGAGGGTTGTGCTCAATGACCCCTAGTAGAAGTCACAGATGAAAGATCCAACTACCTTATAGAATGAACACTTTTCATGTCACCACTCTGAACAGTCATTGTAATTCACCGAGTCATCATCGTTGAATGTCTCACCATAGCCAGCACAGGAAATATTTTCAACTTCAATAACAAAAGTTTAGTTTGACGGGTTGTCACTTGCTATATCCAATTTAAGTTTTCTGTTGGTCGTAGTTTTTTTATGTTTCTTCTCAACTCTCACTTTCGCCCTTTATTTTTTCATACAAAGTTCTTCCTCTCTTTTCCTTCGTTTCTCCCGATGTGCATTATGATGACCCCGAGAGTATTTCTAGCTTCTGCCCCTGTCTCTTTCTCTTATTTTCGTTCTGGTATTTTGGAAGAAGGGGAAAATCATTAATATGGACCTTTTCATTGGGAAAGCTATGTTGTTTTACAACTGCATCCTCTTCTAATTCTATCTCGTCTTCATTGTTTGATTTATCATTGATGACATGGTGATGTTCAGGTATATCAATGAAGAAAGCGCCTAAGAGTGCGCACCTTTAAATTCGGTATGTACTCTTGGATGCTCTATGAAGGGTTTAACAAAAAGCATCATAGATGGCCAGTCCCTGTATCACTTGAAGAACTATCCTAAATGATTGTTTACTAAGCGAACACAACATTTCTATTATATAACCGTAATACATTTCAATCATAATTTTAAAAAACTAGGCCTTATATTAAGAAGTCACGAAATTACAGTAAAGGTATCATAAGGTAGTTTTTACGTGCAAATCCCGGCTAAATATACAGACACACTGACTAAAGCGTTTATAGAACTTGGTAACTTACTTGTTTTACCACTGTACCGCCAAACTACCCTCAGTATTACCAACCATTGAAGTAAATTACTGTGCACTCTTAGACGCCCGCATCATCTTTAACATACTTAAGAAAAATCCTTCTTCTAACAAATCAAGCGTGACTACATCTTCACGCGTTGACATATTCTAAAAAACTGTGCGTGGATTTAACTGATCCAAATATAAACATTTGAAGCATATTATGAACATCTTGGACACAGCCAGTTTCCTCTGACTAAACAATCAATCATGCCCTTAATCCTTGGTACCTAAGACCCTGAGAATTTGTGTGTACACCTCTAACCATGCTTACTTAGATCCTCTTCAATGTAGTCAAGGAAAACTAAACGAGAGGGACGTGGGTAGATCTATTTCTATTTTATGTTAAACACAATACATTATTATTTCTGAAGAGACTTTCTCAGATGTCTATCTAACCAGATAGCTGGCTATCTCTCCTTTGTTTCTTAACCTGTAGTCGTGGCCGTCCTCTTCCTATTTTACCTTACAGTCTACGGTCAAAAAACATTCTCTTAAATTTATTGTGCCTCACTATAACATAATCAACAATCTCTGAATAATTTTACAGATTTCCAAATCATTATTCTTTCATTTAATCTTGAAGACACCTCGTGATTACTAGCTTTATCAGTCCATATTAATTGTTTAAATCACCTTCAGTATCATGTTTTAGACGTGCCTTCAAAATAACTTTAGTTTAAAATATATAATTATTATAGTAACAGTTTGAATTAAATATGAATTTGTGTTTATTTACAAAACAGGAATTAGCTTTTTAAGCTTTGCTTGATGACTTAAATTTGTAATTCATAGACTTTGTTAATGATAAATTATTTTAAGTCGGTGATAGATATTGCCAATTCACATATTGTTTCATACATTAATTTAAAAGTACTAAACAGAAATCAGCCCCAATTTTAATATGCCCTTATATTAATTTCTTATTATATTATGTAATTAACAATATGACTGCAATGAATTTATTTGTGATTGTGTAGGTGCAGTTGAATAGTAATATTTACATATAATAATTATCATTATTATTATTATCAGTAGTAGTAGAAGTTGTTGTAGAACTAGGTGTTTTCTTTTACGACAGGTCCGTTCAATTTGTCAGTGATCCTAGACGGCCAATGCACACTGTCTCTGTGTCATCCTTCAGCTAACAGAATTTTCTTATTTCCTTCAAATCATCCGTTACTTGAATCATCCTTCTTCCTAAGCTCCTCTTTCCCTTGACCTTTCTTCTATGACGTCGTGCAGAATAAAGTTCCCTTAAGGATGTGTCCTATCCAATTTGTTTGTACCAAAGAATCACATCAAAAATGGTTTTCTTCACACCCACTCTTCCTTAGGACTTCCTCGTATGTCAACCATATTTTCTCACATCTTCTCTAGCACCACATTGTAAATCTTTCCAAGTATTTTTATTTCATCTTCCTAAGAGTCCATGTTTCTGCTCTATTCTGAGCAAAAGGGGTCGTGTTTGAACAAAGGATGAACAGAATAACGCAATAAGGGTGAGTTTTCAAGCAAAAGGGCAACAAAACTGAGCAAAAGTGTAACGAACCTGAGCAAAGAGTGTTAATGTCAGACCAAAAGGGGTGCGTGTTTGACCAAAAGAGGAAAATAATTGCGCAATGTGGGTGCATGTCTGACCAAAAGGGGAACAGAATTGAGGGATGTATGGTATCCTCTCACGGTCTGTAAGCCTCTCTTCCCCCATCAGAGCCCTACTGACGCAAGCCTCACCACGGGTTGTTCACACCTGCCAAAGGTGACAAATATTGTTGTAGAATACTGATGCTGGGGACTTCCCTGAATTTGTTTGCCAGAGGTTCCCAAATGGGGACTCAGCTCTGGCGATGGTTTAGTGGCATGACATATCGATACAGGAATAGTCCACGGGTGATGTCACAAACCTGATGATGTAATCTATGACTCAGTACCGGCACTGGTTTGGCGGCCAGACATGTCAATACAGAAATAGTTCAAGGGTGATGACATCAAAATCTATTTTGAGGCACCTATATGCTGACAGTTTGGCACGTCAAAACAGGAATAGACAACGTGAAAACGTGGTGGTGGTGGTGGTCATAATTTAAGGGTGTCGCTTGGACGGCTATATTTCTAAGCGTTTGTAGAGATGATCACGAAGGACAGATTACAGTAGTTAGTAAATATCGTGAACGCCATCCCAATATTAAAGTTGTACGATCTAGTCGCCAATCAAAAGTACTGCGTAGCTAGATTAAATACTGTTATTACCAAGTTTGAGAGATGCCTAATTTATTTTCCAAATGTCGAGCTTAGTGTGTTTTTGCCCTGTCATTTTGGGATTCTAAATGTAGGTGTCCATTTGTTGCGTATCAATGTATCGTATCACTGTTGCCTATCAGTGGAGACGCGAAATAGTTGTAAATTGACGTGTCAAATGTGATACAATAAAGATAGCAACGGACCCCATCGGTCATTGGTCGGATTTTCACCTTCATATCAAAGGAATGATACGGCAATAGCTTGAAACATATGTGGATGGGCTACCATTTTACCGTGTTGCACGCTCATTTCTGTCGAGGACGCCCAGCGGAAACCTTGTGTAAAGATTTTGTTTTTGTTGTTACGGTTTTATCGTTTATTATTGTTATTACTTTAGTTTTGGCCCAATTGAGTGGAGTAAGAAGGAGACTACATACATGTTACATTGTTTAGAAATTTTGGACTCAATTGAAGATAACAAAACTCAATGTCAGTTGGGTTTATCTTAGTGAAATTTTTGTACAATTTACTGACCGACTTGAAATTTAAGTCAGCATATAAACTTTTCCACTGTACACCTCCATGCTGGCTTACAATTTTGACACCCAACAACACGGTGATTTTCCTTTCTTATTCTTCAAAATCAAATTATGACTAAACATTTAAGAGACTGGTGCTATTTGCAGAGATGCGCTCATTGCTGCAGAATAGCTTAACTGAACATTCAAGTTCGATACGTACTGTTGTCCCGTGTTCTTTGGTTTAATATGGATACGCAGTTATGATACGGAATAAAATCAAACAGTGTTGCACCGTATCGTATCACTAGATGATACGCAACGATGACACGATACGCGGATACGCACTAGTGGATACCCGCCGGTGTGTGCAATCTTAACAACAAAAAATTGTTCTTTTCCTGTGCCGGAATAATATTCGGTACACCTACCATTGTGAACTTTGAACGTGTTCAACATCAGCAGAAACAGCAACGGACAGCATCGGAAAAATTCAACAGTCATTGGTCAAAATTACTCTGTTAGACAGTTAACAAGAGTAGTGTGAGCTAGTCACCGATCAAAAGTAATTCGTAAGGCAATTCGCAGAAGTAGACAACAAAGTAGTGTAATCTAGTAACCGATCAAAAGTACTCAGGACAAATTAACACAGCAACGGGAAATATAGATTAGCTACCCCATGGGCAGGTTAAAGCCATCGTGAGACAGAAAATACTATATTTACTACTCAAATTTACCTTGTAAGACACAGCAAGCCAGGCAACACGCTGGGGTTGAGTCCGCATTCGGGACCATTTATCTTATAAGCACATAAAGCCCCCCTTACCCCAGCAGCAGTATTTTACAACTATATTTGTCACCTTTGCCAAGTGCGGACGACCAGTGGTGAGGCTTGAGTCTGATGGGAGAAGGAAAATTGACAGAGCATGAGAGGAGACCATACACCCCTCAATGATGTTACCCCCTTGGTCATACATGCATCCCTATTGTGCAATTCCCTTCCTCTTTTGGTCAAATACGCACCCGTTTTTGTCAAACACGCAAACCTTTTTGGTCAAGCACGCACACTTTTTGGTAAAGCACGCACCCCTTTTGGTCAAACATGCAGCCTTTTGCTCAGTGTTATTGCCCTTTTGATCGAACAAGAATTCTTATTGCGTAATTCTCTTCCCCTTTTGGTCAAATACGCACACCTTTTGGTCAAACACGTAACCGTTTTGGTAAGTTAGTTTCCCCATTTGGTCGAACATGCACCCCTATTGCATTAAATTTGTTCCCCTTATAGGTGATACGTACCCCTTGTTCTCTTGGCCTATTCCTATCTCGAGATGTCGGGCTAACCAATCTGCTGTCAGATATGAGTCATCACTCGTAGTCTATTCCTGTAATTATTTGTTGTGGCCTTTTCCTGTATCGGCATGTCAAGCTGGCACTCTGTCACCAGGTGTGAGTCCAGAAATAAATTCTTACATTATCAGGATTTCACCAGGAGGCCGACCGAGTATATACTTAGACCACATTCTATGATAAGCCTCCGTCGATAGAACACGCTCCTACCCTAAACCGATGAAAGCACCACCTCCAAAGGTAGAGGAGCTCTGACACACTCCGATCTCCCAAACCCGACAACTGCGGATTCGAAACAAAAAAAATCACCTACGTCCTTTCATGGATTCGAACCAATGGAGCACACTCCCCCATAACACCCACACTGGCATTCTTCCAGGGATTTGAACCAATGGGGCAGTAAAAAAAACACACCAACGTCCTCCCATGGACTCGAACTAATGGGGCACACGCCCCATAAAAAATTAAAAACTCAAACTCCTGAAATGATATTTTTTATAGAAAGGTGTGTAACCAACACCCTAAAAAGGGTGCTGGGCAGTAAAACTCTGAGTTAATTACCTTTATCAAAGGACCGACATGAGTGTTTTATAGAAGGGTGCCTGATTACGTAAACTACAGCTCTTTGAACAGATTAAAAGTGAAATGGGTACCGTATTACTTAAATGTTAATCATAAAATATCTTAAAATGTTAAAATCGTATTTATTTAAATAAAGTAGTTATCATGTGAGTTATTTTTTTTTTAGTATTTTAATCTATTGACAAATTAAGTTTCTTTGGGTTTTTTTTGCCAACAACCCATCATTTACAAATCTATGTTTTAAGTGATATATTTTATTGCCATTTAATGACGATAAAATTTAAGATTATATTCATATTAACAAGATACTAAAGCTTACAAATATAAAATGAAGAAATGTGGGAATTAAAATTAGGGTTTCTGGAAATAATTGTTGAATGTATTAGATAGTTTTTCAGTACGAAACAGATATATTTTAAAGATGCCATAAAGCTATTTGTATCTCATTGTTCGACTTTTTTTCCTCAGCAAACATTAACACAATGGAGATTGGTATTCTACACTTCTATTGGTATGGTGTTACTTCCATACATTTTTTACCTCATATTTGGTTCTGTGAAGGAACAAGAATGGAATAAATCAGTTGAAGAAACCAAGTCAAAAACAAGCCCAAATAACAGCGATATGCCATCAATGTATGGTATTAGAAATAAAGGATTTATTCAAGAAAGCATGTGATTATTGTTTGAAGTGTGAATTTAGAATAACTATTATATAAACTAAGTGAATATATATAAAAGAGTGGAATAGTGAATATTAGGAGGAATAAAAATTACGTCTTTTAATTGAGTAAAGTGAAAAGATTCTTTATCAATTTAAGCTAAATAATTCATACTTTAGGCAATAGTGCTATGATTTTAGGCCATAATAAAAATACTATTTAATAGTCTAACACGTATGTGTATAATACTTGGTCAATAAAATGGCTAAATAATGAATCTATAATTTACTTAAGTATGTATCTGACGTAATATTACATTTACCATACGTTATTAAATAATTATTGCATATTAAGCCAAAAATAAGTATACACTAAAAATAAAGCAGACATATTATAAATTAATAACATTTTAAATATAAATTTAATAAGGTTTTTAGTTTTCATTTAAGTACTGTATATACTTGGTGTAATATGCAAGCATGAAAATATAATACCTAGCACCGGAAACGCTTAAAAATCAAGTAAATGTTCCTCCCCACAGTTCTCCAATTGTAGAATACAAGTTTTTATTTGTCACGTTTTATTCAACAAAAGTGTTTTAAGTTTAACATGACACATGAATGAAAATAAACATTTTAAATGAATGTGGTAAAAGGAAATTTAAATTGTACAAAAATATTGTAAAACCATTGGAGTATGATTTTTTGTATTATTACTCTTGATAGCAGCAAAATTCAGAGCAGTATATTAGATTTTTATCCTATATTAATTATAATAATAATAACAATAATAATAATGTTCCCAAACTTTTAGTAATTTCTATTGTGGAAAAATGGTTTAATTGTCTCAAATTTACTGCTATCTAAAGTGGAATACAGAGAACAGCTCTAAGATGGTATTAGCTGTGTATCACCGCTGAGGGAACTGGAACACTTATGGATAAAAGCCTTATCTTCGATCTCTTTCAGTAAACCGTTGGCTATTGCCAAATCTTCTAGTTTTCAGTTATGTCGGAAGTTATGTAGCGGGGTAAGAATGAGCCTCTGGCAACATAAACGAACTATTTTATATTTAAGGGAATATTGTCCACATGAGAATAAGAGAATTACAACACCAGTAGTGTGATCGACCGTTGAAAACCCCAATTCCTATGACGAGTCAAATCACTCACTACTTCCTGTTTGCTAGAATCACCGTTATAATTGCCCTACATCGTTCATAGTAGTGCTGTAATTTTCCCCCCTCCAAGTTTGATTCCCCCTTTCCACATCCGTGAGAAAATTTACAGTTATTCATGTCCAAACTTCACATCCGTAATTTATTGCCACACCCCTAAATTGTTTGCCCCATTAGATTTTAATGTGTGCCCCAGGGTTTTGGCTGGGAGATTTTTGGTGTGGGAGATTATTTTATTATGCGCAGTCTTGGGCGTCGGGTACTACTCAGCACCGAGAGCATCTTCTCTCGACGGTAGTCGGCCAATGTCTGTGACACCACTCCACATCCGTGAGAAATTTCCTGGGACCCCCGGTCATTCCTAGGTGGTGATTATACTAAATATGTTCAAACAGGAAAATACGGGCTAGCACTGACTCAGTACAGAGCTGTGATTTTCCACCCCTCCAAGTTTGACCTACTTTCCATATCCGTGTGGTTTACAGTTATCCCCCGAGGCTATTCTCCGTGCAAGAGATATTATGATTTCATTTAACCTACTTTCCACATCCAGGTAACTATTTCCCCACATCCTCTAGTGACGAGGAAAGAGAAGTATTGTAATCATAGTGTGTTGGGTATACCGAAACAGAATGTGATGCAACTTCAAGTTTGTCCCCCTTTCCACATCCTGGAGTGACTCATACCTGGTGCTAGTTTGTCAGCGCGACAGGTCGAGACAGGAATAAATCGTGACCATGAAACTGTGAGAGGTCATGCTTGGTGCCAGTTTGACGGCTTGACAAGTCAAGACTGTATATGGTTGGGAATAAAGTAAGGGTGAATAAAATGCGATATTACAAATATATATTTATTATACACTTTTACAGGAATGACGCATATATTCGTTCGTACGTTTTTCCACTGTGTGTCTTAGATATGTTAGTAAAATTGTATTTAGTTCACAATCCACAGACGACTTGATATGTATAGAAGGTAGAACTGATAGGATCAAGGTTTGTGACATGTGTTTCCACCGTAGGCTGTTCGAGGTCATTGACATCCGCTGATTATGTTAGTGTGTCGCATACATCCATGACGAGTGTCTCGATCAAATCGTTGCAATATCGTGCGACTGGTGTCAACCTTATATTCCGTCAGTCGATGGTGACGTCTATGAGGTCCCACATCTCACAAAAACGTGCCCAGCTAGGTGCTAGATAGGCGACCCGTTTGAGTCCGGCGTCTTGTAACTCACTGATGACAACTACACGGTCTCCGCACATGCGTCTAAGAGAGACTTCATGATTAGTTAGACTAATATTCTGAGGAGGCTGCATGTTGCTGAAAAACTTTGAAATGACCGACTTGTAATTGCCCAGTTCTTGCCACTCTATACGGTTAAGCACGGCACAATTCCCTCCGCATTTTTCTAGCTAGACATAGGGCGTGAATTTGTTCTTGACACTCATGCCGACCATGACTCGTTTGGCGTCGACTTCGTCCAGTGGAAATAAAGTGTTGAAAATACTGGTGATGGCGAGAAGCTTCGCCGGATTTGCTTTGCGGGTGAAAACGTCTTCCATGATGTGTGATTGCTTCGACGACCGTTGTGATCATGTAAGGCACGCCGTCGGGATGCCCCTTTTATAGGGGAAGACAGGGCGCACGCTGATTGTACGCAGTCTCTTGAGGGGTGCCTAGTGGCTTGAAAAATGTGTTGTAATATATCATCACCTTAGTGTCGTTGTAAGTATAATTAGTGGTTGAGAATAGAGCTAGGAAACTTTTCATCAGAATGTTCTGGGCACGATAGAGAAGGCACATGAGACAGTAAAGGTCGCAAAATTCTGAATCTATGACAAAAGTCTACTAAAATTGGATTTGTTTGGTGTCTACCATCGACATGTACGGATGTAGCCATCCGCCATACCAACATGGACCATTGTTGGTGGGAAGAGTAAGGTGTAAATGTTCCTGCGTTTACGTGAATTGAGAGAGAGGGAAACAATTTAGTGAGAACTAGTGACTACATCTCAGTGGATATTCGAACCCCCGAACTACACAGCCATAACTAGATGAGTTACACGCACACGTTATTACTAAGCGTCTATATTTTAATTAAGATAATGTGGTAGGGATGCGTAAGAAAATATTCCATCTTTTTACTTAGAGGGAGAGTTATCAAAAGTTTACCCAGCAGGGATTCGATTCCAACCTCCTCCGCCAGAATTATATGAGCCTGACATTTAGACGGCATGCACACCGGTATTCGTGGGGCTAGGGTCGTCCATAAACTACGTAACTCTTCGAGGGGGGAGATCTAATGTCTACTTGCTGTTACAAGGGGTGGGTGGAGTACATCAAAGTGTTACGTAACACAGATTTTATATGTACTCAAATTTTAATATTTAAAAAATATTATTGGTCATGTTTTAAACTTTAATAAACATACTTATGTATAACTTCCGAATATCTGTGGCGTTGAAAATGCAAGTTTATAATTTACTTTTTGTTTATAAATAATTATAATGAGCTTAGGTGGCATTTTCTGCCTGAGACTATGAACGCCAAGCAAATTTGAAAACACATATTTTCATGTGGGTGACAGTGAAATTTGTATACTCGGAATTTGTTTAGATTTTTTCAATCTAATGACCTCCTCACATGCTTTTAGTTGGATAACAGCTGTCAGTCGAAGCGGCCTTAAATTATAAGTATAGTTGAGTTTTAGTATAATTTAGATTCCTACTGCACATTATTTTACATAGGCTGTGAATAACCGCTTGTATTTGTACAAAAAAAATTCTTCAAAAAGAGAAGACTTGTCCATTGCTAGCGTATGAAAAGCGGTTTCTAGAAAAAATAATGGAAGCATCTCAGATTTTGTAGTGAAATGGAAAGAAGCAAAAGTACAAACTTTATCTCAAGGCTAGTTTGAGGAGTCTATAAATAGTTTTATTTCTTCATACCAGCAGCATGATATAAAAAGTAAAGCTTCAAATATCATTAATTATCTACAAAAGGTAGGTGTGTTTAGGCCTATACCTTTTCCCTTCTAATAAATCTAGTGTGTATGTATATAAATGCAACTATTATGCATACGCTATGGTGGCTTCATTGTCAAAATTGTCATTCTCTCAGTAGATTAGACGGCCGATGTTGGGAAGATGGGGTTCGAATACCAGTCAGGTCTACTGAGGGTTGATTTTACTAAATAATTTCCCACTCTCCATCCATGCAAATTTTGGTAGATTTTCTTTAAAATTTTACCTTTTTAGTATACATTTTGTAGAGGGGTATAGTCAAATTGTAGTTATTCTAAAGATATCTATTATATTTATCTAATAAAGTATAAATGAGGAAGGTAGAATTCTAGAGGTAATCTACCCTCATTAGCGTGGAGAGAGATTATAAAACCATTTAGGAAAAGCCCCTCGGAGTACACCCGACAGGCATTCGAACCCTGATCTCCGCTTCATTAGCCATCTAGTCTGTTTCGAGAATGAAGCCAGGATCCAGGATCAATGTTGGAACGAAACATGAGTTTAGGTATTGATTGATAAGTTAATTAAAGTGTTTAACCATACAGAGTGGCAAGAACTGTGCAACTACACGTCGGTCATATCAATGTTTTTCAGCAACACGCAGCCTCCTCAGAAGATATTCTGACTAATCATGAAATCTCTCTTAGACGCATGTGTGGTGACCATATGGTTGTCATCAGCTAGAATAAAGATGCCGGATTCAAACGGGTGCCTATCTAGCACCTAGCTGGGCACGTCTTTGTGATGTGTTGGACCTCAATGACAACGTCGTCCACCGATGGGATATGTGGTCGACACCAGTTGCACGATATTGCAACGATTTGATCGACACACTCGTCGTGAGTGTATGCGACACGGTAACAGAATCAGCGGATGTCATCGATCTCGATCAGCCTACGGTTTAAACACACATCAGAAACCTCGATTTATAAGTGCTACCTACTTTACAAGTCAAGTCATCGGTTTGGACTATTATATGTTGAATTGTGAACTAAAAACAATTTTAATAACACATTTAAGAGACGTTGTAGAAAAACGTATTAACGAATATGTAGGTCATTCCTTTAAAAGTTTATTGTTAATATATGTTTGTAATATTGTGTTTTATTTACACAAAACCTGTTTGTTCCTTACTTTATCCCCAACCAGATAAGAGTCTCGACTTGTCGAGCCGCCAAACTGCCAACAAGCGCGACCTCTCACAATTTCAAGGTCATGATCTATTCCTGTCTCAATTTGTTGAGCCCATAAACTGGCGTCTAGTATGATTCACTCACGGATGTGGTATCACAATCGGGGGCCCCAGGGGAGTAACATTAAATTTATCACGAATGTGGAGAGGTTTCACAGACATTTTCACACTACTATCGAAGAGGGGCCAGCGCCCAAGTCCACACTCAAAACCCTGGGGCACACATTAAAAACTAATGAGCCTGGGGCATGCATTAAAATCTAATAAGCACACATAAAAAATCAGGGACGAACGACGCGGGGTAAAAATTACTGATGTGGACAGGGGGTCACGGGGTGGAATGGTAGCACTGTAATAAGCCTGTGCTATAAATAACAGCCAATCACAGGCCAAAGATATTTATAGCGGCCAATCAGCGTCCTGTTTTATCTGGGCGTACTAGACTACTAACGCCTTTTCCCAATAAAGGCTTGTCTACATAGAGTAGTACAGGCTTGATGGTCTATATTGAATGTTGCAATCGCAGTAGTAAGTCGGAATTATTGGAATAGCTTGTCGGAAGGAGATTTTCACTGTCCATCTCTTGCGTTGTGACACGTTGCGTTTAGCCAATCAAAAACAAATATGGTTGCGGTTGCACTACCAAAATCAGAGTTAATATTTATTTAATCTTGGATAATAGCCTACTTCATGGAAATTATATAAATAAATACTCCATTTTTTAACTAAAACAATTGTTGTTTAAACTTATATATTTTAACTATTTGCGTATTAATATTATGACTTTGATTATGAATTCATAGTCCATGATGGTGTATGTATGCTCTTTGTCTCGTTTTTTGTTGACTTTGGATCGTTAAACACTAGTTTAAAATGGATTTCGACGCTACACTTATTGAGTCTGTCAGTATTTATCCTCCTTTTTACGAAAGAAATGACTCATTATATTGAAAACGTTTCTACCTATATAGACGTATAAACTGTAACAGTCTGGTATATTTACTATGGTTCGACTTCTTATGTATTTCTTTATCTCTATTGGTTGAAATTACGTGCTACGACATTTCATTATAGAAAGTCCATTTTGTAGTAAGGAACTACAATACGACACGACAACCGACATGTTACTACTCCGACTCCCGACAAGCGGGTACGACTCTATGTAGACCAGCCTTAATAGCCATACAGTTCCCTCAGAGATTATAGCCAGTGTAACTAAGTTGCTAACCTTGGAAGGAGGGGGGAAGGAGGCGATGATTAATTTTTCTTGGATTTTAAGGTAGATTTATTTTAAACAGCAATCTAGTTGCGTCACCGTAGCCTCTCTACTTCTACAAATCAGCTATAAAAATACAAATAACTGGACGTCTATGATGCTAGTTTATCAATTGCGTTGATCATAAATGGTTTTTCCCAACTCCCAACAATTGATATGGTTAGCAATCTAATAAAGTGTCTGCATTGACGTAGCAAAATATTTTGCGCTAAAACTAATAGAGAAAGCTAGTTTTTAAACACTCCATTCCTCTTGAATGAAGACAATGCCGAGCAGGTTATCGTTTACTTGAATATTTGATGTTGTTTGTTCACTTTGTTGAAATATAAAAATTCAAAATAAATTAAATAGTGTCTACCGCAGCGACTGGCAGGAAATAAGCAAATACAAAGCTCTAATGCTTAGAATTTTAAGTCTGCTTGACAATTGCTCAAAGCAATCATTAAAAATCTCTCAGATAATTTTAAGGATATCGTATAGTCACCATCAGCGAAAAAAAAAGAATCGAAGCAATATTATTTCAAATAGGCCGCTTATCTCATCCTCAGGGCCGGTGTACACGGGCAACATGCGTCATTTTTGCAGTCACGTCCTGTGAAGCGTTGCCACCCAGCGTCCTGTCAGTCAGTACCTGTGAAGACATAGAGCAATGCACACGTACTGCACGTCATCGTGCTGCTCATCAAATGGTATCACACCAATCACTAATACAAAAATAGTTTAAAAGACACCTTTGCATTATCTTCCCTTAAATCACTGACATAGAAATAAATTCACCTTTCAGAAGTCTGGCACTGCTAAAGGGATTCACCCATTACTTTCGGCCACGTATTTTTTGTTAGAAGGTTCAAAAATTAGAAAATACAAATTTATTTTACCGTTACCGGAGTGTGATTATCAAAACCATGGCTTTAATCTGACTGGAAGGGGCCAAGTGTAGCATCCAAAGCTAACGCCTGTAATAGTGCGTACTGCTACGGGTGTGGTAACGTGGAGTCAACTTAACGTCGCAGGACGTGACTGCAAAAATGACTCACGTCTCCCATGTGCACTGGGCCTTACTGGTACACATGCTCAAGGTGTATGGTAGTCTATGGTGCCCGCATGGACCAAATACATATGGTCATCAGTCACACGTTGCCCTGTAATAAAATAATTTGAAAGACATACACTTCGTGGAAGATGGTTACATTATAAGACACAGGATATTACACCAAGCTTTGGGAATTGTTTACCTAGATTTTTAAGAAATGGAAATTAAAACAATTTACCTAACCACTTGAAGGCACTGTAAAAATTTGATTTAGTGATTTATCTTCTATTAAATAAAGTAATATACTGTAAGTAAATATTCAAAACGTTAGGTAAAAAAATTTCATAAGAATTTACTATTATTTATTCATTCTCATAACGCCATAAATACATCACTAATATACTTTGACCCACCTAGGTGGCCACATGGTTTAAGGCGTCCCTCTTGCAACATAATAGACTTCCGAGTACAGGGAGATCAAGGCTCTATCCCGGTCGGTTGTACTGAAGGTGGTTTTCCATAAATGGTTTAAACTCTCTCCACACGTAAATGCAGGTACACTTCCTCTAAATTCAACCTTCCTTATCTCTAACACATTAGATTAATTAGTACATAAGCGTATAGCCCGAACGGATGGTAAGACGCAGTGCTAAAATAAATATATGCGCATTTTGTTCTGAATTATTTATTGTCTTGTTTAAAAGGTGCAAAATCTTGGATTTACATTGAAAAATAATGTCTAAAATATATAAAATACCTGTGGCACTATAATATACACAACTTGTGAATGTGAGGAATGCCAGGCATCACGTGGTTCGGATTTACGTTAAACTGTAGTCCTCCATTTCATTCACAATACCTACCATTGCAATTAGGTAAGTGCGTATAACCAACGGTAGTAACGGTGCAAAATAATAATAAAAAATTATATACATTTGAAGGTATTATTTAACGGTTCTTCAATCGTTCACATTCAAATAATTTTTCCAACCGATTTGTACCAAACACGGTTATTCATATAGGACATTGTAAGTAGGATTTTGATTACACTCTTCCATTTGAACACGTTGACTGCTTAAGATTGTGTCACGGTAAAGACTACCCATATGGATTATAAATATGTTAAGCTAAGCAAACAATCTGTGAAAATAAATAATTTCGGCCTATTTGAAACATACTAGATAGACACATAGTCGTCTTTCAAATATAATCACTACAGACCTGTTTGTATTTAGGCCCATATTTACTGGCCAAATGGAACTCTTGACTTAAAAAAAAAGTGACTTTATTTGGCCACTAATAAGTTAATATAGTGAAATGATTTTTTTAAATAAAAAATGCCATACTTAGAGCAGAGCAGTCACTTTCTACGGGGAATGAATGAAATATAAACTCTATCTATAAAATAATTATTCACATTTATGTTTTATTTCAATGAATTTATTTCCATTTTATAATTTTCACTATAAAATTAATAATCATATTGACAGACATATATACATAATTAATAGTTTTCTAAAATACTAGAGAAAATAACTTAAATTATTTGTCAGATAAAATTGGAGTTTATAACTACATCAAAATATCAAATTCAGAATACTGAATATTATAAATACTTACACGGTAGCCTCAAATTAAATAAAACATGCTCACAGATCTTGGTGAAATTTGATACCCACATAATTATACTAATCTAAATTATATTTTACTAACAGATTCTAAACTAGCTTAAATTAACCCCTAACTCTTATTCACCTATCCTAAACTGACCGCAGAAACAAATAATATTTTATGAATAAAATTATGTAAAGAAAAAATTTTGATCTATAGTAATATTTAAACTATAGGCATAGTTTAAAAAAGTGAAATTGCTACATTGTTCACAGGGATTAAAATATTTTATGTTACTTCTCCCTATTAAAGTTTTAATGGCTTTATTTTAATTTTGAGGAAATAATGCGAAAATATACATACATATATACAATGTGTATCTAAAACATTGAATCAAACTTTGGCAGGCTATTCCTTGGGTGAAAATAGATTAATTCACACCAGCAACCTAGGGTCCATCTTGAATAATAAGGGCGGTATACACCCCTAAAGATAGAGCTAAAAACGACTGTTGTGTGAAATATTATGAAAACTGCTTAGTGTAATACTACGAATCTTTGTATACTACTTATTTTTATTAGTATATTATTTAGCACCGCGTCTTACTACCCGTTCGGGTTATACGCTTAAGTACTAATTACGCTAATGGATTAGGAATTGGGAAGGTTGAATAGAGGAAGTGAACCCGCATTTGCGTGGAGGAAGAGTGGAAAACCATTTAGGAAAAACCACCCCAGTTCACCCGACCGAGATTCGAACCTCGATCTCCCCGTCCTCGGCAGTCGGGCTCAACACGACTAGCGCGTTAGCCAACTACGCCACAGAGGCGGGTTACTACTTATTGAAACCTTAACCGTTAATAAATTAAATGTGCTGCTACCGTTACCCACCCCCATTAAGTAAAAAAAAAAAGGGGGGGCTTGTAACACTTTTTTCTGCAATAAAATATGTCAGAGTAAGTATTACCGATTTTGACTTAAGATTACAAAACATGGAGTAAAAATTAAAAAAAATAGGTGTCTTAAAGAAACTGTCTAGCTTTCCCCGTTTCCGAGATAATCATGTATGTGTGATTTCAAAGACAAGTGTTAATTCCTGCCAGGTAGGGAGCCAGTATATCTGTGTTGCTAGCTGTGTCATACATTTGTCTCTGAGCTCAAACTAGTATGATTATCTCGGAAACGGGGTAAGCTAGACAGTTTCTTGAAGACACCTTTTTTGTTAATTTTTACTCCATGTTTTGTAATCCTGAGTCAAAATTGGTAATACTTACTCTTACATTAATTATTGCAGAAAAAGTTGTACAACCCCCCTTTTTTACATAATGGGGGTGGGTAACGGTAACAGCACATTTAGTTTATTAATGATCTAGGTTTCAATAAGTATTATACAAATATTCGTTGTAATACCCTAAGCAGTTTTCATAATATTTCACACAACAGTCGTTTTTAGCTCTATCTTTAGGGGTGTATACCGTCCTTATTATTCAAGATGGACCCTAGGTTGCTGGTGTGAATTATTCTATTTTCACCCAAGGAATAGCCTGCTAAAGTTTATAATATAGCTAAAGGCAACGATTTTGACTATGTAAATGTCCTTACATACAATGCACCGAAGGTATTATTTCTGTAATTTATTACAATTAGTCATTTTGGGGGTCTTTAAGTGTGTATAAAAGTTTGTTTTTTAATATCAAATCGTCTTAAAATGTACCCAATACATTAGAAATATCCTCAATTTTCTATATCTTAATTTTACTTTGTACAGTTTAAGTTCTTAATGAAATTATAATTGTTGTTTTTGGAGTGGCAAATTCCCTGCTTACACCCACCTCCCTCACCCCAGGGTGCACCACTGCGTTAAACCTATGTTAAAGCAGTAAAGATCCATAACCCATTTTAATGTGTTACTAGATACCTACCGACCACACAAAACCCTCCTCTTTTCTTTAATTCTTACAACATAAACATCAAATTTAATATTTTAAGAAACTTTCTTGTTTGCAATTGTATATCGAAAGAGGGTCAAAACAAAAAAAAAACTCAATAAATAGTTGTATTAGTTTGTCAATTAAGAATTTTAAAAAAAGATACAGAAGTTACCGGTGGTAAAAATAAATATGAGATAATTACTATTGGGGGGGAAGAGATGGTTTTAAAACTATCCTGTACTCTGTCCCCAAAGTAACATTCAAGAGTGGAGGAAATGGATTTATTTTTTCGATGGGCTAGCCACACTTTTACCTGCACAATTCAATAAAAACTCCATACTGGGGACCACCCCCTTTCCCTGGCACGCCTCAATAGGCTTTGCTAAGCTTTACATAATTGCAATCAAGAGTTCCCAAAATGTTTTGTATACAGTATTGTTTGTGGAAACACTTTACCCCATGCGTTCAACTTTGAGACTAACAAGTGTAATTCTAGGGTACAGTACATTACCATTGACTATGTCATCTTTTGAAAAAATACTTTTCTAACTTTAGACTGTTACCAGTGATATCACATGACATTTTGAATCATTTGGCATCTTTGAATAATCAATTTATTATTTAAAATAAAAAACGTGATTTTCAAAAATAGCTCAAATATTTTAAAAAAATCTCAAATCTTAGTATTTCATACATTTATGTATATCTAAATGAAATATTAAGATTGTATGTTAATCACTAGCACTTTCAGTTTTAGGATGATTCAAAATATGACTATGCTTTTCTTGTTAAATTATTGCTGTATCTATGCGCCAAATATTGACTAGAATGACATGCGTCAATATTATTAATTACTTCTATTTGTCAGTTTGGATGTCCAACTCAAACATTAGAGCTTCAGATAGAATTAATTTTAACCATTTTATCTACTCAAAATAAGTATATAAACCATGTTTCTGCTTAGGCAAGGAAATTATAAACGACCAAATCAATTCGAAATAGTGCAAAATTAAGTTAAATTATAATTTCAACTGAACGAATAGGCGTAAGGGACATAATAAGTTTCCTGCAGATAGAATATTTCTTAAAAAGGACTTGTCCCTCCCACAAGATATATTTAAGATATATAAAAACGTGAAGACGATTCAAGAAGAGCATCCATTTTTGTGGCCACTAACTGAACTAATAATGACATGGGAAAAGCCCAGCGAGCGTGAAGGAATGATCCTCTAACAGGTTCTTCATGTGTGTGAGAGAGACATCCTTGCTAATATGTTGATAATAATCTCTCTGGTAGCCAGCCAACCAAGTTGATGCCCGAAGGTTGTTTAACGAGTAGAACACTCGCTACCTTGATCGTCGACAAACAACCACTAGTTTAAGTCCGTTGAGTTGGTTGTTCAGGTCCGAGTTTGTTACATCCGCAAACATAGCCCGAACAAAGGGAGTGCAAAACTTGTAGTTAAGATACATTGTATATGTTTAATATATGTGAAATCAATAGATAGTTTTCATTCATGAAATAATAACGGTGAAATTTCAAGAAAACGTATGATAAAATTATCGTTGCCTCTGTAATAAATTATTTGTTACGAAAGGTGAGGAATGTTATTTTAGAATGGTTTTGTTTTTATGTTAAAGCTATAACTATTAATCCAGAAATCAATCAAAGTTTGTACAGAATACTTTCAAGTGGTCTAGTCATGATACGACAAAGTGAAGCCCAATTAACACAGGGAAATCCTGTTCATCAAAAATGTATCTTGGTTGGTTAGCTTGTGGTGAAAAGAATCCTGTTTCGTGGGAACAAATTTGAAATGATCATGTAATCTGTTTAAGCTCTTGAAACCGAATGCCTCGCTTGTTTTCTTTATAGGCTAAGTTGGTCGACATATTTTATAGTTGTGACAAAATGGTCCAAATCATTGATGGTTTAGTTTACTTTAGGGCTCCAGTTATTTTATCTTTGTTACTGAATTACAAACAAATACTGTTTTATAAATGGGAAAATAAAGCTTTCGTGACATGCTTTATATTAACTATAGCAATTGGTTTTTAAAAGCCATTCTAATTTATTGACGTGGTCAGTGTCATTCCAGAAGGAGAATAAAATTGAGATTCAGAATGACAGGACTTTAATATTGCTTATTTTCATACCAGTTAAGTTAAAGGGGTTAAATCTTTAACACTAATTATTAAAAATATTTCAACACTAGTTAAAATATATAGGTGGTTTTTATTGTATATTATTTTATGTCTAATATTTTACATGATCTATGGACGAAACAATCTCATTTATTAGATCAATTCTCTTTCTTTATTTTCACCCCATCTTACTGCACATTTGGCCTTTTTGAAGTTTCTATCTTATGAAATTATAATTTGAGAATGTAATTATACCCTTTCATTACTTTTTTACTAATAAACTCCCAGCTATTTTATAGTAAGTAATTCAAAGTATGCAAAATGTTATTGGCCTTCCATTACTTCGAATTATTTAAATGTTTATATAGGCATAATATAACAATCGAATTTGAATATCCAATTTTTCTGTTTAATTCTCCAACGTAGGTGTGGTTTTTAAAATTAATGTGTATTTTTCAAATATAGCCCATATCAAATACGGTGTATGAAAAGCATAAGCAAAACCTAATCAGTTACTTCAAAGGTGAAACCTAAGTTTAGGCAAAATCAAGTTGCATAGAACAATAGTTAAATTTGAACCAAATTAACCCTAAGTTTTGAATGTTGAAAAATGTATAAATCAACTAATGCATTTCTGAAATGTGAATTCAATTGAAAAAGTATACATTTTTAGTGTAATTAAGTTATATAGATCCTTCTTTGAGTTCTCAAACTTTGGGAAACCATCGATGGGATTTTTTTCAAACTTAAGGTTGGATACATGAGGCGCATGATTAAGCATACATTCTACGACGTAATATGTATCAACCTTGATCAAAATCTGCTAGAATTGGATTATTATTTTAAGATAATTTTAACAACGTTTTAATATTAGTTAAACTTGAATTTTACGTTACTTTGAACTGAAAGTGTATCTTGGAATCTAACAACAGCAAAATATACATTCTCATTTACATTAAAATAACATAATTTAAAAAATATATAATCTTACGCGTTGTTCTTTACGGTTGTGAAGCGTAGTCTCTCAATCTGTACTAATAGAATCAATTGAGGGTTTCTGAGAAAAAAGTGCTGAGAAATATATTTGTGTCTAAGAGTGATAAGATACAGGAGAATGAATAAGGTTACATAATAAATAACATAATGGTTTGCATGCATGCCCAAACATATTAAGGATAATCAAGGTCCTCAGGTTGAGGTAAGGTAGTCATGTGAGGGGTATGGGCAATGAAAGGAATGAACACAATATTCTAGTTGGGACATCTGGAGATACAAGACCTATTGGTAACAAAGACGTCGATAAAAGGATAATGTTAAAATGTATTTGAAGGAGGTTGGGTGTCAGGTAAGGAAGGTATTATGGGGTGTCTCAGGATAGAGTTGACTGATGAGCTTACGTTCCAGCAGCCATGAAATGATGTGTTCCTTTAGTACATAAACTCTTGAGTTTGGTTGGAGGAACAGTTAGAAAATTCAAACATATTTATTTGCGGCCAAGAGTGATAACATTCTACTTTATTATTTATGTTATTCTCTAGGTATTGATATTATCTATCAAAAGTGATAGTTGCAGATAACATGACTTTATGTAAGAATATATTAAAATATTTCTAGTAACTTTAGTAACTAACCTCTACTGTTCTTCCTACCAAAATCATACTATAGGTTATTTAGTTATTAAGTCTTTTTAGCAACGCGTCTTACTACCCGTTCGGGTTGTACGCTTATGTACTAATTAAGCTAATGGCTACGGGATTGGGAAGGCTATATTTATAGGAAGTGTACTAGCATTTGCGTGGAGGGAGACTGGAAAACCATTTAGAAAAAACTAAGTAAGCCCGACCGAGATTCTAACCTCAATCTTCCCGTCATTGGCAATCTTGTCTACTGCGAGATAAGCACGTTTGAGCTTGCGGACACCGAAGCGGGGGTGTTATCATGCTAGTTATTTAGTTAGTTATATCAAAAGAACTAATGTAGGCACCGTATCTTATTGATTACGACCGAACTGGAACATACATAAACACCCACTAGGGAATCTCAGGGTTTGAGTTTTGTTCTTTCAGACAGTCATTTTGGGTTCAGAGGTGTCCACATCTTTAAAAATAATTAGATTTAAAACACGTTTTTTGTTATAAGGTTAACATAAAACATTAAGTTACAAAAATATATAAATTGACATCCAAAATGAACATCTCCTGTTGTAAATACAAAAGTGTTTCTTACACCACTTTTAAGGTTCCTGATTTCTAGAAAATATGAAAAGATAATATGAATATACTAGAATGTTTGGTCGAGCTTTTAGTATATACACTGATTTATACGCTTTTAGTAAATACACCGATTTATACAAAGTCACAAAATTTTCTCCATTGACCACTTGTGTAGTTCTTTAATAGTGTTTCGTAAGGCTTTTTTAATTTTACTTTCTCATATCAAGAAAAAGTATTGTGACCATGAAAAAAATCTGTCTCGAGATTATGACGAGCTCATACGTTTTATGTGAACACGAAACCAAAATTTTATTTTACCATTTTGTTTGTCCCAATGTTTATTTGTCTATCTATCAGTCAGTCTGTCCCTTGCCATGGATCCCAAACGGTTTGGTCGATTTTGTTTAAACTTGTTAATTTTATTTTATAGGGCTATCTCAAAAAGAAAATTACCCTAACCCTCAAATTAAGGGTAGTTTAATGATGAGTGTTTTATTTATAATTTCATAGTTTTCCAAAAAGGCTATAACAATATTGTTTAAATTTATTATCCAAGATTTTTGACATGACAAATAGTAGGGGCCTACTGTATGTTTGGTTTTAATAAAAATTCAGTGAAGGGTAGTTTACTGATGGAGCACTTTTGAAAATTCGAAATATTTCTCAAATAGATCTAGCGATTTTCTTAAAGTGTATACCTGAAAGTTGTGTGTTATGCTAAAAAAAAATTGTATACTTGTTTTTGGGATAAAAACTCATTTATGGCTAGTTTACTGATGATTGAATTTTTTTAAATTTTAAATATTTTACCAATGATTCTAACAATATGGTTTCAAATGGCTATCTTGGGAATGTTTGACATGTAAAATAACAGCGAATAATTGTTTTGGGGGGAGAACACCTTAATGGCTAGTTAACTTATTTCTTATAAACATTAAATATTTAAAAAATGGTCTAAGCGATTTTAATCCAAATGGGTATTTTGGGAATGTTTGACATGACAATTAACATTGCATACATTTTTTGGGGGTAAGAACTCATATATGGGTAGTTTATGATATATGATTTCTCAAAAACTGAAAATATTATTAAAACGTCCCTAACAATCATGTTCGAAATGTGAATCTAAGGATTTATTGACATGAAAAATAACCTTGTATACTTAGTTTTGGGTAAAAATTCGACAAAGGGTCGTTTAGTAATGAGTGATTTTTAAAAGTCACATGATTTTGAAAATGGCTATAATGATTTTGCTTAAAATGTATATATTGGGAGTGTTTGAAATGAACATAACAAATAAAGATGTAAAATTTTTTGTGGGGAAAAGTTTGGATACATGTAGTTTTCTTATGACTGTATTTTTTTTAAATTTGAATATTCAAAAAAATGGATTTAATAACTTGGTTCAAAATGGGTATCTGTTAATAATTATTTGCTATCATTATATATTGATATATATTGCTATATAGATATATTTACTTCAAAAATCATTTAATAGTAGTTAAAATTATAATTACTGAGTTTTGTAAAATTTTCTCTTTTTTAAATATCTCTAATGATTTGGTTCAAAACTGGAATCAGGGGACTATTTTATTTTATAAATAATAATCCTATATATTATTTCTGTTGTCAAAATCCCTTTTTTTCAACTAATACAAAGCCAATAGCGATGAATAAGGTATCAGTGGAAAGGATTGTTTACCGACTTCTGACATTGCATATTCAGTTTACATTAAAATGCATTGTTTGTTTAAAATATAAGTTAAAAGAAAAAATCTAACAATATTTTTGTATCAATTACCGAAAATAAACTCTCTTTACTATTTTGTGTATACACTTCGCTGAGTATTTAATTTCAACAACCAAACAAAAGACTAAATCATTTTTGGGGGTGGCGGGGTGGAGGTGAAGTTTGAATGTGCGAAAGTTTTGCAAGGGTTTACTGGTGTTTATTTAT
Source organism: Timema podura (assembly GCA_033556935.1). Lineage (NCBI taxonomy): Eukaryota > Metazoa > Arthropoda > Insecta > Phasmatodea > Timematidae > Timema > Timema podura. The sequence goes on along the minus strand of JAVRXN010000010.1, from coordinate 58,829,089 downwards.
TTATCTAAAGTAAATTAATTTAAGGGTAGTTTTCTTACGAAAAATTATAGAGAATATGAGATTTTTAAATTGACCTTGAAGATTTAATTAAAAATGTGAGTCTGGGAATAGTTTTTCATGATAAATAAGAATTTTTTTTTTATTTTTCACATAACAAATCATTTTAGGGTAATTTACAAATAATCTATTTTTGAAAATTTGAGTTTTGCTAAATATATTTGAATAATTATGTTTAAAATATATTTATAAAGACTTTATCGTGATTAACAAAATTTTGTGTTTGTTTTAGTTAGTAAAACATATTTAAAGGTAGTTTACTCAAAACCTATGTTTGAAAATTATCTTTGAAGCTATAGTACACAATATGACAAAGTTTGTTTGATTGGGTAGTACCATTGATTTTCAAGGAGTTATTAGGATTACCATGTATTATTTCCTTCTTTATCTTAATCCGATATTAACATGATTATGTTAAGAGCTGCATGATATGGTGGAGGATATCAAAAATATTAGCGTTCCTTTGGGATCAGTTAATCACCTTTACATTTGAGACAATTAATCAATTTTACATTTTTTTAAAACATTAAGCGCTTCGTACAGATTGAAGAAGCTTTGGTATCTCCATATCATAATTGAAAATATTATGGTTCTTTCCTACCGCCACCAATTACAATAAGAAGCTCGTTTCGATTTTCAATAGATTATATCATTCCTAATCTGGATTAAGACTACTATGACTATTAGCACAGTGTAGTAACATTTGGAAATAAGCTTATCTTTTTTCGTACACATATATAATATCTCTCTTAATATTTATAGGCTAAATCTCTCCTTAATTTTATCATAGGCCGTTCAATTAGAATGTTCTACTTAGAATGACATATTTTCATCTTGAACCATAATCCTATAATAACCTAACGCAAATACTTCCTGTTCATCATACCTAAGACATTTTTACCTTTTTTTTAAAGTAGGATATTTTTTACATTTTTTTATATTCCACCAAACCAATTTTTTTCGTAAGTTTCTTTGTAGAAATATACTTACATGTTATTTGTATTTCTATTTTAGGTATAGATGTACGCTGATTTATAGATTGAAGATAATATTTCCCTTCTCTCATAATAGGTTTTACAGTACTCGCGGACACACCTGTAGATTCACTAGTGTAATCAGAACCATTATAGTTCCATTTAAATTGTTCTTTTTAATTTACAAATGCTCACTAACGTTATATACAGCTAGCTAAGCATATCCTCTCAAAAGACTTCAAGAAACACATTTTAAATTTGATGCTATTTTATGTCAAAGTAAAAACTGTGTTCTAGATAATTTTATTTTCGAATGATCTAACAATGACTGGATAGTAGTTTTGAATTATTTGCCATATACTAATGGCATGAACTAGTCAATAATAAAACAATACTCCTTTTGAACTAGTATAACATGTACCGTCATGTAATGAATTTGATCAGGCTGAAACCTGTAGCCAACTGACGCAGGCATGCGTGAGATCTAAACAGGTTGATCTGCGCATGCTTTTTTATTTTACTTTTAGTGATATTATATCAATTTTTAAATATATTTATTCAGTGTACATAATATTAAAATTTCCCTTGGGAGCAGATATTAAAGTGTTTAAAAATATAAGAAAATATTGTTCAAATTTGGTCTAAATTTACAGAAATAATTGCTTTTATTCGATTTAGACATATCTATCTATGCATATATATATACATAGCAATAGAGTATTTTAAGAAGTGTCTAAACTGTAATAAATAAATCAAATTATTTCGATCAAACTCAGTGTATAAATATATAACTTGCTAAGGATATAATTAATACATTTTTATTTTGTTTCTGAGGCCAATTTTAATAAGGCTAGAGGTGTCCAAAATTGTAACCCATTTCATTAAAACTCTTTATAAATGTGAATCTCACCCAGTGTATTATAAACAAATAATTAATTGCTAACGAAGGGGTACCAAAATTTCGAATCAAATTGATATAAATTTTTTTTAGTAACATCGAAGTATATATAAAAGCCTATATACTCCATTTATTATTAATAATTAATAATATTAATTAATTTAATACAAGTTCATATAAACTGACCAGGCCTAAAATAAATGGTACGGTGCACCAAACAAACTTTCCCGCTCTTTAATCTTAAAATAGAGACATTTACAAAAAAAAACTCGTAAAATTTGTGAAACTAAATAAAATAAAATGCAGCAAGAATACTCCACCAAAGAGTGTGAATGTAATAGTATATACTGGCACAAAAACATGGAAAAAAGATGAGTATCTCTGTCCCGCAAAGAGCATATAAGTCAATTTCATATTACTAAGTAGTACTCTATAAAAATATGGGCAATATATAAGTTATATGTTTGCTTATAGTTTAGAAAATATTGGTTTTATTAAAATATATTTCAGATAATTTTTTTAATAGAACTACATCTTTAAAAAGATAACGTGTATTGTGTCTCAAATAGTTGTGGATAGATGAACAAAATTGTAAATCTCTGCTACGTAAAGTGCCATTAAAATCAATTTAATGGGAAAACTTAGGGTTGCCATTTTGTTTGTGATGTCAATCAATGCCTATATATACAATTTAATCAAAATCGTTGGAGCGCATTTTGAGAAAATCGGTTTGATCTTTTTGCTCTTAAGTAAACTATCATAAATTTTAGATTTAGATATCTAAATCCAAAAACCGCTCAGGAGGACCTCATTAAACTCTAGATACCAAGTTTTAACCAGAACGGTAAAATAATTTTGGCTCTAGTATGAGATACAGACAGACGGCAGCGCAAAAACCACGTTTCGGTTGAGGGTCATGAACGTCGATATTTATCAAAATATATTCTTCGATAATTTGACGATCACAATATTTTTCTCTTCGGGGGGAGGGAGTTGGGGGGGGTCAAGAGAAAGTAAAAAAGTATCTTAAAGGATAGATAATATATGCTTATGCCAGCTTTGTTCTTTCTAATTTTTTTTAGGACCGCGTCTTACTACTTATTGAGGTTAAACTATACTTACTAATTATTCTAATGAGTTTGGGATGATGGTGGTTGAATGTAGAGAATGTGTACCATTATTCACGTGGTAGTGTGGAAAATCATTTTGAAAAACCCACCCTAAGTACACCCGACCGAGATTCAAACCCCGACCTCCCTGTTATTGGTAGTCTAGACTAACACGATAGTGACGCTATAGACCATGCGTTCACCAATGCAGAATAGTGTTAATTTTGATTAGGATTTCTTAAATTTATAAAAAATACTATTTCATAAGACTTGCTCCAATTCGCACTTCGTCTTTCATAACATTTCCGTGAGATTTTTTTAACCACGTGTCACTTCCTTCTAGCTGCTCGTTTTAGCCCCATAATGTTCTCTACAAAGGTAGGGATGAGGATGGTAGAATTGAGAGAAAATTTACTCCATTCTCATTGAGGGAAATTTGTAACCTCTTTAGTAAATGCCACCTCAGTAGGGCCTATACCTGACCTGGGTTTAAACCCCAGCCTTCCTGTAGCTCGTATATGATGATTCCCCCTTTTAGAGACTCATATTTATTAGTTAAAGTAACTACAAATTTAATTTAAAAAACAATATAAATACTTGAAATGATTTTGACTATCAGTAAACAAGCACTGTTCTCTGTCATATAAGTTATTCCGATATTGATTTTGAGGTAAAATTTAATTGTATTTTCTGCCTTTGTAACATTTTCCACAAATATTTGATCCCTCTTTAACACACTCTAGTGTAGGCTTATACATAGTTTTCATCTAGGACAGCTAATTTCATTATTTTATACCTACAAAAATTAAGCTAGGCCATATATAATCCAACGTCAGTCGTAAAACAACACAAACATCCCTATAATCCGATCTTAATCTAAAGGGGTTTGCTTTTACATATTAAATGGCTTTAGTCCTTGCGTGCAGCGTAAATAGTGACTAAATTTATGTTTAAATATATTTAATGGTATATGTGTACAAAATATCAATTCCTTGGAACACATATATATATTATAAATATTATAGATAAAATTTGAGAGCTGCAGCAAACCAATAGCAAGAGTGATAATCTAATTATGATGATTAATACGTGTATGTACCCATATGAACTGTATTGATCATTTATCTACTTTTAACTAGCCAATTCCAATCAATCCTATAATACAAATCTATAACTTGAGGTACCGTGAATAAAAATATATTATTGTGGTTTTCTTGCTAATGAATTAGGCAGTAATTTGAAAATTTTATGATTAGAATTCATTCAAGTTTGGTATACACACAGTAAGTACTTTCTTAAATTGGTAATACATTTGATGTTTTGTTTTTTGCTTTCCATATTAACTAGTATAGGTGTGTGAATATTATATTACAAGGTATTAAACTATATTAACGCTAAAAGATACTTTTAAAAATTAAGAAAATGTTCTATAGTCAAACACAACAAACTGCCTATCTTTTTATTATTTCATACGTTTATTATTTCATTTATTAGCCGTTTTGGTGTTTTTGTTTCCTTCTCAGTAATGGCCTATCTTATTGTAACTTTCTTTACACCCCACATTTTGCTTAATTTCCTCTTTTCTTCAGGTCTTTATAAATTAGATAATGTATTAAATTATTACGTACACAAATATAGGCCTATATGAATAAGTTGAGGGACATTAGTCAAAAACCAAACTTGTGTTTTGAATTATATACAATACTCTATTTATTGATTAAGTTATATAAACGTTATAAGTCTTCTTAGATTTGTCACTCAAATAAATGTTTGTTTTAATTACAGTTTTACTCATTCACACACTACACAGAAATGTGTAACCGAAAGAGAAGGGGTGGGAAAGAGGAATGTTGACTCAACAACCCTAGATATATTCAAGATTGCCATCAGTTTAGATTGATTATTTTAGTCGTTTAGTAGTGACAAAACCACATTTTAACATTGATTTCAACACGCTTCAGTGGCGAATTGGTCTAAGACGTTACTTTCGTCTTAGACTAGTCTGCTGATTACGGGAAGATTTGGGTTTGAATCTCGGTCAGGGCTACTGAAGGTCCTTTTTCCATAATTGTTTCCCGCTATCTTTCCACGCAGATGCGGATAGAGTACCTTTAAAATGTTTCACTCTTCATCCCTACACCATTAGAGTAATTATTATATACGCGTATAGCCTGGAGAGAGAGTTATATGCTAGTAAAAAAAATTGATTTAATTGAAGAATATAATAAATATTTATTTCTGCGCATGTTTCATTCGTGCAAAGGAAACTAATATTATCTAAAATAACAATGTTGTGATTGGTTGTGGTTTTATAAGGTAGCATTCAAAATAGGCAATTTATTCAGTGGCGAGGTGTGGCATTTTTAAATATCTCCGAGATATTTACATCTAATATTATTTTATTTTTATTTTTTTATTAATATATTTTATTTAATTTTTATTATCTAATTATTATTTTATTTTTATTGATATATTTATTTAATTTTTAAATATATGAAGAGACAAGGATTAATTTGGACCAAATAAAAGTAAAAATATGTTTATTTTCCAATAAAATAATAAAAATAAATAGTTTGACGCAAGAGCACAATATTTCTCATATTGTGTATTAAAGCTTCAAAGAAAATTTTCAAGAATAAGTTTTTAGTAAACTACCATTAAATTAGTTTTACTCATAAAACAAAACATATCTAGATAATCAGAATAATCACTCTTTATATATACATTTTAATCCAAATTGTTCAAATATATTCAACAAAATTCAAATTTAAAAAATTATTTTTGTGCTACCCTCAAATTATATATTTGTAAAAATTGAAACTAATTCTTATTTATCATGAAAAGATATTCACATATTCCCAATTTGAATCCACTCTTAAAGGTCAATTTCCAAAACATTCAAATTTATTGTCTTTAATTTGGTGTAAGAAAACTAGACTTAAATTAATTTATTTTATATGATTAAAAATACATTAATATTTATATGTAAAATAATCTCCTGATATCAATTTGAACCAAATTGCAAGAGCCATTTTTTAATATATTCAAATAAAAAAAACAGCCATCAGTAAACTACACATAAACAAATTCCACCAGTTACCCCCTTTTTTCCAAAGAAAAGAGCAGGCTATACAGCGTTTTTTTTTTTGTTATGTTCATGTCAAACATACCCCAAATATACATTTCAATCAAAATTATTTTAGCCATTTTCAAAATAAATCAAAATTTCAAAAATCTTTCAAGACAAAGTACACAGAGTTATTTTTCATGTCAAACATTCACAATATACCTATTTGAAATCAAATAGTTATAGCCATTTGTAAAACCTTTCATGTGTTTGAAAAATAAGTCGTTAGTAAACTACCCATAGCCTAAATGAGTTTTACCCCAAAAATAATCAATCATACAATGTCTTTAAAACCATTTATAAAATATTTTAACGTGTTTTTACCCAAAAACCAATTATATAATCCTAATTATAATGTCAGACAAATCCTAGATATGCATTTTAAACAAAATCGTTATAGCCATTTTGGAAAATTTATAATTCAAAAAAATCACTCATCAATAAAATACCCTTAATTGAAGGTCTAAGGTATATTTATAAAAAATGCGATATAGCCCTATAAAATCTAAATATCAATTTAAACAAATCCATTAAACCGTTCAGGATCCGTGGCCCGGGACAGACAGAGACACGTTCGGACAGACAGAATTGTAAACTCCAACTTTTTGGGTTTGTGTTCACATAAAACGTGAAAATTTTCATAATTTCGAGATCAGCTATTTTCACGATCATAATACTTTATCCTGAAATGAGAAAGTAAAAGTTGGAGATAAATTAAAATAAATAGGAATAAATAGCTGGAAATACAGCGCAAATTCGAGAAAAATACTAGAACTCTGTTGAAAGTATTAACTGACAAACATAGCATTAGATACCATTAGATTGGGCCTGAAAGAGATAGTATGTAATGAGGTGGACTTAATAGAAGTAGCTCAAGATTTGAATAGGGTGTAATAAGGTGGACTGGATAGAATTCTCAGATAAGGATAAGTTGTAATGAGATGGACTGGAAAGAACTAGCTCTATATAGGGATAGGGTGTATGAAGTGAACTGGATAGAACTAGCTCAAGATAGAGATAGGTGGCGTTCTTTTGTAAGTGTGGCATGAACTTTCAAGCTCCTAATGCCATAGAGTAAGAAAGGAAGAAATTAATAGCTAGCCAGCGAGAGTATATTGATTTAATACTTCCTCCTGCCGTGAAGTGGTGGAGGAAATGGCTTTATTGAGCTTGGTATTTCATTCATACAATTTCAATATAATGTAGCCATACTTTTAGACTAAAAAGAAAGCCCGCTTTTAGAGCACTTCTCAATGCGAAATATCACGTACGCATAGTCCAGAATTTGTGGGAATGCTTGAGTTTATGCCTTTAATTTATAGATTAGGAAGAGTGAAAACAGTGTATATTACTATTGCATAAGTTGAATGTTACTTGTTTAAAAAGAAAGTAATATTAATATATATTACTTTCGACGATTACCAGTAGTACACTCTACACTAACACGGCTTGCCACTGTACATTTAGTTATTTTTTTGTGATTGAATCGTTATCGATTTTTATGAACAAAGTGTTTTCGCACTCTTGGTATCGTATCTAATTACGAGTGTTTATGACCGAGACGATTCTAAATCTTGCTTTATTCTAATTAACTAAACTAACTTGATTTCAACCAATGAGCTGAGAAGGGTCGTGCCAGTTTTAAAACAGCCAAACTTATAATATATTTAGCACCGCGTCTTACTACCCGTTCGGGTTACACGCTTAAGTACTAATTACGCTAATGATTAGGAAATGGGAAGGTTGAATTTAGAGGAAGTGAACCCGCATTTGCGTGGAGGGAGAGTGGAAAACCATTTAGGAAAAACCACCCCTAGTTCACCCGACCGAGATTCGAACCTCGATCTCCCCGTCCTCGGCGGTCGAGCTCAACACGACTAGCGCGTTAGCCAACTACGCCACTGAGGCGGGTCAAAACTTATAATGTTAAATTTTACCTAGTATAGTTTCATTATAAATGGACATGAACAATTATATTTATCAAAATAATATACAGCAGTTAATTACTAGTTAAAAACATATGATAATGAGTAGCATTTATTATTGATATGTAAAACAAAGAAAGTTAAAGTTTTATATTGTAGCATTTAATACTGTCTATAAAGTCTATAACTAGGGATGTGCTATCTAAAGAAAAATAGGCTATTGATACTTTTTTATTTAGCACCACGTCTTACTAACCTTCAAGTTATACGCTTAAGTACTGATTACGCTAATAGGCCAAGATTAGGATTTGGGAAGGTTGAATTTAGAGGAAGTGAGCCCGCACTTGCGTGGAGGGAGAGTGGAAACCATTCAGGAATCACCCCCCTCCCCCCCGAGTTCACCCGACCAAGATTCAAACCTTGATCTCCACGTCCTCGGCAGTCTAGCTCAACATGAAAATAGCACATTACCCAACTATGCCACCGAGGCGGGTGCTATCAATACTGTTCTCATTAAAAGTATCAGAAGAAATGTATCCATACCGTACTAGTATAGAAACAAAAGTATCGATAAGTTGGTTTCTAAATTGTATAGGGGAAACATGTAGGCCTATTTTTAATTTAGTAATAAAAAAAACAACTTTTGAATCGTAGTTGTATTTTTAAATTTATTAAACACTAAAAATTATAATGACTTACCATATTATAGTATAATTATGTTAGAAGGTATGATAGTATTGTATTATGGCTATCATTAAAGATTTTACCATATCAGCTTTTATACCAAAAATATAATTTTTCAAACTATTTTTCACAATTATTTAAGCCTGAAAGTTAGAGAACTTGTATACTCATATCCATTTTAGTGAAACTCTGAACTAATAACATAAGTTCACGAATAAATTAAAAAACTATTCAAAAATGCTCATATTTCGCAATCCTCTTCAGTGCAGTCACAGAAAAATAGTAGTATATCCATTATTTTCCCTAAATACTGTTCCTTATTTTATTTAGAGTAGCTCCTGTTTTGGAAAATAGAGGCTCAGCAACCAAACGGTTGTTTTAATTCGATACTGTTCCGATAGAGGTCTGTGATAACTCAAATCAATTTAAGTATTAAAACTAAATTATCGAGTAAAAAATTACTAGTTTCAAAAGTAAAATATCGATATTAGTAAAGTGTCGATATTTTGTTCACATACTTACGCATAACCCTAACGGGAAGGAAGACATGATTCTAAAATAACTTCCTAAATCAAATGTTATCTTCAAATTATTTTGAGAGATTAGTGATCATAGTGGACAGTTTATATTTTTCATTAGACTCATATAACAAAAGGTTGGCAATTTTAAGTTATGAAGGCACATTCATAAGTCATAAAACAAAAGAGAAGTCAAAAAGGGTCTAGAAGTGCACTTCTCTACCTCTTACATTCCCTAAAATTGTCCCTCCAAATACTGTAACAGATCTTTACTCGCTATTCTTTATGTCAGGGAGGTAAATATTCCTTTATTTTGATAACTTCGAGTGATGAGATTATATCTATGCCCTATGAGTCTAAAAGAATGCAGACTTATTTTATGTAAGTAATATTGTTATTATTTTGTATTATGCATTCCGATTTTACTAAAATATGGCAAAGCTGAATGAGTAATTTTCGGTAGACCTGGTTGTCTAGGGGTAAGGTGTCGGACTTCTGTGCTAGGGGTCCGGGGTTCAATCCTCGGTCCCGGCACAGATTTATCTGATTGCCAAACCCTTCCTTCACCTCTGACAAGATGTGTATTAATCACAACTTGTGAATGTGAGAATGCCAGGCCTCTACCGTGGTTCGGATTCCACGTTAAACTGTAGGTCCTCCATTTTTCATCTCACAATCACCCTACCATTGCACATTAGCGTAAGTGCGTACAACCCGAACGGGTAGTAAGACGCGGTGCTAATAATAATAATAGTAATTTTTCCAAACTTAACATTACTTCTCCCCTCTTCTTCAGATAATTTTAATTAATAAAGGATGAAAAAGTTGATTGGATTTTCTCAAAATATGAATGGTATAGATTTGTTTTACTTTTTCTCGACCCCTTCGGATCGTAGAAAAAAAAAATTGAACTCACGATTTTAATAAATAACGACGTTTCATGACCCATTGAAACCGAAAAAGGGGTTTTCGCAAGGCCATCTGTATCTCTGCCTAGAGCCGAAACCATTTTGACGATTGAACTATAATTTTGTATTTTAAGGTTTCATAAGATTTCCCCAGAGATCCTTGGACTTAGATATCTATCCTTAAGATAAGGGTTGTTTACTGAAGGGTAAAAAAAGCGAATTAATAGATTTTCTCAAAACCCGCTCAAACCATTTTGATTTAATTTTGTATGTTGCCATTAATTTTTAGTGACAGTGATTGTGATGTTTTGAAGGAAGGTTTTCATGAGGCTACTGGCTAGGCGTCAGGTGCTGCAACTCTCTCTGAACCCCTTGGCTAGTAGAGAAGTGTAAAAGCAGAAGAGGAGGAGGGAGGAGTAGGGTAAAACCCGAGCGGTGACGTAGGATTGGAGTTGCAAGCGTTGCAGATCCCCTCGACAGCCAGAGTCTAACTTTGACTAAATTGTGTGACTAATATTTTAGTTTAATTTAATTCTGTATTCTCGCGTGTTTAACTGGTTATATATTGAGTGCAGAGATGAATACTGAAATAAGAATTTGTTAAATTTATTAACAATTAATTTTTCTCTATTGAGTTACATTGGAAAAATTTTAATATCAAAGGCCGTCTTTTTACTAATACATCTAAGGGCAACTAGTATTAATTTTATGTTCAAACTATTTTATTCATATATAAACTCAATGCATTTGCTTCCCGTTAAAAAGTGGATATGTATTTTATAATAATATGATCCTCTAAATTGCAATTAACATAATTGTATCATTTGGATTTAATTTACCATCTAATTTATTATTCTAAGAAAAGAATCACTGCCTTTAGGCCTCCCTCTTTAATTAGTATAACTCTGTGGTTATTTACTGTATATTTGTAAGTTTAGGATATTTTTATTAATTATTTGTTTACTTTTTATATAATTTTGTAGAAAAAAAGTATTGTTTTATCGTTATGAACGTATATCCGTTAGGATAGGCTTACTACAGGGAAAGTTCAAACATAAAATAAAACTTTTTTTTTAAGTTATATATAGTATAAACAAACCAAAGTAGATTTTTACTTTCTCGCTATCTTACAGGTAGAGAAAGTATTGTGTACGTCAAAAAATCGAACTCGATATTTTGATGAATATTGACCTTTCATGACTCCCTGAATCCGAAAAAGTAATTTTTGAATTTCCGTCTGTCTGTCTGTCTGTCTGTCTGTCTGTACCTCCTACTAGAGCCTAAACTATTTTACCGATCGGGCTAAGACTTGGTATATAGGGTTTTCATAGGGTTGCCCTGAGAGATTTTTGGAATTGGATATCTACCCCTAAAATTAAGGGTAGCTTACTGAAGGGCAAAAGGAGGAAAAATCTATTTTCTTAAAATTGGCTCTATCGATCTTGATTAAATTTAATTTCTAAATATTTATAAATATTCCAAACAAAATGGCTACCCTTATGACTTCGGCAAAATGAATTTAATTGTTCCGGTCTGATGTGTAAATTCTCGTTTTTTTTATCATATCTCCGAAACTATTTGAGATATGAAATTACTTATTGCAAATATTTTGATCTATTTATAATATAGACCTTTTAATTGAAACATATTTTTATAAAACCAATAATATTAAAGCTATACGCATATATATATATATATATATTAACTTTTCAAACATTAAAGGTAAAGAATTGTGACCGTAAAAAAATATCTAATCCGAAATGTTGATGGATCTCGACGTCCATGATCGCCCAGCCCGAAAAAGTGGTTTTAGCAATGCCGTGTGTCTGTGTGTCTGTTTAACCTTAAAATTAAGAGTAGTTTAATAAAAATCTAGAAAAGAAAAAAATCGATTTTCTCAAAATCGGCTCTAACGATTTTGATTAAAACTCATATCTACGCGTTGATTAAAATGATAAATAAACTGGCTATTTTCATTTTCCCATAAATATTACTTTTAAGGTACTTTACAGAAGCATAAATTTCCGTATCTCCGCAACTATTTGAGATACTAAATAACTTATCATTGCAAAATTGTAGTACTATTAAAAATAAAAAACTTTTTATATGAAATATATTTTTATAAAACCAATGGTTTCTGAGATATTGCCCAATATATTAATACAATTTTGTGAGCTTTAGTTGTAAAGAGATACTACTTAAGTTTTAACGCAATAATTTTCTAATGCCATAGAGTAAGAAATAAGTAAGTTTCTCAAAAAGAGTATGTTCTCTTTCTTTCAACCTCTTAGGAGAAATGTTTGTACAGCAATGATCTATCTCTATCATTTTATATTCAATAGTCAATATTTACCAATTTTATTGTTCAAAATTTATAAATGAGGAATTTAATTGAAATGAAACCCCTAATAAAATGTCGAAAATCTTAAACTGGAAGTTGACATTTTTTACCCTTAGGAAACCAATATCAATATTTTTACTTTCTCGCTACCTTACAGGTAGAGCAAGTATTGTGATCGTCAAAAAATTGAACTCAAGATTTTTATGGATGTTGACGCCTCATGAACCCCCGAACCCTAAAAAAGTGGTTTTCACAATTCTGTCTGACAGCCTGTACCTCAGGCTAGAGCCTAAACTATTTTACCGATTGGGTTAAAACTTGGTATGTAGGGTTTTCATAGAGTTGGTTACCCATAGGAATTTTTGTAATTGGATATCTAACCTTAAAATTAAGGGTAGTTACTTTATAGTGGAAAGAGAAAAAATCGATTTTATCAAAATCAGCTTTAACTATTTTGATTAAATTTCATTTCCAAGCTTTGATTAATACTACAAACCAAATGGCTACTCTCAATTTATCTTCAAAATGACTGTATGTGTTCCGGTCTGATGTGTAAGTTCTAATTTTTAATTTTATCTCCGTAAGTTTTTGAAATATGAAATTACTTAAGATTGCATAAATGTATATCTATTTATAATAAACATCTTTTACTTGAAATATATTTTAATGAAACAAATAGTTTCAAGCTATAAGCAAATATATTTATTTTTTAACTTTTCCAACACTTAAAGGTTATTACGACCGTCAAAAAAATCTAGCCCGAGATGTTTATTGATGTCAAAACATCATGACACCCCCTCCCCCACCCCCCGAACCTTAAAAAATTGTTTTTGCAAAGCCATCTGTCTCTGTGTCAGTCTAACCCTAAAATTAAGAGCAGTTACTAAAGGCTGAAAAGAGTAAAATTCAGTTTTCTCAAAATCGGCTATAACAATTTTGATTAAAATTCGTATCTAGGCATTGAATAAGATTATAAACAAAATGGATTATTTCATTTTCCCATGAAAATGACTTTTAGAGTTCTTTACAAAAGACAATTTTCTATATCTCCGTGACTATTTGAGATACTAAATACCTTATCATTGTAAAATGTTAGTACTATAAATAATAAAAACTTTTATATTAAATATATTTTTATAAAACTAATAGTTTTTGAGATATTGGCAAATATATTAATATAATTTGGTGATATTTTGTTTGAAGAGATACTACTTAATTTTAAACGCAATAATTCTCTAATGCCATAAAGTAAACAAATAAGTATTTCAAGAAGTTTATGTTGTGTTTCCTTTAACCTCTTGAGGAAAATGTCTGTACAGCACAAAAGCGAATCCAGGATTTTCGTGAGGGGGAAAGGACGCGGGTGCTTCCATCGGGATTGGGTCGAGGAGGAGGGATCCTTAAAAAATTTGGACACAAAAATACTTCAAAATTTGATTGTAAATCTTAAAGCAATTTTTCAGTGTAACGCTAAACTTGAGAATAATTCTCTAATGAATGGTATAACACGAGATTTGCGATTAGTATTGAAATTTATTATAAGCAAATAATAAGTACATCAACAAAAAATAATTATTAAGAGGGAGATAAATCTAAACATTATAACAATTATTATTTAAAGAGTTTTTAAGCTATTCAATCAATTAGACAAAATAGATGGAATTATTCAGATTTCGCACAATTGAACTTTAACTCCACTCTATAGTATAGCCAGTTATTTCTCATTCTAAACTGAAATTTTACTACTAAGCCATACTAACACGTTATGTGTGTGGTATCATTCAAAGATTTTGTTTAAAGTACGTTATTTAAAAATACAATATTTTAAAGATGTTTATTTATTATTAATCATTTAAATAGTAATAATAAAAATTATAAAATAAATTTATACCTAAGCAATGTTTGTGCAACAAGGTGAGAGGCGCACAACTTAAATTTGGGTATTTTTTTTTACTAACGCCTACTTTCACCATTTTAATACTTAATGTGATTGTTTTAAGTATTTATAATAATTATAATAATAATTTATAATAATTAATAATATTATCAATAGCAATTTAAAAAAAATTCATTCTGGTTAGTGAGATAGTATTAGGTGACAATAAAACTACTAGTGACTTTAATATTAATTTAATTGGTTTAATTTCTTAAAGGGTGCGCGTGTCCCCCACGTCCTCCTCCTGGATCCGTCCCTGGTACAGCAATGATCTAGCTCTCTCATTTTAGACTCAATAGTTAATAACTACCTATTTTATTAGTCAAAATTTATAACATAGAAACTTAATAGCAATGCGATAACCATTAGGCTCCTTTCACACGTTCCGATTTTCGGTCGACCGATATCAGCTGGCCGTAATCGGACAAGCAGAAACATGTTGAGAGATATGGCTCCTTTCACACGTTCCGATTTTGCGATCGGCCGGAAAATAGTCGGCCAGCGAACGGGTAGCAGTCGGATTGAAATTAAAATTAAAAATATCAATTTAATACGGTTTCACGTAGATAAACCGTTGAAAAACTATTCCTTAAGAATTGCATTAATTTAATAATACCAAACATCTTAATTTCTTTGAAATCATCTTATATTATGTCCACTGCGTATCACTACCCGCTTAGGTTGAATACGTGTATATTAATTATGGTAATTCAGTTGAGGTGAAGAAGATATAATTTGAGAGTAAATCTATCTGCATTTGAGTGAAGGATGAATGGTAAATTATTTAAGTATAAACGCCCTCAGTAACTTACACTCAGTCGAGGTTTGAAAACTGACCTCTAGATCAGCGTAAGACCAGAATAAATGGCTTGTCATCTAGACCACGTGCCCACTGGAGTGCGTACTTTATTTGAAATAATATCTTTAAAAAATGGCCTATATCTTAATGGGATACCAAAATTCCTTAATTTTATAGCTTATATTTTTCTTACATGTATAAAAAGCTGTCTTTTACCTAAATTAAAATATATTTTAAATTGACCTAAATAAAAAAATCTATAGAAGTGAAGCATAAAGGATAATTTATTTACCCTTTTGACACTTATTAGAAAGAGAAAGAAGAATCAGTTAAACAGGGAGATGATTTTGTACACAAAGGAGAGATTGTTTTAATATATATAAAACCAACCCTTCAAATTTTACCTTAGGCCTATCTTTAGCTGTGTATAGAAAATTAAAAAGGTGGCGTTTAAAAATAAACTTTCTTGTTGGGAGGTAAGATATTTGCATTTTCCAAACCAACGTTAAATATTATTATGATATTATTTTACTTAATTAATGAGAAAAATATTTAGGATATAATCAACCTTGGTTGAAACGGTTCCACTCTCAATATGAGCTTTGCATGTATAAAAAACCAGATTGTTCCTAGTTTAAATCTGCCGGGTTTGAAACGGTAACAAGTTGCTACCCTAGGGTAGCTACTTATTACAGTTATACATTAGAGCAGAGGTCCCAACCTTTTAGTACCTTAGAGCACATTCAAAACTAATGGTAGTGCAGCGGGCACCAATCACTTTTTCAAGGCAAATTTATAGCCGAATGCAAATAACACACACACAAATACATATTATTAAAATAATTGTGATTTTAAAATTTAAAAATTACTTTTTAAATTCGTATGTAAAATAACGCAAATGGTACACACGCAAAATTAATCCAAGACCAGTTTAAGCAATTGAAACAATTTTTACTAAACCAAAAGTCAATGTCAATAAACAAGAAAAATTATCCTTTATTTACGGTTTTAACAAGACCAAAATAAAGACACAAGGAAATATTTAACTAGTCATAACAATTTTGGTGCTTAGGTACATTTTAAAAATATATATTTATTATGAGTTTATTCGGTAGACCCATGTCAAGATATTTAGAAAGGGAATAGGAAGTATTAGCATGGTATTAGTGTGTTTGGGGTAGGTCTTTGAGATTAGGAAAAAGCAGAGCCATTCCGCTTGAAACTATTAGAATGGTAGTTCCGAGTAAAAGTACACTTTGTAAATGAGCCAGCAAAGAAAGAGGAATCAGAGGGAGGGATTGGAAAGAGGGGGGGGAGCTTTCAATCACCAACTTATTGAGAACAGCATATCTAGAGATAAGCACAAACTTGATTTTTGTCGGAAAAGTGACAGATTAAAATTATCAGTCAAGCACTTTTCACCTGTGATCAAAGAGTGGCGGGCAGACGCAAAAGGCTTGGCGGGCGCCATGGCGCCCGCGGGCATAGGGTTGGGGACCCCTGCAGTAGATTCTCAACAATCCGACCTAAATGGGACCAACAGGTGGTCGGATTACCGAAATGTCGGATAATACGGAAACAGGTGAAGGAGGAGGGGAAAGGGCAGACAAACAAATTCAAATTACTGTAAATAGAAGTGCAGAATAGGTATGAAATAGGGTATGTTAGTAATTATTCTTATTTTTAAGGTTGAAGTTTTTCTTCAATTGAAAGAAACACTGTTTTTTCTCGTTTCACTTCCCAAATTTCTCACACAGTATAATTACATTAGAGGGAAAAAGCAAAACCCAATGACAGTATGACCGAGTACAGTGCAAACATTCACTAAGGCGGGCGAACAGAGCTACAACCACGGAGGTATGTGAATCACTAACAAAGAAACGATGGTAGTGGAAAAATAATATGCATGCGGATACTGCACAACAAGGTAAATTGCATGTCATGAGGATATTTTGGATTAAATGGAATGTTGGATAACCGAAGGTCGGATTATCGAGACTCTACTGTATATATTATTTAGTGTATGCATAGTTATCAATGGCCTTATTAGATGACGGTTACAAAAGCTATTAACATTAGTTTCATAATACACTCACACAAGTCATATGATCTGAGCCTGTAACTTCTTATAGATAATAAACATCACCACCGATAAAGTAATAGTATAATTATTTCTATTGAAACGACTCTCTGCTTCCTCCGTCTGCAACATTGCGCTAGGATCTGTGGGCCCATGTGATCTAAATGTTAAATGATAATAAATCGTTTCTTTCCAAGGTTCAACAGTTTTATTCCACAACTTAAACTAGCGTACAGAAGTGGGCTTGCGCATCCCAAGCGAGCGGTCGTCAGAGGGTCGAGTGTGTCCCAGTGACGGACGAGCTTGCCAATACGGGGGAACTGAATTGTATCCCCTCGGAAAGGTATCCTTTCCGACAGTTTTGTAATAAACTGCTTTTGTGAAAAACTGGAATTGTACCCACCAGAATTATACCCCCCAAAACTGGAATTGTATCCCCTCGGAAAGGTATCCTTTCCGACAGTTTTGTAATAAACTGCTTTTGTGAAAAACTGGAATTGTACCCACCTGAATTATACCCCCCAAAACTGGAATTGTATCCCCTCGGAAAGGTATCCTTTCCGACAGTTTTGTAATAAACTGCTTTTGTGAAAAACTGGAATTGTACCCACCTGAATTATAACCCCAAAAACTGGAATTGTATCCCCTCGGAAAGGTATCCTTTCCGACAGTTTTGTAATAAACTCCTTTTGTGAAAAACTGGAATGGTATCCCCAAATGGCTGACTTGAGGTTTAACAGAAGGAACGTTTAACGTAAAAGCTTTGTCACACTTCTGATAGAGGGCAGCAGAATGGAATCTTCTTCACTTACTACTTGTATACTAGAGTGCAGCCAAATCAGTATGTTAATTTAATCAAATTATTTAAATAAGTTAAAGTAATTATTTGAAATTCGTAGACTCCTATAAAGCTGCCAAGATTACATAGAATATTAAAAAGTATAGCGTTTTAGATTATTTCTGTGCTGCAAAAGTATTTTCTTAAACATGTAGTATTCATTCCCTTTCAAGATTGCAGTGCATACTAGAACATTAATTTGTAACCTTATTTAACTTGTAAGATTTTTTTTCAGGTCAATATATTTTAGAGCATGTATCGATTTCTATAATTTTAAAGAAACAAATCTTTTATTTTATTTGCCACCAGACTTTAACCACTATATTTAAAAAAATGAATATTGTAAATCTAGCTTTAATTTATTCAATTATAGTGAGAAATGAGACATTTTGATGAATTCTAGCAAGAATTTTATTAATGTGAATTGGCAGCACTGCTTATCTCACTTCCTATGCTCAGCGAGTTCTAGTGATGGGAAGAATCGAGTAACAGTAGTCGACTACACCTTTTTTGTATCGTAATCGGTTGAACTCGATTCTTCCAGAAATACTCAAGTAAAAGTAGTTGGGCCCTGTTCTTCTTTTAGTTGCTCCTTTTCTTTATCTTCAGATATAATACACAATATTGATTGGTATGTTTAACGTGTTATATTAATACAAAATCTTTTTCCCCATATAGTTCATTTTTCAGTCATACTCTTATCAGCGCAAGATTTAGAACAACATTCAATCCCCATCCGACATTTTATCAATAATACGTCTCTGACCATATCGGGAATGGAACTCAGGACACCTAACCTGGTTACCACACACACTACTAACTGTAGTAGTGTTGAATTTATACTAGGTGACTCGTTAAAGATTCGATCCCCAACCTGATTACTAACGGTGACAGTATAACGAGTGTAATAGTCCTTAGACCGATCGACCCCCTAGTGGGGGTAACAGATTTCTTCATTCGGAAGTAAATAAATGGTATGATAGTGTATTTATTGTGGCTGCGCATAAAATAAGCTTTGAAAATTTAATATTGCCTCGGCAATTGCAGCCAACCCAGTCTATTGAACTATACGAACGAAGAATATATTATTAATTTTGATGTGAATGATAAGAGCTGACATAACTCTTCAGTGTTCAACGTCACAACTGTCTAAGTGTGACACGCTCTTCAAGACCGGGTATGGTGCCAGTTAAGACAAACACTCTGCAACTTAAAAACACCACCATACATAAATTATCTAGATTTGACATCTACAACGATTTTAAAATGTGGCTAGATCATCGTTGTAGATGTCAATTCTAGATAATTAGACATGGTCAAACTATTTAATTTAATCTAAGGATGAAAAATAGTAGGTTCAATAAGCCTAGTCTTACACAGATCAAATAGCCAATGGGCAATTTGATTTCGATGTTTCTGTCTAAAATTTTTGAACTGTCGTCTGTTTTACAATGTATGAGAAAGATAGAAACGTTGGGGTTATTTCTCTTTCTCTTAATACATGCTTGTATAAAACATTGTGTTATACTTTACAATTTTTGCGATTTTTTAATATATGTCAGGCTATATTATATTTCGTGTGATGAATGGTTACTAAAATATCTAAATATCATTAATATGTACAATACCATTATAAATGTATGTACCAAATAATAAATACAATAGGTCGTTTCGCTCTTAAATTGCAGTAGATGCCTTATGGACACTTACGTCTCTTTCTATCTCATTGGTTTTTCCGTTAACACTATCCTTTTTTTATAACCAGCGGAGTTGCAATTGTGTAGCTCAAGAATGAACACAATTATTTATACGAAATAAGCACCCATTATTTATTATACAACATTCACTGATGCATCTACTGAAAGCAATAATATACTAAAAAACTGATTCTTAAACCACCTTTTTTCACCCAAATTATGAAAATTAACATTGTCTCCAAGCTTCAAAAGTCTACATATAAATATCACGCCATAAGTATATTTCCACTAGTGTGGGAAAGACAGTAATTTTATGGTGGTTGTAATAATTGTGGTGAACATCGCCTGCGAAATCTTACCTGGTATTTGGAACCAATTAAATAACTTGCATACCTCTTAAAATGTTTATAGGAAAACATGAAAAAGTTGTCTTGTAATAAATTTATTTAATTTATTTTATTTTGATATTAAAATAATAGTTCAAGTTTATTTGTGAAACAATTAATTTATGTATGGTGGTGTTTTTAAGTTGCAGAGTGTTTGTCTTAACTGGCACCATACCCGGTCTTGAAGAGCGTGTCACACTTAGACAGTTGTGACGTTGAACACTGAAGAGTTATGTCAGCTCTTATCATTCACATCAAAATTAATAATATATTCTTCGTTCGTATAGTTCAATAGACTGGGTTGCGCTGCAATTGCCGAGGCAATATTAAATTTTCAAAGCTTATTTTATGCGCAGCCACAATAAATACACTATCATACCATTTATTTACTTCCGAATGAAGAAATCTGTTACCCCCACTAGGGGGTCGATCGGTCTAAGGACTATTACACTCGTTATACTGTCACCGTTAGTAATCAGGTTGGGGCTCGAATCTTTAACGAGTCACCTAGTATAAATTCAACACTACCACAGTTAGTAGTGTGTGTGTGGTAACCAGGTTAGGTGTCCTGAGTTCCATTCCCGATATGGTCAGAGATGTATTATTGATAAAATGTCGGATGGGGATTGAATGTTGTTCTAAATCTTGCGCTGATAAGAGTATGACTGAAAAATGAACTATATGGGGAAAAAGATTTTGTATTAATATAACACGTTAAACATACCAATCAATATTGTGTATTATATCTGAAGATAAAGAAAAGGAGCAACTAAAAGAAGAACAGGGCCCAACTACTTTTACTTGAGTATTTCTAGAAGAATCGAGTTCAACCGATTACGATACAGAAAAGGTGTAGTCGACTACTGTTACTCGATTCTTCCCATCACTAGAACTCCTGAGCATAGGAAGTGAGATAAGCAGTGCTGCCAATTCACATTAATAAAATTCTTGCCAGAATTCATCAAAATGTCTCATTTCTCACTATAATTGAATAAATTAAAGCTAGATTTTCAATATTCATTTTTTTAACATAGTGGTTAAAGTCTGGTGGCAAATAAAATAAAAGATTTGTTTCTTTAAAATTATAGAAATCGATACATGCTCTAAAATATATTGACCTGAAAAAAAATCTTACAAGTTAAATAAGGTTACAAATTAATGTTCTAGTATGCACTGCAATCTTTGAAAGGGAATGAATATTCATGTTTAAGAAAATACTTCTGCAGCACAGAAATAATCTAAAACGCTATACTTTTTAATATTCTATGTAATCTTGGCAGCTTTATAGGAGTCTACGAATTTCAAATAATTACTTAAACTTATTTAAATAATTTGATTGAATTAACATACTGATTTGGCTGCACTCTAGTATACAAGTAGTAAGTGAAGAAGATTCCATTCTGTTGCCCTCTACCAGAAGTGTGACAAAGCTTTTACGTTAAACGTTCCTTCTGTTAAACCTCAAGTCAGCCATTTGGGGATACAATTCCAGTTTTTCACAAAAGGAGTTTATTACAAAACTGTCGGAAAGGATACCTTTCCGAGGGGATACAATTCCAGTTTTTGGGGTTATAATTCAGGTGGGTACAATTCCAGTTTTTCACAAAAGCAGTTTATTACAAAACTGTCGGAAAGGATACCTTTCCGAGGGAATACAATTCCAGTTTTGGGGGGTATAATTCAGGTGGGTACAATTCCAGTTTTTCACAAAAGCAGTTTATTACAAAACTGTCGGAAAGGATACCTTTCCGAGGGGATACAATTCCCGTTTTGGGGGGTATAATTCTGGTGGGTACAATTCCAGTTTTTCACAAAAGCAGTTTATTACAAAACTGTCGGAAAGGATACCTTTCCGAGGGGATACAATTCAGTCCCCTCGCCAATACCAGGCTCGGCACCACTCTGATGGCGGGAATTAAAACTACTCACCAGAACCGTGACAGACCACTGCGCGCCCGATAGAAAGCAATGGGGAGGACAGCTCATTACGTCACTGGCACACTATTGTTACCACAAAAAGTTTGTAGTTTCTAATCCACCCTTCTTATCGCGTTATTAATATACATTATGGCAAGTAAAAGGCATAAAAAAACTAACTTTCTGGTCTTTAGAGAGCTCGAAAGATCATGGCCGCCAGACAATAAGTTAGTAATTTGACCCTATTCTGAGACACCTCCATCCAATCGCTAACCTGACAGACACCCAGCCTTCTAAAACCCTATTTCACACTATCCGCTCATCGATGTATTGGCCTACAAATCTGTCTTGTATCTTCAGATTTCCTAAATAAAATGTTGTGCATACGCCTGGCATCACCCATACGCGTCATATGACCAGCCCACCCCGGCCTACATGTCTTTATTATCCTCAATATGTTTGGAGATGCATACAAGATATGAAGATTCTCAATATGTTATTTTCTATATTTTACTGTATGTTCATTCCTGTAAGGTCCAAATATCTTTCTCAGCACTTTATTCTCAGAAGCTCTCAATTTATTCTCTAGGTTCAAATATGACGACCACACTTCACATTTATAAAAAAAATCGATGGCTAGGATTATAGTTGTGTATATTATCATACTACACATATAAAAACAGTCTTTAAAGACTCATATAGGTTTTTAAAACTTCCGATTCTCCCTTTGAGTTGATCCCGCCTCTCCCCCCTACCTACCAACGTGTTACCAGAGCCCACGAATACCTTTGTAAATTGCTTGTGTCTATCATTTCAAATATTAATAATAAATTTATTTGTGCTATTGGAGCTGAAACTCTTTGATAATAGAAAAATAGATTGATTTGAAGTGATTTATGTGTTGAATGCTTTTACTAGGGTAAAAAGTGCACCAATGAAAGGATTTCTACATAGTTTAATTTGTATCCACTTATATCTAAATGCGACCTAATTGAAACTAGAAATATTTGTGTAACCAACCAAGCTAAACCATTATAATTTAAGATAACATTTTCCATGTCCTTCCATGAAGCTGATTCTACGGCCTGTAATGCCAGCAATATAGTTGTTTTCTGAACTCTTGTAGATGTTGCCGGCTCTAGTGTGTTATGTTCTTTTGCTGTTACCTGCGACTCCTCCCGCTCAGAAGTTATCATCTTCGGCGGTTGCTGGATACCCTCAGAATGAGTCAAGAAAACCTAAGCGTGGACTACACCCGATGTCACCCTGCCCTAGCGTGTTCTCCTATGAGGGACGGCAACCAGAGGACAACCGATGGTTTGGGGTCATCTTAGTCACTACTGATGAACCTCTGACTGGGTTTTGGCTCGATGTCACCTTGGACCACCCAGCACATATTTTGGGGGTAACAACACTGCTAGACTAGTCACTAGATGGACCTGGTGCAGGATCTCATTAGTATAATTGACAAAGAAAAATACATTTTGAAGCATTATAAAAACTAAATGTACACTAGCCAACAGAGATAAAATGTTTATTTATTTATTTATTTACCACCACATCTTACTACCCATTAGGTTTATGCGCTTAAGTACTAATTACGCTAATGCTCTAGGAATTGAGAAGGTTGAATTTAGAGGAAGTGAACCCACATTTTAGCTGAGGGAGGGTGGAAAACCATTTAGAAAAACCACCCCCAGTGCACGCGGGCGAGGTTTGAACCTGAATCTCCCCATCCTCAGCAGTCTAGCTCAACATGAAACTAGTGCGTTAGCTAACTTCACTACCAAGGTGGGTGAGAAAATGTCAAAATATTCATTATATAGCTTTCAAAATTTATATAGGTACAGTATGCTAAAAATGACAGCTGCATAACACGTCTGTTAGCGTATGAATATATTATATAAACATAGATCTAGCAATTAGAGAAAATGTTGGATAAAGTTACTCCTTTGGCGATTTGATTATAGTATAGTCATTATAAAGCCGGTCACAACCGGCTTCATTTAGTCTAAGTAAGATAAAGTTTCTAAAGTTAGGATTAAAACAAATAACTCTTAGAACAAGGGAATATGCACCAAGAATTACTTGACATGTAATTCCAAGATCTACCCGCTTTGGTAGAAGAACAGTATAAGGTGGTGGCTGGCAATCTACGGCCCGCAGGCTGAATCTTGCCCACAGACTGATTTTATCTGGCCCGCCAAATATTTAGCAAACACACAATTTGTGTTCTTAAAGATAGACTAATAACTAATTGCAAAATGAGTAAATAAAAGCTAGGAATTTGTTGCTCGATATATATTCAAATCAGTCAACCAATTTTTTTAACCCATATGGCCCATGATATAATAAAGGTTGCTGACACCTGGTCTAAGGCATCACTATCGCAATATACTAGACTGCCGATGACGGAGAGTTCGGGGTTTGAATTCCAATTATGTGGAGGGTGGTTTTTCTAAATAGTTTCCCACACCTCCATCCAAATGCGGCTGCACTTATTCAAAATTCAATAAATTTTTGTAATGTATAAGTATGCATATGCCCCGAGTGGGTAGTAAGATGGGGTGATGAAATATCCAAGATTAACTTGCTGGCGCAAGGGGACATGAAAGTTGGGTTTTACACAAAAATGTTCTTGTCTTATAATATCACTTCAACGGAGGATTCAAAACATATTTTTAAATATCATATCAGATTTATATAATCAAGTAGATTTACATCTAACAAAAGTCATTGCCTTGGTATATTAATTCATTTCAAATTTAATAACTAGGAAATGTAAAAATATATATTATATATAATCATATTATTACATATGAGTATCCCATTTGCAAGCAGCTATATCCAGTTATATATATATATATAAACTATATATATAGATATATATAGGTATATATGTAAAAATATATATATTATATATAATCTTATTATTACATATGAGTATCCCATTTGCAAGCAGCTATATTCAGTTATATATTTATAACTATATATAGTATATATGTAAAAATATATATTATATATAACTGGATATAGCTGCTTGAAATGGGATACTCATATGTAATAATATATAATATATATATAAAACTATATATAGGTATATATGTAAAAATATATATTATATATAACTGGATATAGCTGCTTGCAAATGGGATACTCATATGTAATAATATGATTATATATAATATATATTTTACATATATACCTATATATATGTATATAGGTACCACTGGATTCCTTAGTTTCTTGGTTGTGAATTGAACGTTTTAAAAATTATCAAAAATAGTTGCAAGCCATGTAAAATAAAGGAAGGAAATTGGGTCAGGTACCAAAAGAAGTAAAATCCCTTTCGTTTACTATCGCAAATGCAGTTATACCCTCATATTTAAAATTGCAAAAACAGTTAATTCATTATGGCATAATGGCAACCTCAAGATTCATGTTTCAAAAGTAGCTACATCATTTTTTCTATAACCATCAGAAATATTTTTATCAATGATAATCTAAAATTAAAAAAATATTACGTTGCTTTTTTAAAATAATTTGAGAATACGAGATAGTAATCTGTTTGATACATTGGAAAACCGCTGGGATTTTTATCAACAGGTTGTAGATCATTCGTTTATTGCATTAGCCTTGCTGTAACTTCTCTGATGTTTTACCCTTACATATTATTTTCACAAAATTGTAAATTATACTATGAGAAAAATATGGTTCAGGAAATGAATAGGATGTCTCTTTGATATTAATAGAGTAATAAAAATGTTTTAAAATCATAAAAATTCGGTTTAATTCAATGACCCATTCTAAGATTTAACTATTTTTGCATCTTAGCAGAAAATAAAATTTGCAGACACTTCAGTTCCAAAATCAGCTAAATCCTTTATCCAACTGAAAAACCCTCAAGTGCATTATAATTTTATAAATAAAAATTGTATTTCTCACGCCAATCCATGCAAGCTTTGTTAAATAAAATAATGAAATTTTCTTTTTTTTAAAAAAAATATCCTATTGATAGGCTAAATAAAAAAATTATACAAGTTTTTTCGCTCTTTTCAAAATAATTTCAAGTGGATTCACAACTTTTGTCAATGGGCTACTCAAATAGGGGTTGATCAGGAAAAAAAAAGTTACACGTCCTACTAACTAACATTGCAATGTAATTGAAAGCTCAAATGTGGCTGGCCTACTCACTAGATGGCTGTACTCTACGGGATTGTATAGTTAGAATTAAATGCGCAATAAAAAGTGTGCAAGGGCTGTTCAAAATGGTGAATCGCTTGGAATACTGTCCTCTTGTCAAAGTGCGTGGAGTGAGACGCTTTTTATGAACAAAGAATGTTTCCTCAGCTGAGATTCATCGTCATAAAGTTGAAGTGTAAGGCAGTAGAGTGATTACAAGGCAACACATTGTCAAATGGTGTCATGCCTTTATGTATGGCAGGGGAAATGTTACGAAAGACAATTCGGGTTGAAGTAGCCGATCCAGCTCCTCATCAACTGAGGCCAACGTTGCACGTATTGAGGAACTCATTCAAGAGGACAGTTGAAGAACTTTGCGTTGCATTTCGACTGACCTTGGATTATCCTATATATTGTGCAGCACATTGTAGTGGATTAATTGCAGTAGTATTCAAAAGTATGTGCAAGATTGGTGTCACACGCGTTGACAGAAAACCATAAAGCAAAATCAATTAGGTCATATTTGAGTTTACTGCAACACTATGCGTTGGATGAACCCAACTTTCTTAGTCAAATCGTGGAAGGTGATGATATATGGCTCCATAACTTCACCACCATAAGTAAATGACCCGATAATGTAGTAGAAACACCACGATTCAACCAGGAAGAAGAAATTTAAAATAATACCCTATGTTGGGCGCACTATGACAAGATACCTGTTTTCCAATCAAGTCACCATTATAAACTACCACTGCGCACCTCTTGCTGCGCATATCATGTTAATGACACCACCCTGTACATTAGAACCTTTTAGTGAATAGGCCAGTCAATTTGAGCTTTCAGTTACATCGCAATGTTAATTAATAGAACGTGTAACCTTTTTAGCTAATCGACCCTTGTATATATTATTATACTAGCAGTTTGGCCCGTTCTTAGCACGGCTAAGCAGCACCAAAACTATATCAAATTAGAAAGTTCAAAATCCAGCTACCAACATTTTTAAAACTCCTCCTTGTACAATATTGAACTATCTATGGCAATCCTAAACCAATAATGAAAATCAAATAGATTTTTTTTTTAATCCTTGAAACAAAATATTACCTATCCCCCAAAGTGAGTGCACAACAGAACAAAATCCATTTATAATACAATATTTGCCTATTCACGATCATAAGATAAGTGAAATGAAGTATAAGACATAGTTATAGAAATATGTTGAATCGATTTACCAAAGAGCGTACATTAAATAAAAACTAACATATGGGCACGTGGAATAAATGAGCATCATGGTTTCCCAGAGAATCATGGCTCATCAAGCTGTGTCACCAGAAGTAGTTTATTTTAATTAATATGTGGATACTGTATAGGCGATGGGCTTCAATATGTAGCTTTGTAATCTAAACGCTATGGATCCCCTTAAAGATAATCTTTACTCATAGTGTTTTTTTTATTATTCTAGGATTTTCGTTTGCCTCTGCAAAATTAAACTGTATACCATATGAAAAAAAAAATCTAAGTTTAGCAATTTAAGGGATCCAAACCTTTTATTTTTGGTAATCTGGGATGGTATTTATACCAATTTTCCTAATTTAAATCTTATTTCGCAGTGAAATATAGTTTTTATAATAGTTTTGGCTACTTCCACCCCCCCCCCCCAACCCATTTCGTTTACTACATTCACATTTTAAAATTGTAATACTTATTTGGCTATCTGATATATAAATCATTTGTTCTTGCCTAACTTCAATTGTAAACCACGCCAAAAATGTGTTCCAGATTGGTTGTATCAATTTTGAGCTCTTACATCTAATGGGCTTGAATTTTGAGATTCCATTTATTTAGACACTATTTGGCTACCCGGAAAGGAATATTCATTTACATACTGAATTTAAATTTTAATCCACGAAAAGAAGTTTTTTTCTAATGTTGGGAAAATTTTGAGGCACGCTTCCCCTCCTCCCCTCATTTCTTGGAAATAATTTTGGAATTTCAAATTGTCAGTATTTTCCTATTTTTAATTATTTTGGGTGGTCGTTCTAACGACTTGCAAATATTTAATTTTCTATCACACTTAGATTTTTTTATATAGGCCTAAGCCCTAATTTTTTGAAATTCTTAGCCTTCTTCAACATATCTAAGTTTTAAAACAAAAACAAAACTATACTTTTCTAGTTACCTCAGAAATTTATATTTTCTACCATAGTGAAAGATGGTTTTTCTATAATTTTTGAAAATTATTCTCGTCCCGCATTTCACCACCCTGCTATTTTGTAATTACAGATTTTAAAAATATTGGGCTTTCGTGGAGGTCTCTTTACCATCTCACCAAATTTCAATTCTTTCCTCACCAATTATCGGTTTATAATTTAAGTTTTAGAAATTTCTTACACATATCATGTCCCGTAAATCGATTTTGAATTTTTAATGTTAGATTTCATTTGTTTATTTGGGTTTGAAATTTAATAGTTAATAAAAATATTTTTTTAATTTTGAAAATTTTGAGGGGAGCCCCTTTCCATTTTTCCATGCTTCATTTTGAAATTTAAGAATGTTCAAACCTTCCTTGAATTTTATGGTAATCCTTTCACCAGCCTGAAAAAAAAAATCTTCCCCAGTCATTTCTCAAATTCCCTCCTAGAAATTGATTTTATTGTTTTGTTATCTGAAGGGTTCCTTCTACCCGATTGCCAAAATTAAATTTTCTACCACACCTAAAAGTGTTTTATATACCTCTCCCCTCCTCCCTTTCCTTATTTCCCTTAGTCCCATTTAGAATTTTGACAATTTTCTGGTAATTTTAAGTGGTGCCCTTACATTCCTTCTGAATTTCAGTTTTCTACCACACTGAAAAGCTGTTTCTATTGATTTTGGAAACTTTAAACCCTTCCCTCTTAGCCCTCAATATATCAAACTACCACATAGAAACCTAAAATTTTAAGACTTATAAAGTAATCTGAAACTGTCCTGCCCACCAAATTTAGATTTTCTACCATCTTAAAATGCTATTTTTCTGTGTATAGCCCCCATTCCTTATTTACACGAGTACAGTTTAAAAATTCAAAGTTTTGGGAATTTATGAATTATATACCCCCTCCCCCTCACCATTTCCCGAAGCTCTATTTTGAAATGTCCCGCTTTTAGATTTTATTGGTCTTATCGGGCAATTTCTCCACCATCCTGCAAATGTTCAGTTTTCCAGCTCATTTATAAGGGTTTTATCTTTTTCCTAGCACAAACACACATACACCCCCATTTTCCCTGAGTCCCATTTTAAAATTTGAAATTATCAGAATTTTTGGTTATTTGGGGTAGCCCCTTAAATCTTTCTCCTTGGTTTAAGATCCGTACCATTCTTGTAAGTTGTTGTTTCTAATAGTTTTGAAAGTTTTGAAGCCCCCTCACCTATTTAATCAACTCTACCCTTGAAATCTAAAATGTTAAGACATATTTAATTATTTTGAATGGTACTTCTACCTGAATTTCAAATTTCAATTACCTACGTTCCCTTTTAGACTTTTTCTATATTTAGACTCCCCAAGAACCCTAAATTCACGGTGACCCATTTGATATTTCTAATATTAAAAATTATTTAGATATTTTGGACAATTCCACTACATTCCTCTACACTACATTTTCTCTCAAATTTTAGGTGTGGTTTTATGTTAATATCCCTTCCCCCTTCCTTTGCCAGGTTCCCATTTTAAAATTTGAAACCACCAGACTCTTTTGGTTACTTGTGATTGTCCCTTAACCTTCTATCTGAGTTTAAGTTTTCAGGGTTTTTTTCTGTTGGTGTTGAAAGTTTTGAGACCCCTTCTCCCTTCCTACTTATTACTTATTACCTACCCTTCCTAACAGTATTTGTCTACATTTAAAAACGCATCACAGTTCAACAAACAACATAGATGAAATAATGGACTGTTATGGATACATATTTGTCCCTGCCATTATTACCTACCCACCTCGGTGGCGTAGTTGGCTAACGCACCAGTCGTGTTGAGCCAGACCACTGAGGACGGGGAGATCGAGGTTCGAATCTCAGTCGGATGAACTGGAGGTGGTTTTTCCTAAATGGTTTTCCACTCTCCCACCACGCAAATGCGGGTTCACTTCCTCTAAATTCAACCTTCACAATTCCTAATCCATTAGTGTAATTAGTACTTAAGCGTATAACCCGAATGGGTAGTAAGACGCGGTGCTAAATAATAACATTATTACCTGCGATATTTCAATTTTGTACCATACAAAGGCTTATTTTTCCAAAAAAGTGTGAAATTTGGAGCCCTCTAAGTTTTGGAACCAATTTTACTACCATTCGGAGTGGTCTTTCTACTTATAAATATATTATTATTTTGTTTCCATACGGTTTGAAATTAACTTCCCCCACTTCCCCTCCCCACCCAATTCCCTAATCCCTTTTTCAAAATTTAAAATAATTATAAACGCTTCTTGTTATTTTGGGTTGTCCCTCTACATTTAACTAATTATTTCAATTTTTGATAGCATAGACATTTTTATGATCAATTATGCTTTGAAATTATCATACTCGCTATCACCGTTTCAACTCTTATATCAAAATTCCCACCTAATAAATTTAAAGTGTTAATTTTATTATATCAATTTAGAAAGTTTCTAGCCCCCTCCTCCCATTTTACAAACCACTACTTATAAAATTCAAATATTTAAAACATATTAAATATTTGGAGAAAACTCCTACATTCCTGGGAATTTATTTTCTGATAAAAAATTTTTGTACAACACTGAGAAGTAGTTTGTCGCGATTCTCCTTCTACGCGAACCTCCTGATGATGTTGTTAATTAAATAATGTATATATTAATACATATTACAAGTTTTATTTGCACATATTAAGATGCTACATTCAAGAAATTGCCCCAATAACACTCGCGTTTCTTCATCGTGTCTTTCTCTCAGAACACCTCGTTAACAAGTGCTGCAAATTATTCATACCCCCCACCAGTTTCATGGCTATAACATTAATTTTGATACTGAGAGCTGCTGAACTCTTGCGAGCACAAGCAAAACTACCTTTTAAAAAGAAATCAAAACAAATACAGTTTGCAAATGAAAAATATTGCTCTCTTTCTCGCACTCACACTGCGAGGTTTTTTTCTTTAACAATTACTAGAGCTAGAAACAAGCAAACCAAATGTTCCTAACCCGTAGCCTGCTCGCACGTGTACGGAAATGAATACACAACAGTACAGTGCGACTAATAGATTTGACACAAACTTAATTTAATTACACCAAAAGCTATGCAACAAAGCAGGATCATTACAGTACTCCCCTACTTTCTGAGTTATTTTTAGAAGAAAAATGAGTCAGGAAGTAATTCGGTCAGCTTGTTTTTACATTGAGCCCTTTGCACATTATTATGACACCACTAAATCTTATATATTCAACAAAAATTAGAAAACCTATGCATTGGTTACATAGAGTAGCAGCAAGCTAAGGTGCGTAGTGTTCATCACTCATCTGATATAATTTAAAATGTTTGTCGTTTACTTCAAAATTTCTCACTTAACAGTCCTAATAATGTTCATCTTGCTTTGCCATTTCCTTTTCTGATTTTAATGTTCTATGGCAGAAAGGTTTTAGCGTCTCACTTTAATTGATAAAACACAATAGACTAGTGATATTAAAGAGAGTTATTATTTAGAGTTTAGCTAGCCTTCTTACATGTACACTATTCTCATATGATAATATAATATAATAAACAACATAAAAAAAACATACACATTGCACTGCACATAATTAGAATGAAACTCTTGACAAAACACAAAATATAATATTTCTGACATTTCAGACTAAATTGGTAGTTCTCTTGAATAGCATTCAAAATATACACTATCCATATTTCGGTAGAATTATACCCTAAGTTAAATTCACATTACAAGAAGATCTTAAAAGATTTTTCTTATACACACTAAGTTTAAAACACAATTTACTAAGCTCATAGTAAAATCCTAATAAAAGTTTTATCATCATGAGGAGATAAAACCTATTCCTACTCCAACCATACTTCCCTACTTTCCCTCTATCTTTGTCACTTTCTCAAAATAAGGTTTAATTTCATCCAAATGTTTAGGCTGATACACCTCTGCCATTACAGTTCTCGCTCGACCTCGTCCATCCTCTTGCCTCTGTCCCTGATTAGTATTTTGGGTTCCCATGTCTCTTTGTTCTCTGTACCTTGGTGGGTGATAATACTGATTATATCCCTTTGGTACCTGATTGTGATCATATTGCCTATCCTGTCCCTGGTTGAATCGTGAACCACTATCATGGTTTCCCCTGCTCCTATTTCCTTGCCCTCTCTCCCAGTGTTGTGATGGAGGTGGTGTTCTGCTTTCTCTCTGAAACTGATAATTTGTTCTACCTTGTCCCTGTGGATGGTATTGACCCTTAAATTTCTGGAAACCTGACCAATTTGGTTTACTTTCTCTCCCTTCACTTCTTTCTAAATTTGAAGGTACGTGCCCATTTTGTGTTGAATCATGTTCCTGCACATCCCCTAAATATTCCCACTCTCTAGTTCTTTGACATCTATCATCAAATGCATTTAACACCCGCTCCATGTCTTGCAGGTCCTGTAAATTCGCGCCAATAAGAGCATCCTGTACATTTTGAGGAAAATGATATATTAAATGCCCCATGAGCCTATCTTCCTCTATCGGGTATTTCAAATACTTTGCTTGTACCTTATATTTGTGAAGATATTCACACATAGTTCCTGCTCGAACACTATATTTACCATTGAAAATCTGCTGCAAAAAACTATCTTGTTTTACCTGTGACCAAAATTTTCCCAACAAAGCATTCTTTGCTTCCAAAAATGTATCCCATTCTCCTTCTACAGAATTTGCCCAGGACCTAGCTTCCTCTCTTAATCCTGATAACAAAATAGCAATCTTATTAGCTTCACTAAATCGTTCTCCTTCCAAAGTACGCTCCACTTTTCGAATATATTGGATTGCCGAAATATTTCCTTTCTGCCCCTTGAATTTGGGAATTGAAGATAACATCTCCTCATTCATTCCTCTAAACAAGACACTATTATGACAAACATGACTATCAACTTTCTCTTTATTTTTGACTTCGTTAAATTTGCATTCTAAGTCCTCCACTTTGTTTTGTAATTTCTCAAGATTTTTCATATAGCTATTTTTTAACTTTTTGACCTTTTCCTCTATGCTTTCGCCTTTTTGGGTCAGTACATCTTCTACTTGCGACGTAATATAATCCCTGTTCACATCCAGTTGACCCTCCAGTTCTAACCTAACCTTACTGACTTCTCTTTCCAAGTTAGACTGAACTATTTTGACATTATTTTTTATTTGAACAATTTTGAACTCAATACCTTCTACATTATTTTCTGTGCTTTTGACTGTCTCTATAAATTTCTTTTCCAGCCCTTCTATTTTTTCATTCACTTTGTCAACTCCCCCAATTAAATCAAAATGAATTTTTCTTAAATTATCTTGTTTTTGTTCCAACTCGTTTTGATTTTGTTTTACAGTGATCAAACTCTTATCTAGATCCATTACCTTAACATTAAGTGCCTGGTGCGATATTTCCAGGTTATCTAGTTTACACTCTAATTTTATTCCTAATTCTTTAATATTGTTTTCTATTTGAGCTCTCAATTTTTTATTATTATTTTCTATTTGGGTTCCCAATTTTTTATTATTATCTTCCATCTGACTCATTATAGTCATGATAAGTTGTTCAATTTTTTTGTTCCCTTCCCCTATTAAATTCTTTTCTACCTGAGCTGGTTCAGAATCTCTTTTACTATCCTCTATGTCTACAGTAGTTTTTTTTAATATCGAAATTTCATCACCCCCATCCTTTAATTTTGAATGTCCCTTTGAGCTATTTTCATCTAATATCTGATCCTCACAATTATTTCCTGACTCCCCTTCTTCTACCTGTTCTATTACAGAAATGCACCCTTCATGTAAGTTTCTACTGTTTGCATTTCCCACCTTTAGTTTGTTTAATCTACTCTCATACATTTCATTTTCCCAATCCTCGTCACTCTCCTCTAATCCTTCTTGGTTATATGGTCTGTTCATGATGTCTTTATCTTCCGAACAAAATGGAAACTGACCTATCCCACTACTACACTCTTCCCCAATTAAATCCTCTTCTGATTCTAACATCATCAACTAAAAGAGTTGTTGAATTTCTTAAATATATTAATTTCTAAGTTTAAACACCTTTTAAGTTCTACTTACTTCATTAAATGTTATAAAGAATTCCCTTACTACAATGAACCCATCAATCAATTAATTAAAATAATTAAATGTAACAAACAAAATATATATAACTACTGCTCTTCTGTTGATCTGTCCCTCGGTGATTGTCCAGCATCCGTTGATGAAATACTTCGCTGCTATCCACAATGACATTAATTAATTAAAATACTGAAATGTGACACAAACATTTTATTCATCCCCTTCTATTCTGTTGATCTGTTCCACGGCGATGGTCCAGCATCCGCTGCTCTGTTGCCTCACTGCTGTTATCAATAACATTAATTGATTAAATAATGAAATAATACCATGTAGCAAAACATATCTACGCTATTCAGTCGACCTGTCCCTCGGTGATTCGCCAGCATCCGTTGATGAAATACTTCGCTGCTATCCTGCATTGTTGATGAAGTACCTACAGGAACGCCTTTGTGTGTCACAGCTGCTCCATTGCTGCATCTGCCCCGCTGCTGCATCTGCCCTTGAATTGGTTGGTAGCACCTATTAATTCCCCGTGTTCTCCGCGAGTATTTTATCAAGCCGTCGGTGAGCACCTTTTAAATTCCCGAGTTTACCGTGAGTGTTTTTTATCAAGCCGTCGGTGAGCACCTCTTAAATTCCCGAGTTTACCGTGAGTGTTTTTTATCGTGCCGTCGGTGAGCACCTCTTAAATTCCCGAGTTTACCGTGAGTGTTTTTTATCGTGCCCCGCGATTGGGAAAGCCATTTGTCGCGATTCTCCTTCCACGCGAACCTCCTGATGATGTTGTTAATTAAATAATGTATATATTAATACATATTACAAGTTTTATTTGCACATATTAAGATGCTACATTCAAGAAATTGCCCCAATAACACTCGCGTTTCTTCATCGTGTCTTTCTCTCAGAACACCTCGTTAACAAGTGCTGCAAATTATTCATACCCCCCACCAGTTTCATGGCTATAACATTAATTTTGATACTGAGAGCTGCTGAACTCTTGCGAGCACAAGCAAAACTACCTTTTAAAAAGAAATCAAAACAAATACAGTTTGCAAATGAAAAATATTGCTCTCTTTCTCGCACTCACACTGCGAGGTTTTTTTTCTTTAACAATTACTAGAGCTAGAAACAAGCAAACCAAATGTTCCTAACCCGTAGCCTGCTCGCACGTGTACGGAAATGAATACACAACAGTACAGTGCGACTAATAGATTTGACACAAACTTAATTTAATTACACCAAAAGCTATGCAACAAAGCAGGATCATTACAAGTTGCTTTAATTAGTTTTGAAAATGTTGAATCCACTCTACCCCATTTTGCCAACTCAACTTTTAAATTTCATATTTTAAGATTTTATTCATTATTTCTAGTAGTACCTCTACCTGCATGCCAAATTTCAATGTTCTATCTCACCATAAAGGATTTGTCTATTTATAGCCCCCACTCCTCAATTTCCCGGAGAGCTCTTTTGAAATTTCTCATATCTAGACTTTTTTGTTTGTATGGGTCGATCCCTCCTATTTGCTTGCCTTTCTACATGTATACAAACATTTCAATTTTCTAACATAAGGAACATATTTTAGTGTATCAGTTTTGAATAGTCGGGGAAAGGGGCTCTTACTACAATCATTTCAGACATTTCATTTTGAAATTATTTTTCGTGTGTTTTTTTTATTTTTGTTGCTTTTAAACCTTTGTTATTAAGCATAAACGTGTGGTTTTCTGTTAACATATTACCTGCCCCCTATTTCTTGGAATCCCAATTTAAAATTTAAAATTATCAGAGGTTTATGTTTATTTCGAGTAGTCCCTTTATCTACTGGTCAAATTTAAGTTTTATATCACAATGTTGTTTCTATTAGTTTTGAAAGTTTTGAGCCCCTCCTCCACTATTTCACCAACTCCAAATTTGAGATATAAAATTTGAAGATTTGTTTGGTAATTTGGAGTTGTATATCTCTACCGGCTCACTCATTTTCAATTAACTGCCTTCCCTAATAAGTTTATATATATATACTTCCCAATACCAGCAAATTCCCATATCTCATTTTTAACTTTTCCATTCTTATACCTTTATGATTATATGAGGCAATACCACTACCAGCTTGAAAAATATATGTTTTCTAGCCCATACATAAGTGGCTTATCTTTTTCTGGACACACACACACACACACACACACACACACACACGCATACTTACTTACTCTCTTATTTATATATATATATATATATATATTTTATATATATATATATTTATATATATATATATATATATATATATATATATATATATATATATATATAATTAGTTTAAATTATATATACAAAATTATTAAATATATATATATATATATATATATATGCTTATTACAAAGATTAAGTATTTTTTATATATTATTTTATAATTGCAATTATTTACATGAATAAACACATATAAATACAAAATTAAAGGTCCATGCCCCGTTTTAATAATAATATGTATATATTGGTGTAATGTGTATGCATCTATTATAATTTAATGGACAAAGGCTTACAATAGTTGGTGAAGTAATTGTGTATGTTTTACTGACACATAGGTAAAATAAATTATGTTCCAGAATTGGGACGGGAAGGTCAACACTAAAGATAATATTAATTTCACCATCGTTAACCTTAACAAGAAAGTCTTGCCTGGGCCACCAGTTTCGGTACGAATATTTATCAAGTTTGGGGAGGAAGATGCTATTCCCCAAATCCGCCAGATTAGACTTAATGGAAAACAAATTTGTCCATCGGACTCAGGCAAGTTTTACTTATTCATTTATTAAATAAATTTTAATGTTTGGTTATGTTAAGAGTTGTTGGCCTTGTCTTACACTTTAAATTAAAAAAGGATCTACTATAGCTAACATATCAACAAATAATAGCGGTAATAATAATAACAAATAACCGCTCTGGTAGCCGTATGGCTAAAGCTTAATGCTTGCAGTCTACTTGACTGCCAATGACGGAAAGATATGAATATGAGTTGGGTGTACTCAGGGTGTTTTTCATATATGGTTTTCAAATCTCCTACCAGGCAAATGTGGGACACCTCCTCTAAATCCAAACTTCCTTGTCCCTACCACATTAGCATATTATAAAATATGCGTATAGCTCTAAAGGGTAGTAATACGTGGTACAAAAAAAAATCAAAGTTATGTAGCCTATTTAAAAATTACAATAAAATATTCATGAATCATGTGAAAGATAAAACTAAATCTAGTTATAGCATATTAGTACAACTGATTGTTTAGCTAATTTTGTTATAAAACAAGACTTGAAGAATTGCGTAAATGATGGTGTAAGGATGAGGAGGGTATGTTGATGACATGCAACCACATTATCATTTAAAGAGAATGAGAATACGACAGTGAATAATCACATTTAGTAACCCACTCGCAGTGCATCTGGACAGGGTTCAAACCTCGTAATTCCCATCAACGAAAATCCAGTTTATTGAAAATCTTATTTCTTAGACTAGAGCTGGCCAACCTAGAGTATCTGTTTGTCAAGAGGGGGATGAGATTAGATTTTCTTTGCACAGAGAATTCACTACTATCAAAGGTTATTTCCTTAACCAACCATCATAATATGTAATGAAAACTATGTATATCTGAAAGCTTATAGAAACATATGAATAACACTAAATTCAAATGATGTCATGAGTATATTTTTTATACAAACATAAAGCTATGCAATGTGATTAAGGAGCTTTCGAGCCAAGTGGTGGTCGGACCAGTCCATGATTTTGTACCAAATGTTCTACAAACACATTCATATGTACTACGTGTTTAAACGTTGACCAAATGAAAAGAAAGAGTTATATATTTTAATAAATTACCCTTCTCGTTTCAATGAAAATTGCAAAGATTGCATTGTATCAATAATTAGTCAGGTAATGATATATCTGAAAAGTGAGCATTTGATCTTTCTGTTCATAACTTTTTCTTCTATTGTTCGTGAGGGAACGATGACCTATAGAAGAAAATATAAGGTTTTGATACACAGAATTGAACATATCAAAACAGTTCGCCATTATTTTAACTGAACTATGAAACGTCTGTTTCATTTTAAACTTTTTATCTTTTCATTATATTAGTGAATACATTCGTATATCAATAATTATAGTTAACTAAAGTATTATTTAAAATAAATTATTATTTTTAAAAATATTTAATTTTGCTGAAATTTAGCCAAACCACTTTCTTACTAACTATAATTTATAATTAGCTATCACATTAAATCTATCATATAATAACTATCACTTAACATTTAAAAATAAAGTAAACCTAAGTTTAATTATGATTTCAGTAAAATTATAAAGTAAAACATAAATAGAGATATTTAAAAATTAGTTTAATTTCTTACAGAATTCATTTGTCCTTTTAAATGTCACAAAATTACTATTTTTGTCTCTTGCCAAGTACTAAATATAAATTAATAATTTGTATTTTTTTTAAAGTTGTCATTTATAATATTTCAGAATCGATGCCTAAGGTTTCTAACATAGCTTTCACCTTCTTTTATCTTTTTTATCTCTTTAAAAAATGAAATAATAATGATATATTTATTATATAATTATAATATATTATTTATTTATCATAATATATAATGAATTAATCATAATATTATAATAATGATAATAATGACGATATACAATGTGTATCTAAAACATTGAATCAAACTTTGGCAGGCTATTCCTTGGGTGAAAATAGAAAAATTCGCATCAGAAACTTAGGATCTATCTTGAATAATAAGGGCGTTATACACCCCTAAAGATAGAGCTAAAAACGACTGTTGTGTGAAATATTATGAAAACTGCATAGGGTATTACAACAAATATTTGTATACTACTTATTGAAACCTTGATCATTAATAAATTAAATGTGCTGTTACCGTTACCCACCCCCATTATGTAAAAAAGGATGGGTTGTAAGACTTTTTCTGCAATAAAATATGTAAGAGTAAGTATTGCCAATTTTGACTTAAGATTACAAAAGATGGAGTAAGAATTAACAAAAAAGGTGTCCTAGAGAAACTGTCTAATTTTCCCCGTTTCCATAGATAATCATACAAGTTTGAGCTCAGAGACAAATGTATCTAACAGAACAACACAGTATACTGGCTCCCTACCTGGCAGGAATTAATACTTGTCTTTGAAATCACACATACATGATTATCTCGGAAATGGGGAAAGCTAGACAGTTTCTTCAAGACACATTTTTTTGTTAATTTTTACTCCATCTTTTGTAATCTTAAGTCAAAATCGGTAATACTTACTCTGACATATTTTACTGCAGAAGAAAGTCTTACAACCACGTCTCTTTTAAATAATGGGGGTGGGTAACGGTAACAGCACATTAAATGTATTAATGATCAAGGTTTCAATAAGTAGTATACAAATATTTGTTGTAATACCCTAAGCAGTTTTCATAATATTTCACACAACAGTCGTTTTTAGCTCTATCTTTAGGGGTGTATACCGCCCTTATTATTCAAGGTGGACCCTAGGTTGCTGATGTGAATTATTCTATTTTCACCCAAGGAATAGCCTGCCAAAGTTTGATGTAATGTTTTAGATACACGTTGTATATTTATATATGAAGAAATTATATTCCAATGCTTCATTTTGCTGATAAAAATGTAAATCATTAAACATACCAAAAGAAATTCTGGAAATTATTTACAAAATGGGTGCACGGCTTAAAAAGGTTTGCCCCCCTGCCTTAGACAGTATAACCACCAGTGCAGGCAGTAGTTTATCCTCAACAGCCATAGATCTATCTAATGAGAGTTTAAGCAAATTAATAGTATTGATTTTTATTTATTTATTTTATCCCGGCAATTTTAACAAAATCATTTAATATATTTCCTTTCTAATGATAGTAGACGTAATGCACTGCCATATAAGCTGTATGTTCAGTCTAAGCACATTATAATGCTTTAAACAAGGCTCTTAACGAATAATTGATCTGATAGGGATGTTTTTAAGGTGTAGAGCGTACAGAATGATTAATAGGCCTATGAATTTCTGTTGTGTTTGAGGACAGTGTCCAAAAGCAAGTATTAGTTTATATCAGTTGAAAATATCGACAATGATGACCCATACTTTGTAAGACACACTCAATTCTTAATCAACATTCTCGGAACGGTTTAATCAGGGCAGCTCATGAGGGAGGGCTGTGAAGCGTGTTTTTTGTCAGGAGGAACACAAAAGTAAGGTGAATGGGACTATAATTAGATATCTAAGTCATGTGTGTGTGGAAAAACTCGTATGGACATAGTCAGTAATGAATGGGTGCTGAAGTAGTATGGTTTGAAAGGAAAGCATATTAAGTCAATGTGAAAGAAGTGTCTTACGTTTGTTTGGGAATATTGAGAATATGAGTATGGATCATGTGACAAAGCAAATTAACGAGGGTGGATTAAAACAAGGTGTAGACCATGTA
Source organism: Timema podura (assembly GCA_033556935.1). Taxonomy (NCBI): domain Eukaryota; kingdom Metazoa; phylum Arthropoda; class Insecta; order Phasmatodea; family Timematidae; genus Timema; species Timema podura. The sequence continues at coordinate 58,787,981 of JAVRXN010000010.1, read as the reverse complement.
AGACATAGATAAACCTTGTATATAAATGTGTGAAAAAGAGAAACGTTAAGAGTTTTAAGAATATAAGAGTATTTATGAAGTATGAATGTTGTTGAAGCGAAGGGAGTATGCATGGGTAGGGAAGTGTGGAGAAAGTTAGTAAGGATGGAGTAAGTGCAGAGTTTTTTTTAGCTATATGCACAGTTTCTTGCCCGCCTCGTAAGGGAACGGTATGATTAGTTATATAGGTATGGATATATGTCTATGGTAAGTTGTTTTGTGTTCACTAGAGGAATGTTTATATTAAAAGTTTGTAATAGAATTGGGGGGAGTGTTGCGACATAACACGCAATGATGAAGATCGAGGTGACTTGTCTTGTCGAGCCACCAAACTGGCGCCAGGTATAAGTCATCAGAGAAAATCTATTACCACATAGGTGGGAGGAGTGTTGCGACAACTCACGCAATGATGACGTCCCACAGATCGGGACGACCTGTCTTGTCTAACCGCCAAACTGGCACCAGGTATGAGCCATCAGGGAAAACTCAGGTGGTAATGTTGCGACATCACAGGCAATAATGACGGCACACAAATCAAGGCGACTTGTTTTCTCAAGCCAACAAATTGGCGCCACGTATGAGACATCAGGGAAAACCTATTGCCACATAGAAGACCAGAAATAAACCTTTGCGACATTGATGGACGACAACAGGTCGCTAACCCCATGACGTCATGGAAATAACCAGACGGGAAATGGAGGGGAAATTCAGGTCAGCAACCTGACGGAAATATACTGGCACCAAGGTTGCGATGACGTCACCAAGGAAACCCCAGAGGGAGTGTTGGGACATAACACTTAATGATTACGTCACACAGATCGGGGTCAAAGTTCGAAGGTCAAATTGTTGCCATACTCTTATCCATATACTCCTATCACCGAATCTATATTCTCGGGTATGATTTTTTCCCCTGAAGTTATAACAGTAGATGCACTAGTTGCAGTCCTCGCTTTTGCCACTTCACAGGGTATATAAAACACTTTACTACCTTTAACTTCACTTCTCAACTACTTGAATATACTAATAATTTTTAAATAGCTTATAACATTTCTAAAGTAATACAACATATTATAAAAAATGCAGTATACAAATACTTTTAGTAGTTCTTAATTATAAGCGAACATAAAGTACAGAAACTCCTTTATAAGAATATGTGAATTAAAAATAATCAACTAAAATATGATTTCTCTTTGGATTTATTATTGCAATTTATTTTGTAACTACTCTTTGGATCTGGAGATAAAACTATGAAGATAAATAATAAAATATATATGTTTTAATATAAAATAAAAAATTTGATCGACAGCCTAAAACCTTGCCAGTGTAGGTCTACATTATATATAAAAACACTCTTTCACAAATAATTAAGTGGTTCCAGAGATCTTAGGAAAAAGATATACAGAGTGACACTTTGTTTTATATAGTAGAAAGTTGCATATGAATCTTTGAAACCAAACTGAAGCTTTACTCTTAAGGAAAAAATCACATGTAAACTGTAAAATTTCCTTTTTTGTAGTAAAAGAGATAGCTGGTAGCTTACTAAAACATATTGTAACGAGCGAGACCATGCTCGAGCCAGCCCTGAACAGTCACCAGGCTTGGGCCACCCCTCACAGCAAGGGGTGGGGGACATTCCAAAGGGCCGAGTGTAGGGCTAAACCGGACAGGTGTGACAAAAAAGACAGTCGAGCAACGGGACTGAGAGTGTCAACACTAGAGTGCGTGTTTTCACATTGTAATTGACGTGTGCAACGATCTCAAGACATGTGTATTCAATAGACGTATTAATAAGCAATAATTCTTTGTAATATTGTAGTTTAGAAATAAAGTAGTAAGTAAGAACCGTAACAATGTTTTTTTTTAATTTAATGTAAACTTTTGACTTGGTTATTGTACTAAACAGACCCCAGTGTAGTATTTAAAATATTTACTTTGGCATACATGTGCTTTCTATAATTGTAGATATTGAAAGGCTAAGAAACAAGAAGCAGAATTAAAAGTACTGTCGTAGGCTAGGTTAGTTTTTAAGTCAGGTTCTAATTCAAAGTTTGTTGAAAGAATTCACGTTAAATAATTATATAAAATAAACTAAGGAATAACACTTTTAAAATATGAATAGTGTTCTAATAAATGGGAAAACAAAAAATTATTCTACCATTTTCTAACAATCTTAAATTCTGAGAATGTTAATTGAAATAATTATAAAAGAAAAACTCTAATATAGAAAAAGCCATCCTTGTAAAATGCATTTTTACTTTACATAATAATATAAAGATAAACTATTTTAATGGTGAGAACCTTTGACCTCGATATTATGATGCAACCTGTCCCCATATATATCTGTACCTAGGCATAGCTCTGAAACGGTTTGACGGATTTGGTTTAAACCTTATATTTAGAAGTTATAGGTCTATACTTGGAGAATCATCTTTTATTTTTACCCTAAACTTCAAATTGAGGGTAGTTTAATACCAAGGGATTTTTTGTTTTCAAATTTATTAAAAATGGCTTTAATGATTTTGTTTAAAATTATTATCTAAGGAATGTTTGACTTGTAAAATAACATTGTACACTTGATTTTGGGGGAAAACATAATAATTTAAGGGTGGTTTACCAAGGATTAGATTTTGTGTAAAATCGATATTTAGGGAGTGTTTGAAATAATAAATAAAATTACAAACTTGTTTTTTGGGTGATAATTCTTTTAAGGGTAGATTATTGACTAAAATTTTTTTTAAATTTGAATATTTTAAAAATGCATCTATTTATTTGGCTCAAAATAAGTATCAATTATTTTACATTATTAATAAATAAATGTATTTGTTTTGTTTAAAAATCAATTAATAGTTGTTTACTGATTATTAATTATGGAAAATTTTTGACTTTTTTTGAAGGTAGCTCATTTTTGTTCTAATTTGATTTTTGAAAAAATCTTAAATAATAATAAAGTGTTATTCTCTAGTATAAATTAACTCAAGGGCATGTTTATTTATGACAAATGTCAGAAAATTTGAAATTTGTCAAATATTATGATCATTAATATTTAGCTCAAAATGGGTTTTTATATGGGAATTGTATTGAATACAAATAAGATATAATTTGATTTTTACAAATATAAATAATATGAACTTCGTATACAGATAACTAATTTTTAAATAATTATGTAAATAAAATTTGTAAAACAGTTTTGTTTAAAATGTATACAGGCTGATTCATAATTGTAATCAATAAAGTGGTGAAATGGAATCTACACTTTAAAAAAAAACGAAATGTCTCATAACATCATATTGCTGGGACCACTTCGTTATTGAGATATGGCAACATTGCGGGGTAGAATTGCACATGCGTCATTCTTTGTGCAAAGACATGGAATATCACACTCAGTTACTTGCTGTGATTGAAAGTGGCCAGTAAGGTGGGGGATCAATACTCAAACGAGGAACAGACCGATATGATTCTGATTTACGGTAAGGAAAGACATAATTCCCTGCTCGGTTGTGTGTGCTGCACGTTTTTCTGCCAACGACACCCAAATCCAAGGATATTTGTGGCACTGAATCGTCACCTAAGGGAAACCTGTAGCTTTGCACCTGTGATGGTCAACGCTGGTAGAACAAGACGTTGCAGGACCATTGAAATTGAAGAGGTAATTCTGCATTCTATGAACAGTCACTGGATACAAGTACACGGTGATCAGCCTCATGTCACTGCCTGTTACAGACATTCATGTGGAGACCAATACATGACCAATTACTCTAGGCCTACTCCTTCCATTTGCAACCTGTACGGGAGTTGAACCCACTCTTGATTTAAAGTGCCATATCACATTCTTTGAGTGGTTGCTGCACCACCACGCCACAGATCCACAATTCCTCAGCAGATTATTGGCCATGGATGAAACAACGTTTACCAGAAATGACAGTGTCCGCAACCATCACATTTGGGCCGACACAAATCCTAATTCCATTCTAGAAGTCCATTTGCAATATCGATTCTCCATCAACGTTTGGGCGGGAGCTTTGGGTGATATTTTACTTGGACCATATTAAATGTATGCGCGACTACGAGGTGAAAACTACCTCACTTTCCAAAGATCATTCTCCCCCAACTACTTAAAGACGTTTCAATCGCAACGAAGCTGCTGGGATCTTTTCAATCTCACATTATGTAACTTCTGGTTGTGGGAACATATGAAGGGAATTTTGTGCTTCCAACCACACAACACTTGAGAACATTGTGTAAGATGCAATTGTGGCTGCTGGATATATGATCTTGGCATTGCCTCACATCTTCCAACGAACACGATCTTCATAGTACAGGGAGGCTTAACTGTGTTGTGAATGCAATGGTGGACACATCAAACATCTCATATGAACGTACAACGTTCCACTACCCAGGTCAATAAATAACTTTATGACATAACGGTAGAGTCGATCTGACCTGTCCCTCTCAGTCTCTCGATATAAAGAAGCGGTCCCGGAATAATATAGTTTTGAGAATTTTAGTTTCTTTTTCAGTGTAGATTCCACTGCACCACTTTTTTTGTATAAAATTACAAAGCACCCTGCACATGAAGATGTTTATTGTTATTAACAAAGTCTTTTTTTTTTCTGAAGAAAACCTACTTATTGGATATTTGACTAAAAACCTATAAGTGAAAATATTGTTCCAAGGTATTACATAATATTTTATAAATTATTAACGACTGTGTAATACCTACCATTGTTTTATTTAGTGTAATAATTAATTTATTAAAATGAAAATAAATATTTTTATTTGATACGGGATCCATATAGAGGGTGTAAGGAATTATGTAGGAAGTAACGGGGATGTGGATAATTAACCTAAAAAAACACAGAAAGTTAATTCGAGCATATGTCCTATGTCAATAGTTCTCGAGATAAGGCCTTTCAAGGTGCTGCCAGAATGGTAAATAGCTCTACTTGATACACCCCTTTTAGTATAGCTGCAACCCTCCTTTATATCAGCAGTGATACGTCACTTACAAGAGGTAGAACAGGGGTGTTTCAAGTAGGACTATCAACATTTCAAGCAGAATTTTAGAAGACCTATCTTGGGAAGCATCGAATATGTCATGATGATTCTATTCGTATGAATTTTTTGAGATGTTTCAAGGTCTAATATTAACAACCCAATTGATTCCTACAAAAATCTATACATCCTGTATAATGATGTGTTATTTAAAAAGAGCTCAATGTTAATATTATGTAACCTTTATTTTAATTTGATCCGAATTTGATAACGTTATAATTACTAACTAAATATAGTTCACACTTATGTTTTACAGGTACAAAAACAGGAGTTAGAAGACGACAAACTGATGTAACACCAACAGTAAGCACTACGCCACCAATTAATAAAACACCATTTGTGGATAATAGACAACCTACAGTTTACCGACCAACAGGGGGTAATAAAAGACCTTCTCAGGAAAATGAACGTCATCCTGTGTCGACAAGAAGACCAACAAACAATAACTACAACGAACCGCAAATAACTTCAACTAGATCACGGCCACAAGAGGAGTTTGAATGGATCACTGAGCAACCCTTGTCGATCCAAAGATATTCAGATGCAACCTTGGACCCTCTACCTTCAATAAACACTCCATCCCCACCACTTAAAGAATATCGACCCCGGGAACCATTGCCAAACGAATCCTGGAAAACCACTCCCAGGAGCCCTTCGACCAGACGCCCGCAGGACACTAGACCGGAAACTGATTTGAGGCCAACAGGTTAGTTCCTTAATATTTTCTCTATTTATATATGAATTTATATATATAATATTTAATGAATATATTAAAGTAGGAGGGTATTTTATCCTGTATATTTAAATGTTTTCAATAGCTTAATATTTCCGATTTAATTTTATTTTTTTAAATCAACAATGGAAAACGTGGACTTGAATAACCTTCAAATAACAAACTTAAAATATTTTTAAATTAATAAAATATTTTAAATTATTTTAGCAGTGCTTATTATATTCACTTAGCCTATATGTGGGCTATGTTCAACTTCAATTTTTTAAAAATAGGAAAGCAGTAGAAATAGTGTGGATTTCAAAGAAATTCACAAGTATTTGTATAAAATAAAAAACTCTTTCTATAAAAAAATACCTTCGGGGATTTAAATTCTAAACCCCCTATTAGCATTCCATAATAGTTAGCTCGATAAATTTCTCTAACTATTCTAAATATGAGTTTTTTTTACCTTTCTTAACTCATTGAGAGTTGATAATTTTTAAATGTTAAGCTTATTGTGTTGTCTTTTTTTGCAACGGCTTAACAACCCATCTTATCTGACAAACAGCCTGTACCTTAGTCGGTAATACAGATAGAACAAGGGATCTTCTTGTAGTGAGGCTTCCTGTTGTCTACATTAGAAGATGCTGTAAGTGAAAGTGTAGGCCTAAGATTTAAAGTTAAAGATCAAGCGTTTGAATTCGAAAGATTTAGGATTGAACAAACTCACTTAACAATTGGTTGAAAGATTGACAATATTCCGGCGCAAATTTGAATGCCTTACTATTCTAGTTCATTAGTTTGAATCAACTGAACGATGATGTTCGAGTGCTGTGGAATGTTGAGCAGTAGTATGATGTAGATTTGCTAACTCATAGAACGAAGTAGAATTGAACTAGCTATAATATATAATCTTGAATGTTCACTTTTTTATACACAATATTGAACAGGCCCACCTTATCCTCGTCCTCTGACTCGATTGAAATAGATATATGATTGAATAAAAAGAAGTATTTAGCCTATAGTTATCTGACTCAGTTTAAATACCTATAATAAAAAAATGTTTAGCTTACGGCTATCTAAATTCGAATACACATTAAGGAATGTTGACTACACTTCTAATGAGTTTAGGGTGGTTTCCCCAAAAAACCAAAACGACCTCAGCCAGGGCAATGTTGGTCACGTTTGCATCCATCAGCTGGGTGAAACTACTAACGTTTAAGATTTGCAAGCTTTAATAATGCTAGATGAGAGTAGCTCCTATATATAATTATAGGTTCTCCGATAGGAAGTAAAGGAGTGGGTTCTCTCCTAGCCAGTGTGAAAGTGTTTTCTCTCACTATAAGGAGAAAGGTTAGGACTCCAGGTTAGGGACTCCAGGGTAAAGGAGGATAATACCATTATAATAGGAGAGGGTGTGGTTGTTATTGTGTATAGCTGGAAAGGAATTTTTCATGTTAAGACTTGAATACAATACTGTCAGATCTATGTAATGTGTGGGGTGGTTAACATCAGTTAAGTGTGATATGAATTGGGTATTTCCCCATGTTGTAATTTGGAACAATACTAACATCAGGAGGGTCCTAACATAAGGAGGATGGTTGGGAGTTTAACATTGTATTGGATGGGATGTGATAGGAAAGAGGTACTTCCCATTAACAAAACTGACCGGTTAACGATCTGACAGGAGGGAGTTTGGGTGGTCAACATTGCTTTGGACAATTGTGGCAGGAAGAGATAATATTAACCCCATATTGGATTTGGGAGAAAATCTCAAATTATGAGGGTATGACAGGACGGAGAGAGTCTCAATACAATAAAATAGAGTACTGATGGCTTAAAATATATTTCTGAAGATAATTATGATAACCTTTACAATGTCATATCACTACAAAAACGGATTAGAATGCCTACTATGACAAAACTGTTTTTCCCCATTTTGATTTAAGTTGTTTTTGAAATATCTATTAGGTTCTCTAACACGTTCAGAATGACGTGGAGAGGGGTTTTCTATGTACAATATCATTCAATAAGGCATTTTAGAGTTTAAAACATTTTTGACGTTGTTTTGTTATTGTCTCGCTTATATTCTTTTGTGGAAATGGGTTATAGATCAACATGGAGAAGGATTATTGCTATTCAATACTGAACAAGCTTTTTAAAATATTTTATAGGTGTTTTTAGTACCGCGTTTTATTACCCGTTTGGGTTTTACGCCTATATACTAATTACACTAATGTGTTAGGGTTTAGGAAGGTTGAATGTAAGGAAGTGTACCCGTATTTGCATGGAGGTAGATAGGAAAACCATTTAGGAAAACCACCCTCAGTACACCTAATCGGGATCTAAACCTGATTTACCCGTCTTCAGCAGTCTAGTCTATTAGACCATGCAGCCACCGAAGTGGGTTTTAAAACCATTGAATGGAATCATGTCAACTAGGATGCCATCGTGTCCAGATTGGTATGACAAATGGTTGGTGTGGACAATCCTATCAAGATGCTCTTTTCGGGCTTTTAGACTTGCTCGAAGAATTTATTTATATTCCCGCTAGGTAGAGTCGTCATTCCTTAGGACCTGTTTGACTGCTTTCATGAAGCCTCTTGTTAAAAATAATAGTGGTATAGATTAATCACTCATATGTTAGCTTCCAGATATAACATCCAGAACATTTATTGAGTAGAGTTGTTTACTCTTATTTCAATAATGCGTTATTATAATTAAACGTTTTCTTATTTTATACTGGTAAATATACAGAGTCCAGAACTTTTATTGCGCCAAGTTTTATGCTTTATACCGAACATACTTTAGCATAGTAATTAAAAGTTTTGGTACTATATTTTGTTAGATATAGAGCCTAGGACACTTATTGCCACAAGTTTTATTTGTATGTTTATTTGAACCTGTAATATCAAATAATTTTTTTAAGATTCAGCACCACGTATTACTACACGTTCGGGCTATACGCTCAAGATATCATAATAAAATGTTTTGGTATTTTATATTGTTAGATATATGAAGTCCTAAAAACTTACTGCCACATGTTATATACTTTTATTTCCAAACATTTGCTATCATAATTAAAGGTTTTTGATTTTATTTTGCTTAATATACAGAGTCCAGAATATATTTTATTGAGTAAAGTTTATACTCTTTTTTTTCGAACATACGATATCATAATTAAATATTTTCGTATTTTATTTGGTTAAATATACGGTCCAGAACAATTATTGCGTTGAGTTTCATACTGTCTAAACATCGCTGTGTTTCCAAACTTGTAAATATTTACTGTTAACTGGTTAATTCCTGCCCTATTTCCTCTAGCAAGGCTACAAATTTTCTCAGTACACAATTTTTCAGCCTCTACCTCTACAACCCTACACGGCCAGCTTGCTTCCAACAAATTATATTCAAAGAAAATACCGATTTTTCTTCTATTTTCTTCCATCTTGTATTTCTTGTTGGTATTCTTTTATTATTTTATGTTTAGCAAATTAATATTGTTATTCAAGAGTATACTGGATTTTAAGTGCTTGAACCCAATAACGTTCGTAGGTATTTAATATACATGGGATTTTTACCAAGGGACTGATGGTCTAGAGACTACTATAGACAGTTGCTATACTCTGTGGCACTACGTGCCCATACTTAAAAGGGAAATAAAAAGCCTAGAAATCAATACAAGTATAGACAAGGATGAACATGTACCATTAGAGTTTGGAAAATCACCAGCCTTGGTGGCGTAGTTAGCTAATCGCGCTAGTCGTGTTGAGCTCGACTGCCGAGGACGACGAGATTGAGGTTCGAATCTAGGTCGGGTGAACTGGAGGGGGTTCTTCCTAAATAGCTTTCCACTCTCCCTCAACCCAAATTCGGGTTCACTTCTTCTATATTCAACCTTCCCAATTCCTAACCCATTAGCGTAATTAGTACATAAGCGTATAAACCGAACGGGTAGTAAGACGCAGTGCTAAATAAAAAATTTGGAAAAGTGTGAGTGAAATTTCATTTTCGACGCTGTTCAACATGAACTGTCCCTACCAAAGAACTACGTCATCCAGGCTGGAAAACGAATATCTTAGATCTACCATAATGTTATCTATCAACGCGTACATGGAATAGGAAGTTTTTTCAGCTGCCTTTTCAAGAGCATAGTACCATTGCTGAAAAGCCGTCCTAAATCCATTGGAATACAGACACTGTATATGGGTATCGACGTGCTCTCCAAAGCTGCCAATCAGCGTCGTCTTTCAAAGAGGCTCTACGCCAGCGTGTCGGCGAGGCTAGAACAAGCCTGAAACATAAGTGTGAGGAGAATATCGACACTTTGATATCTGGCTCAGGCTATAAAGGGCGTCGTAAGAAGCACTGAGTCAGTCTCCTGTCGTTGCCCGACGTAAAAAAATCAAGAAAGAAGTGATAAAAATTTTCAGTTGAAATGTCGTTTCTACATCCCCAGTCCTGCTAGTGTGCCAGCAGTGAACTCGATCTATTTTCTGTCCCAACCACTCAAACCATTCTTGAAATTGGACAATAGGCCCTAATGCCTTAATGCATCGAGGAAATTTAAGCGCTGCTAAAAACAAGCAAACTATATCGTCAATAAACTACACGGTATTCCCTGGGATAGTGGTGATTTGGATTACAACCTGTTCAAATCTCTCATCTACAATGCCACAACGCGTGTAGAAACCGTCTACGACAAGGGGGCAGAAATAAAAAAATTGTTAACTAAATACAAGCCCACACCTGTCGTAGATCTGTATGACAGAGGTTGTTCTTCTTTGAAAACACTTAAATTGGGTCGCACCATGTGCATGGCTCATAGCTCTGTTTTGAATTTCTGTTCGGCCTCCAATGTTTGGGGACTTCGAGATTGGATGATTGAAGATGGACACGCACACAATAAGACGTACGCTGAAAACAAGCAGTGTTCCCATTCTGTACAATCGGTTTTTTTCCCTGCTGATCAACTACCCACAAGAATAGCCCGACCTGCCGCTCTCTTCATCAAAACGGATCCACACACCAAGCCTGGAACGCATTGAATCACCATTTTTATTGACAAGAACGGCGTGAGAGAATATTTTGACAGCTATGGTTTTCCTCCCCGTATAAAGTCATATCTGGCATCTATACGTAAAAACACTTCCAGCACGTCTCATAGCACGATACAACTTCAAAGCCTCAGAAGTTGGCTGTCATCACTGCCTCATGTACCTTCTCTATAGCACCCAAAATATTCCAGTGAAAAATTTCCAGCCCTATTCTTACCCAGCAATCATACATACAACGACGCTAAAATGATGAGATATTACAACACCTTTTTCAATCCAATAGGGTCCTTCCGTCCCGCCTGTCTTCCCCTATAAAAGGGGCATCCCGACGGCGCGCCGTACATAGTCACAACAGTCGTTGAAGCAATCAATCATGAAAGACGTTTGCACCCGCAAAGCAAAGCTGGTGAAGCCACTCGCCATCACCAGTATTTTAAACACTTTGTTTACACTGGACGAAGTCGCAACCAAACGAGTCATTGTTGGCATGATTGTCAAGAAAAACTTTATGCCCTATTTCCACCTAGAGAAATGCGGATGTGATTGTGCCTCGTTTAACCGTACAGATTGGCAAGAACGGGGCAACTACAAGTCGGTCATATCAAAGATTTTCAGCAACACGCAGCCTCCTCAGAAGAGTAGTCTGAATAATCATAACTCACTGAGACGCATGTGCGGTGACCATATGGTCGTTACCAGCGAGAAATAAGACGCTGGACTCAAACGGGTCGCCTATTTAGCACCTAGCTGGGCGCGTCTTTGTGATGTGTGGGACCTCATCAACGTCACTGTCGACCAACGGGATATGTGGTCGACACAATATTGCAATGATTTAATCGACACACTCATCGTGGATGTATGCAACACGCTAACAGAATCAGTGGATGTCATCGATTTCTAACATCTTATGGTGGAAACACACATCAGAAACCTAGATTTTATCAGTGATACCTACTATACACACCAAGTCGTCGGTTTGTACTATTACATATTGGATTGTGAACTAAAAACAATTTTACCAATTCATCTAAGAGACACTGTAGAAAAACGTATGAACGAATATATGCGTCATTCCTGTAAAGTGTATAATAAATATTATGTATATTTGTGAAACCTTTAATGTATAATAAATATATGTTTGTAATATTGTGTTTTATTCACGCAAAACCAATTTGTCCCTTCCACGTCGTGTAGCCTAATTCGAGTCTTGACTTGTCGAGCCACCAAATTGGCACCAAGCGTGAACATGTTCAATGACCTCATAGTTTCAAGGTCACAATCTATTTCTGTCTCGACATGTCAATCCGCCAAACTGGTGGCATGTACGAGTCATCAAGGAAAACTCATTGCAACATCATTCAAGTTCATGATCTATTCCTGTCTTGACTTGTCTTTTCGATCCGCCAAACTGGTGCCAGGATTTCGATGACGTCACCGGGAAAACCCATTGCCAAATAGATGGGGTAAGAGGAAGGGCTGTGACCCAAAATAAATTCAGAGTCCTGCAACAGAGAACCATTGTGACACTCTATGTTAAACGGCCGTCGGGAGATGTTCGTCCTGCACGCTCCCGCACTCACTAGCGATGCCGACGTTTCAAGGGACGTTGCGGGAGATGTGCCCAACGCTATGGTCTGCACGTTCCCCCACCAATAAATAAAAAACTCCCACGCCAATAAATAAATAATCTCAGGTCAGTCCCAATCCTACCCAGACATACTATCCAATGGGCACTCATAAAAACCAATGGATACACATAAAAAACTAACGGGCACGCATCAAAAACTATTGAACACACTTTAAAAACTATTGAGGCAAAAATCTAATGGGGCCATGGCACACATTAAAATTTAATAAGCACACATAAAAAATCAGGAACGAATGGCGCGGGGAGTAAATTACAGATGTGGAAAGGGGTCAGGGGGTGGGGTGGCACCACTGTACTGAGCCTGGGCTATTTATAACAGCTAATCACAGGCAAGAGCTATTTATAGTAGACGATCAGCGTTCTGTTCTTTATGGTCCTATTAGACTACTCGTATGTTATTGTTCTTTTAAATTATTTAGCACCGCGTCTTACTACCCGTTCGGGTTATACGCTTAAGTACTAATTACACTAATTGATTAGGAATTGGGAAGGTTGAATTTAGAGGAAGTGAACCCGCATTTGCGTGGAGGGAGAGTGGAAAACCATTTAGGAAAAACCACTCCCAGTTCACCCGACCGAGATTCGAACCTCGATCTCCCCGTCCTCGGCGGTCTGGCTCAACACGACTGACGCGTTAGCCAACTACGCCACCGAGGCGGGTTTCTTTTAAATGTTTTAGCATATTTTTATATAGATCTAGTAGCTGTGAGTAGATTCTAACCCATGCATAGCCCATTATACGTAGGCCTCATCTCCAGATTAAATACCTTTCCTAATTTTTGAGCACAGGCCTATAATTCTCCTGGAATAGGTTTACCATTCGTGGCTTCCATGGAAAAACCTTATTGGATTCATCTCGACCACTTTACGTGTTCGGAAAATCTTACCTTCTAGGTTTCTGTATAACATCTTGCGATAACGTTCTTATTCTTGCTGATACGTTCAATAACTCTTTGTGTTTTATATAGCGCAGTATACATGGAACATAATAAGATGGTACGTAGAAGAACGTCACTCTTTACATATATTGTTATCATCTTAATAATAAAGTGAACTATTCTATAGTATTTATGGAGTAAGATTCGAAAATATTGATCCATTAATACAATCACTCAGTGGTAAATATTATCCATATAATGTTCTCAAACATCCACGCTCCTTGACGACTGCCTTGCCCCTATCATACGAGGAGTAATACCTAATCATTTTCTGCCCATTATAACTATGAATTCGGCAATGTAAAGCTCTGTTCCTCGGTCTGTCTGCAGATGACGTATGGCAGGGAGCCAATGAGACGTGACCTGTAGAAATACGGGCACCATTATGGCAGTAAAGTTCTTCCCCACCTTAACCTTGACGGGTACGGGCCACATCTATTTGGAATAGCAGTCAATTACGGTGAGAAGATACCTGTATCCTCTGTTTGACTTAGAGTAGGATATAATTTACCTAAGGATCGCTCTTGGCCCTCTAGCCTCGTGCTTACTAACATAATGAATACTTTCTAAACTATGAAGCTCAGGTGTGTGTCCTTCATAACGGGCATATATATGGAAACGTCTCCTTATAATTAGTATCAAATGGAAACATACCTGACTCACACGGTTTCTCTATGATTAAAACGATCGCTTCGTCCTAAAAAATTATACTTTATGAATTACTTTGCACATCGTTTGAGATCTTTAATGTGAGATGGTATAGGGACTGCGAGTTAAGGGCAGTATTTCTATGGTCTTTATAGGAAATTATTTGTTTCTGTAAAATAAATCAAATATTTCTCCAGTTTAAATAAAGAGATTAATTTTCTTTACATGGCAATGCCAATAGTTCTTAAATATCAATCAACGGTGTCGTAGAATTTTATAAGAACTTTTTCTCTTCATCTAAAATGTTTTTCATCAAATGTTTGTATGCTCATGAAAATATCTAAGAAATTTTAGATTACTATATGTAGAAAATTAAACTCGGTTCCTACTGGAGCAATATTTGATTTATTTCTGTCGAAAAAAAAGTTTTCTATGAAAACTGCAAAAATAATGGCCTTTCCTCACGTACTCTTCTATCCCACCAAAATATATTTTGGGATATGCAAGACCAAACACTACATTTATGATTTTAGAAACCTTTAACACTTTCTTCATCCTTAAATAGATCAAATCTCCTTACAACACTTTGAAACATACCATTTTGAGTTTGAATATACTAAAAATGTTCCTTAAATTCATGGGAATGATTGAAGCCATATTTGTATTATTGAATTAGTATCTCAATTAACAAGTTAAATTAAATTCTGAAAAATTTTGAGCCACTCTAATTAGGAAAGGGACGCAAATAAATACAGGTTAAACATTTGCTAGACATTCAGTTTATAAAGGCTTTCAGCGTTAGTTCCTAGCTAAGTTTATCTGCTCTTCTGTTCCTCACTGATATGACTCCAATCTCGTAAATTCTTTATTTATTTTTATATTTAATTACTTAATGGATGGCATTAGGAACTCTAAAACTCATTGACGCACTTACAAAAGTACGTCACCTATCCCTGTATTGAGCTGGTTCTATCCAAACCACTTCAATACACTCTACCCCTTTCAGATCCATTCTAATGTTATCCTCCCATCTGCGTCTAGGTTTCTTTCCCATTTTTTTTCTAGTCAGTATCCTGAGCAAGGTTCTAGAAGCTCCCATTTGAGCTGAATGTCCTGCCCACTGTAATATACGGGACTTTATAATCCTAACAATGCCTCGTTACGAGTACAGGGTATGTAACTGGTAATTATGTGACCTCCTCCATTCCCCAGTAGACTTATCCCTTTTTGGACCAAATATATTCCGAAGCACCTTATTTTTTAAGATATGTTTTTGTCATGTAAGGTAAGAGACCACGTTTCACACTCATAGAAAACAACCGGTAAAATTATTGTTTTTTATATTCTGAGTTTACATTCCTTGAAAGAAAGTGAGATATTAACAACTTACAGACCGAGTAAAAGCATGCATTTCCAGACTGTATTCTTTTCCTAATTTCCAATCTTATATCGTTATTGCTAGTTAAAATTTTTACATAATATTTAAACTCACTAACTCTGTCAAATTATATGTTGTTTGCAGTAATCTCTAGATTATTGTCTCCAATTTGTGTTATGCATGTATTCATATACTTAGACTTTTCAGCGTTTACCTCTAAACTTATTTCCTTACTAGCTTCTAAAAATGTCTGCATTTCTTGCAACAAATTACCTGGTATTTAGAAAGTATCTGATAAGTGAAATCCAACCCGTACCCAACCAAGCGTATCAGTCAAACCTACCTCACTTTACTTTACAAGTTTTTTTGTGTATCACAAACTTAACTACTATTTAACAAAACGTATTTATTTTAACTGAATGGAAGGCCTTTTTAAATCTTTGTATGATTGATGAATCATCATATTATATTCCCACTTTTTTTTTATATTTGCTGAATGGTAAAAATCTGATTCGTTGTTGATCAATTTCGTCAAAATTCGCACTGATAATCTCCAACTATTTCTTCTGCATATATTGTCTTCAATATCATTAAAATTATGTTAGATAAAATGTTATGGAATGTTTGTAGTAGTGAGTTATCTCTATGATCATTAAACTTTGTTATATTTAGGGCTAAAATAGTTCTCAATATCAGATAATACAAGGTAATGTGAACCTTACGTGGGACGTAGTAAGACTGATTCATCTTTTATTTCTTCCCGTTTGTATAGTACATGATTGTGAAATACTTACCAAGTCATTCTGAAAGATGAATTGTCACATTGCAGACCTCCTTGAGGCCCAGATTGCTGATCTTCTCAAAGTTTGTTTTCTTTGTTTTATTCTCCTCAAATTTATCTACAAAATGTTAAACCCAATTAGAGATAATAGACTTTATAAAATTGATAGCAAGAATATATTTCGTATTATGCATTTTACCTATTGTATTGAGGTAAGCATTGTTACAGGCATTCTTCAAACAATTTGGTCTATCAATGTTGACCATATTGTCTGAAACAGAGTGGAAACGACCCTGAAAGTCTAGAGCATTCCTTTAAATATTTCACTCACTCTATACCTTTAGCTTCTATGCCTTAATTTTGAAAGTGTTGTGTAACTGGGATAGATTAGTCGAATAATCGAATAAGAGATAGTTATCAAACTTGATCCTGTACAATCCATTAACTTTTCTCGTGATATTTTCTTACGATATGATATTGTACTTATTCTACAAGCAATGCAATCTCATCCTTAAGAGTTTATACTATTTAAAAAGTAATGAAATATTCATGGGCTCGTCCCAATTCGTGTCGTCCATCTTTAAAAGGATGGCTAAGTTTTGTGTTAACTCTTAGAATCTGCATGACTCTTCGAATGTATATCTCACACAGGTAGGACCAGTTTTTAGCTTTATGATTACCGGTATCTATAATAAATGAGTCCATTTTTATATTGTCCATCACAACATTCTTCGACACTAGTGAATAATGAGTCGGGTTTCACCTCAGTTGGTGGTGAGACGTGTTCCTTATTAGTGCTCAAGTATGAGAGGTAGCATAACACTTCAACCATTAATTATTGTAATTACGCTATACCTAAATTATTTGAAGTAGAAGTATACATTCATGAAACGTAATTCATTTGATTCCTAAAGAAGAATCCTCAGATAATAATTAATACAACCTTATTCTAAGAACCACATATGATCCAAACGTATGGTACCAGGCAGCAGCATTCTGTTTATTTAAAGGACCCTTCCACCCACCATTATACTTGTGATTACCACGTATGGGTAACGAATATTAATATTTCACAAGTGACATGATAGCTAGCTATATTGTATATTTAACGTGCCTATATAAACCAGATTAAATATTTTTTATGAAGCAAAGTAGCCAAAGTGGTAACAAAATATTGAATAATATAATCAATATCCCTCCATTTGCATACCCTCAAAAAACACTCAGACCCACAGGACCCATGACATTTCAACCACTATACGTTCCTAGCTTTCATTCACTCCTTCAAATACCCCCACATTACCCGCAGGGTACAACACATTTCCTCCGATATGTTTTAATAAGTTTCCTTCACCCCTTCATTCACCCCTACTCATTATTTTGGGCCAAATACTAAATTATAAATTATTTTTTCCAAGCAATGATGTTCAACTGTAAACATGTTATATTATTAATGTATAGATAAAGAAAGATATCACATATGGGAAGTCAATAGGCTTGCAAAAAAGTAGCCTACTCACAAAGGGACTCTTAAATTGAATGTGAAAGCCATTTCTTGGGAAGTGGAAAACGCATTAAATAAAGAAGTTAAAGTTGGTAAGATGACGTCAATGACGAGGGCGTGTGAACAGACGTCGCTTCGTACTAATAAGAGTAGTAAAATATCTTACACGGGAGTGTTTCTACTTATACTTCCGTTAATTATCATTGTGTTCAGAGAGTACACGTAAGATATTTCTACGTTACTTAAAAAATGAGATGAAACCAAAATCTGCTATAAATCTAGATTATATAATTTTCTTACGTCTTAGGCCTATTCTGTTCATGAGGAGTCAACGTTTTAATCCATGGGAAGTCACAGAACTCGCTTTATTTGTTTTGTAGGACCTGTTTTACAGCCAGATTCCCTTATTCAAGCTAATCCTGACACTTACCCATGGAAAAGAGTGAATTCTACCAGTGAGGGCGAAAGATTCTGGCAATTTTTCCGGAAAGGATGTTCACATGCATTCTAGGGATAGTTAACATGCAACAATTGACATTGGACAAACTGATTTACTTCCCCTCTAAATTAAGTTGTGCAACGGAATTTTGTCAGTAAGGAAAATTGCGTTGACCTAGGTTGGGTTTGAACCATGAACATTGGACCCTGGAGCAAGCAATTTACCTCAAGACCACTGAGATTGACTGTTATAATTATACATACAGTAGCCCCACGACTTTTTGGTGCTGACTGACAGCTCACAGCTGACAGCTGACGGCTTTGAAACGTTACCAGACCAAATTATGTATCCCTACGCCGAACCATATGATCTGCAAAATCAGCTGTCCCTTCTGACAGTCAAAATTTAGGTATATACCTAAATGTTGACTGTCAGAAGTCAGCTCTGAGCTGTCAGTCAGCACCAAAGAAGTCATAGGGCTACTGTAGTTGGCCAATATATGTTATTTTAGTCATAAAAATAAGTTAAATAAATTTGTTCCTAGCTCTTTTAGCCTATGTGGAGGGGAAGCAGGCTTCAATAAGTGTCATTATGCTCTCAAATAAAATTAACTACTGAGTATGTCTCAGAAACATCCTCGGACGCACGAGAAATATCCATGAATGCACGAAAGGACAACGTGATATATATTTGACCCAACCTTAAAAACTAATAGAGCAACAATCTAAACGTGCTCTTATCAAAACTGATCTGAGAACGTACTTTAAAAGATTAAATATTCCATATTTTAAAATATTTCACGATATATGCTCTTGTATTGATCCACTGCAAAATAAGTAGTGTACTAACATCAATATGCCTACAAATTCCCAATAAAGTACTTAATTAGGAAAGTCTATAAAATATGACAGAATATTAAAGTATTTGCATAGATTAGGTGACTCAATACCAGCTCTTGAGCTAGTACGATATATCAAGTATATGCCTATCATCTACAATAATTTTATACTATGTCGTAAGACAATTATATCGTATTCTGAGGTATTTTATATGTATCTTTATTATCCATAAATATTCAATTATTAGATTTATGAATCAAAATAAACATGTCAATAATGCTAAATTTAATAGGACAGAGTTCGATTATTGCCGCGAGTTAATTTCCTCTTTGGTATATAGAATCAAAATCAAGAATGGTTTATCAAGCTAATCAATCTTACTATATATAATTACATACCAAATATATATAAATTAGTAATCATAAATTATACTATTTAATAAAAGACTAAATCAACCTGTCATGTGCATAAGATATGGATAATTTAAACCTATAGTTAGGGCTCAAATTATAAAACGATATAAGATATTGATTTCTCTCAACTGAACCCTTTTCCATTTCTGCTAGGTTTCAAAAGTGTTAAAAGATCTGCTGAAACGACTCACATCTTCATAGTGCTGTAGGCCTAAATAATTTACACGTAAATGTAATATGTGTTTAATGCAGTCCATAAAGTTACGTTAACAGAGAACCTAGTCACACCAAATACGAACTCAACATGGCAAATGACAAAAATACCTATAAAATATACATTTATACAACAAGGGGATCATGAACATAGTTTGTGTACTTATGAGAAATGTATGTGATGAAACAAAAATAAGATAACTTGTCATCAAAATCCGGACCCTGCTCATCACCTATTTAACAGTATCATTCCTATAACTGAATGGCAGAAGACGTTAGGGGAGGGGGGACTTTCAAATATTACCATAATGGGAATCAATCATTGTAGAGTATGTAATTTCAGTTTCAGCTACCCCTCCATGATATGAACCCGTATCCAATCGGTTTTTGACCTCCCACTATCTCAGGTGCTATTTACCCCTTTAGACCATGCAGCCATTAAAACAGGTACTGTTTACTTGTTCACGTACTAATAATATGAGGTTAAGTGTAATAATAAATCTAGAATAGGTTGATCAAAACAGAACATTGCACATGGTTATGGATTTGATGATTAAAAAGAGTTTTATTATGATAGTTAATATAACTTCTACTTTACGTAGGGTAGAATCAGCAAATTTTCATGTCCCTGCCTGAGAAAGTATAGGGAAGTAAATGAAATAAAATAATATAAAAATAAAATGGCATTAATGATTAAAGGTGCTGTAAGGGAATGCCTATTTAGAGGGTGAGCTGGATGTTGAAGAGATAAAACGCTAACAAGTGGGGCTAATGTTTCTTTTGCCAAAATGCAAATGACAGACAATCAAGAACTGATGAAATTAGACTACTATGTGTAAAAAATTAAACTAAATGTAGGCTAGCACTGTTTTATTTACTTTGGCCAAAAGTTGTTTTTTCCTTAAAAATTTTGAAAATATACTGGCCTTCACTCACGTTCCCTTCTATCCCATCTAGAGGTTGAAACTGAAAAATTGTGGTTCACGAAGTATTACAATTGAGATGTTTCAGTCTTTTCAAATCCAGATATATTGAAACACATATAAAAAAACACAACTATTTGCCTTAACATAGAGGAATAAACCTTGCTGGCACAGATTTACACTTAAAATCAATATTAAGTTATTTTATAGTTACATTACAATTTCAATTACTCGGGCTTATTTACAAAGATTCGAGAAAACAGTAAAAGATAGTTTATTTTCCTTACGTATATTCGTTGTCTGATCATGAGAGCAATATTTAAGTAGATCTTATTGTCATTATATTTGTAAGCTTTTATTTTACAATTTTATCAGTTTATATTATTTTAATCACGATGGCCATAAGATAAAACCTGTTCTAGCATTTTGTAATGTACTCAATATTAATATATAAACATAAAAAATATTATTTTAGTTTGTTTCATTTTCAAGAATACATTTTAGAATATAATGTGCTGGAGCGGATGTTTTAATTAACTAATTATTAAGAACAAATTTGTTATTTTAGACGGAGAAGGAAGCAACCAATTTAAAAAATGTGGTTTTGTAGATGTTCAACCTACCCCCCTTATAACCAAAGGGCAGAAAACATCACGAGGTCAATGGCCATGGCATACAGCTCTATACCAATCCAAAGGCATTGATTTGAGCTACATTTGTGGAGGTTCTCTTATCAGCTCTAAGGCTGTAATTACAGGTAAATTATTTAGCAATATTAAATGAAAAAATACAGTCCCAGCAGTATTTAATAAAATATGTTTGGAAGTAAGCATTAAATAATTCCCTTTATCTCAACATTAAAAATAATTGACGAGGAGAAAGAAGTAGTACATAGGCATATACTATAATTGGGTTTAATTCCCTTATTACTACATTTGCCTTGTATTAAAATACAAGTACTTAACAATATCTAGTCTTAATCCCCACTCTTTAAATAGTTTAATATAATCATTTGTTTGAATTGTTTTAAATATTTCACATAGGATTGGTATTTGTTTGATAACTTTTTTTAAATATTGAACAATGTAATCGATTAATAGTAAACTGTTATACTTTTATATTCTTCTATTTTCTGAGAATTTATATTTTATTACCGTAGTATCGGTATTATTATACTGCGTTTTAAACCGCTTTAGGATTGAGGTCAGTGCAACCGGAGTGGGGAGTGGAGGCTCGTCACATTCTAGACCAATCCGTGAAGGGTAGTTATCATAGAAACTGATGCATGTTGCCAGATTTCTTGACAGTCACCGAGCATGCTTGCATAGTAGTTACGCGCAAACTCCCGCTATGTGGCCACCATGCTCCCCAGCCTACGCACCACGCGGATCCTTGAGCAGTTTAAATCAGAGTATAGGGGTTCTATCTTTCCGAAGGTCCGTTGACTTGTACAACTAGAGCTCTCCAGCATGTTCTATTTGCAGCTTCCTTTTTTATATCCTGAAACTTAATATTATTTTCTTGTTTGAAGTCATCATTCAGTTGAATACTCAACCTTCCTGATTCACTTTTCCATTCCACTTTTCCTTCTAGGACATCACTCAATAAGCTAATGCTTCTTATAATATGACCCAAATAGTTGCTTTTTCTTAGTAGAATCAGCAGCATAATGGATTTCTTTATATTGCGCCCTCTTAGAACTTCATTAGTCACCCTATATATCCACTTTACGCCCTCTATTCTCCTCCAGCACCACATTGCCAAGATTTACAAAATTTTTGTTCTTATTCCTCGAACTCAGGGGTCTTCTTTATTTAAACTGATGTTCCTTTTTTTTTTACAGTTTAAATAATGTTCTATATTCATATATTTTAAACATTTTAACAATTATTTCCCGATTCAATTTCATAAATTAACTTCGATGATAAACATTAGTGGCCTATACTTATAATATTATTCAAATAAACTTTATTTAGTTTCAAAACTCAACCATACCAAATGTTAAAACTTTGGTGGCTGCTAAGTGCGGATTGAAGTTTTCTATTGAGATGAAAATGTGAAGGTTTGTTGTTAATTGTCACCAGCTGCCCATTGTGTCACTCGCCTGGTAGCTGATCAGCCAGTTGACCCAGATACTCTAGTGGTATATCTTGGCAAATATCACCTAAAACTCTGGAGTGAGGGAGGTGTCCAAGACAAGCAGGTCAGTTCTAAGCCATAAATATAAAACTCAAACATTGAAATACATTTCTCGCGTTTTGACAAGTTCTTTGAACAACCAAGATTATGAATAAAATAGACAAAGCTATTATTTATGCTTTTAGTGAGGATTAATCCATCTAGATATCATATTCTGAAAATTGAAAAATGACATCTGGACACGGGAGGGTTCCGGGTTCGATTCCCGTGTTCCAGGTGTAATTTATCAATTTTCAGAATATGAAACCAAGATTATGATTATAGTAAAAATTAAATCAGTGTGAAAGCAAAGATAATAAAAAGTAATGACACCCTGTCGAACCATGGAAAATTCAATAGTAAATTAAGTATTTTACTAAAGCCAATTCAACCAAAATGATACTTCAGACCAAAAAAAATAATTATATTTTATAAATATTTTGAGTAACGTATTGTAACAAAAATAATTAAACTTACATATTGTACAGTATAAATAATAAAATACATTTGTATTATAATGATCCTAATGCATAAGTTTGTTGGTAATATTTGCATATTTAAATGTATTATTATTATTCAAATACTCGGTAATTGGATGGTATGGGACGATTACATCCTCTGAAGCCGGTGAGATCAATTAATTCACTATTGAATGCTATATGGAATCGAACTAGAATTTCATTAGCGAGCAAAATGTGCTTGTTAAGAAGATGTATAGCTTGACACGGGAAATTGATACACTAAAGGCGATCTAGAACTATACCAAAGGCGAAACAATGGCTATGTTTTTGGAATTTCTGAGAGCACAGATGAAATTACAGATGTCTTAATGTTGGATATAGTTCACCACAAAATGAATATTGTTAATATAGGCTTGGGTGACATCGATGGAAATCATCGAGTAGGCCCAAAGAGCTGGACCAAACCTAATCCTATAATTGTTAAATTTGTGTCCTACAGAAAGCAAAGCGAGAAGTTTCTATGGGTTACAATATTTTAAAGCACAAAAAATAACTATAAAACGTAGCTTCTACCAAATTAAAAATCTTTTCATCCACATACCTTAGATTAAGCACACCCACAAAAGCTATTCTCTTTAAATATAATGCTCTTTGGAATAAAGTCTTTTTCAAATCCTAGGAGATAGCTTCATACTTTAGTAACGATAAGACTGGTTGACTTTTCAACCAAGGTCAGAGACAAGGTAAACACCAGACCACAGTCTCCAGGTTAAATTGGCTTCGCTCAGTGAGAGAGCTTGAGTCCTTCAACACGGGTATTGCTATGTGCAGTCTCAAGTGACAAATTTGCTATCAATCAGACATTTTTTTAAACAGTTCACTTTAAAGATAATTTTAGGGTATACTAGAAAATAGACCAAAACTGCCTTGTTGTGTAAATATGCTGGCTTTCACAAAGCTAGGTTCAGATAGCACCCCGGCCTCTTCTCATAAACCAAACGAGCATACTCAAACTCAAAACTACAAAGATAATGTAGAATACAATAGTTCTTTTTTCAAGTGAATGTTTGCAAATTATTGTTTAATAATTGTAAACAATCAAATACCGTTGACTAGGTAGTTACTTGTCTGAAAAGGTTTGTCCAATGAAGGGGTGGTAAGAGGGTGAGTTAGAGATTGGGGGAGGGGACGGTATTTCTGGTACCTGAAATATTGTGTTCGGACAGCCACCCATTTACAACGAGCAATTTAAAAGTGAGTTGTTTCACTTGGAATTTCTGCTATCACTGAGAGCTGCAACTAGCACTCCCCAGTGCCCAAGGACTCAACCTGATTGAAGGAGCGCAGCGAAATTCCCTAAAGGTTGGGTCCATGGTCTATCTATACCTAATTTGTGACCAAGTTATAATTCTATGGTATATGGATCTGGTTTCTCCCTAGTTTCAGTGTACAGATATGGTGTTTTGCAAATTGATGTTGTATGAGTGCCAGAAGATTTAGTTATCTGGGATCATTTGTTTTACCTTTGAAGAAACATTATTACCTATTAGTGAGACTAGAACAATTCTTGCTACGTTCTAACTTTTCCCTTTCAAACCGTCACTATCGTTGATATGTATTAATGTGTTAGCATATTAAATTATAGATCAACTTGTGATTGTTAAGTAGTCTAGACTGGATCTAATACAAATAAATAATTTGATTAATTGTATTTATTATAACTAAAACAAAATACACTTCATCGTGAACTGGTTCAACCATTGCTTGGAAAAACTCCGTCCCTCAACCGACACTCAAAAACTGGGCTGAGCTTCCTTTCTCCAAACATGATAAAATATTCCAAAGTAACGATTTCGAAGCTTGCCAATTCTACATCAATCACAGCCTTTGCTTGGCTCTTGGTGTAAATGACCTGATCGCTTGGGATGGCCATCCCTGCTTGGGTGAGTAGCTGGTCTTCGCCGCCGACAAAGAGTGGAATATTTTATGTCTTAACTAAACCATCAACAAACTTGTGCCATTAATGGGTCTCCTTCTCTTTCTTGTGAGCCGCACCCTCATTCCTCTTTAAACAGTCACCTTAAATATTTACCCTGTCAATGGTTATTAGAAAATATATATATTACATTAAATTCCAACTATCAATCTTTATTCAGCTTTGTCATTTTCAATCCTGATATAAATTTTATTATATTATAAAAGGACTAGTTCAGATCACCAGGATTGACTTTCTTTATTATATTAAAAACACAGCTCGTTCACACGATGAGGTTTAGGTCGTTTTGCCGAATAGGTTTTTTTACCGTTCGCTGCAGTGGCGCATTAATTTAAATGTGCTTGTTCACACGATACGGTCAGCTACCCTATAAGGTAACATTACCTATTCGGTCAATTTTGACATTAGGTTTTGTCAACGGAAACCTTAAGCGGTGATCCGGCAAAAAAAACTAATCGGTCGGCAGTGGAACATATATTGTAATGGGAGCGTTCAGATGATAAGGGTTTTTACCTTATGGCACAACGTTGCTGAGGGCAGACTGGCCGTTCATCAGCCAGTCGGGGTTCAACTTTGCACATGTAGAAGAAAGACATGCAATGTGGGATAAGACATCGGATTCATACATAGACAAGGATTTAAAAGAATTAGCATAGGGGGAAATGTGTGTAATATTAAAGGAAAACTTTTGTAACAAAAGCAAAGCAGGATTTAGATAAAAAAAAATATCAATTTTTTTCATAATAACTATATGGGGAGAGGGTTGCGATGTACTTATAACAAAATCACTTTTTTTTTGCTTTTTTAAATTCTGATGGGTCTTGGCTTTAAATTGAAACAAAATATTGCACAAATATCTGATGAAAATAATCGTTTTAAATGATTTTTAAAACAATTTAATATTCTTTGTTTTTAACTCATTTTTAATGCTGATATTGAATTTATGTGTAAGTTTGATTCTTTTACGGTGACGACTGCGATATCAATACAAAATAAGAAACGTATTCACGTCCATCTTACGAGAAAGCTGATGGAAGAATTAGCATACATACGCGTATACGAGTACGGTAACTCGATAAAGAAACCCTATAGGTAAAAAACCACATTGTGAGAACACTGCATTAAATTGCCACCTAATAGGTTAAAAACATATAAGGTAGAAAAACCTCGTTGTGGGAACAAGCTGTTTAAGAACACATGATCAATACTCGATGGTTCTCGAGATATGCCTTTCCAAGATTCTGCTGGAACTGTCAATAGCCCTACGTCAGGTCATGTAATGATGTATGAGTAAGGTGCGTCAATACCTCAGAGGTTCTGTGAACGAGGGTTTTCGTAGGATCCTCTAACTATGTGCAAGATATAGATAAAAACAATCACCAAATATTTCATTATTTTAATTTAATCTACCAGTGATATTCTGGTAATTGGGCATACACACATTTAAATATTGGAGAAAGTTATTATTATATTCATTCTATCAACAAAAAATAATGATGTATCCCTTAAAAAAATAGAAATTTAAAGGATTCGATAAGTACACTCGCAATATACATTGCCCCAAACAACAATAACTAAAAATTTGTACTTCATAGAAATCCTGGCCAATAAAATACAACAAAAACTCACATTTATAAAAACAAAAAAATATGCAACGGAAATTATTTTGCTGATAATAAATCTATGCCAAATATTTTATAAACAAAAGAAGTCTATCAAAATGTATTGTAATTTTTTATTTTATACATTTTTTATTAAAAATGTATTCTGTACACTAATTTCTAATTACTAGAAAAATGAACATTCATTTGAAGGATTCACGTTAAATGTAAAAATATCGCAGGTATTTAATTATTGTTGACATAAAATATTATACTTGTACCGCACTCACCCTACGCCTAAAAGCTAGAGGCCACTACTAGCCTAAAAGAGGGTGGGCGGAAGCTAAGGAAATAATTATGACAAAAGGTGAAACATTTGCAAATTTAAGAATATATTTATTCAATGTAATAAATAGAGGAAAACAACAAATTACATGGCCTTACAAGTCAAACTGAAGTTGTGTTGGAAAACAAATAAATCATGTCTGAGTCTCCATTTGCTCAGTAGGTTTGCGAGTATATATTCAAACTCTCAAGGTATCTTATTATTTTATTTGAACTAGTCTGCAAGATACCAAAAATATAAACAATATGGTTAATATTGAAAATATAATAATTTAAAGAACCTTTCTTAAATTGATTTACAAAGCATCTGATCCCTCACAGTGAATTCAGACAAAACAAATCTAGGATCAAAATTTAAATTTAAATATCAAATCAGATATTTATTAAAAATTTAAATTACTACCATACGATGATTACAAAGAGCTTAAAGAGCCTCTTTCAAATGGTTTACAAAGCGTCTGATTCACCACTGTGATTCAGCACCGTGCGTGTGTGTGTGTGTGATTCAGCACCGTGCTAGTGTTGTCCGTACTATTCTGTCGTATTATTTATTAGTCTCCTACTCCCGCATATCTGCCCCACGCAAGCCTTGTTTCGGTTGTACTCGTATAGCTATTCATCGGACATTGTTGGGGTGTAGGAAATGCGAGTTAAGGACAGCGTTTTTGCAGGGTATTTTTTTAGCAAAACAGTTTATTGGTCAAAATAAATCAAATATTGCTCCAGTAGAAACATAGAGCTTAATTTTCTTCATATGCTGACTTCCAAGATTTCATCAATATCTGTCAAAGGTGTCCTGGAAATTGATGATAGCTTTTTCGCTTTAATCAAAACGTTTCTCATCTAATCCTACTATCCTTATGAGAGATCTTCAACAATTTTTGGGATCACCACGTAAAGAAAATTAAACTATAAGTATCTACTGGAACAATATTTTATTTATTTTGGTCAAAAAAAAATTCTTTAAATCTTGGGAAAAAAAAAATCATTGGCCTTTACTTGCGTTCCTAACACTCCCCCTTTAACTATAGTCACTTATATCGAACTTGGGAGAGCTTGGTTTGCAAATTCATCAAGGGCTGTTTATCATGTGTATTCACCTACCTGCCTAAATCTCTGAGTTTAAACGATCAAACGTTTTGTTCAAACGAGTTCTGGCAAATCAGTTTGTGCAAATTGATTTACACAAGCCTACCCGTTAATACGTTCAGTTGGATGTGTGTAAACTTTTACTTGCTTCAGTAGTTTCCAATTTCTTCTCGTAGAAGTTTTCTTCTCAGGAGTGGCGAATTTTTACTAGCTTTCAAGTTGCTCAAGACAACAGATGAAGAAGGCCTACTTTATCAGTAATTGGTTTGTGTCACATAAAGAAGAAGCTAAGACATGCAATATAAGAAAAGTCAAAGGCGGATCAAATATCGGCTGCTTAAAAGAGAAGAATTTTCACATACTAACTTAATTAGTGAATTACAAGATGATCCTAATAATCTTTGGGACTATTTGCGTATAGACGAAGAAACTTATCTACATACATCCCGTGTGTTATCTCTTTTGTCTGCGCATGCGCCTGGTTTGTGCAAACCAATACAATCCGTTTACACGCTTAGTATTTGCGCCAACCTCAACTAGAAAGTCAAACACGAACATATTTAGCTCTAACCATATTTTTTGGTTTGCGCAAACTTCAAACTATCGTTTTAACGACACAAAAGTTTGCACTGGTCATAGGATCTCCCACCTTTTCACTAAACTTACTCTTAGGCACTAATCCCAAGAAATTAACAATCTGGGTGTATTTAAAAGTGTGAAAGTTAGTCTGTTTGAAAGTGTGGGTGTCTTTGAGAGTCAAGAGTCAATTCGAGAGTGTGAGATTAATATTATGTTTGAAATTGTTGGTGTATTGAGAGTCTTGATGTATTTGAGAGTGTAAGAGTGGTGGTTTTTAATAGTGCCGCTGTTTTGAGAGTCTGGGTGTCTTTAAGAGTGATTGTGTTTGAAAGTTTGAGTTGTTTAGAGAGGGTGTTAGTGAATGGGTGAGGGAGTGTGTATGGAAGCTTAGTATGAGAAGTTGTTTTTAAGTGAGGGTGAGGGAGGTTTTAGGTAAATGGGTGCTAGATCTCAAAACTTTTTCAAATGTAATAAATATCTAAAATGGCTAGAAATAATTCGGAGTATGAGTGATTTTGATTTCACAATAATTGTTGGCCAGTCTCAAACGGAATATATTATTGTTTTGAACATTCCCCCTCCCATAGTTTCATTGGAAGTATGTTAGAAAGAAACTAATCCCATATGTACCCCTCGTTTGCCTGTAAGTTAGTAATCTTACCTTAAATTAGTCCACTATGGTATATTTTATAACTTACAAAATAGGGCCATAGTGTAATCCGTGACTGATACCTTTAAGATTAAACGAAGGATACATGTATTGGTCAACAGGAGACAAGTTACTAATTCCTACATGGAACTGGGCGTGTATGCCAAAAGGTGTTTGGTGGAAAGGGGAAAGATACGCCAAAAAGTTGAACTTTTTCTCCCCAAGTTCCTATTGGTTAAACATCATTTTCGAGTAAGTTGAGGAAACAGGGTGAAAATACTTTGAACTAAGCCACCCTATACTCCATTCACGGTAGGAATTACTCTCTGAAAGGTCTTTTTTCCTACCAATATCCTACTGTATAATAGCTTTCTGGTAGGGAAAGAGGCCTTTCAGAAAATAATTCCTACGGTGAACAGACTTTATATTAATTTTCAGATCGAGCACCACAAAACTCGATTAAAGAAAAGAGAGTCTCCTTCAAGTTACGTTGATTAACTTGCTCAGTTTAAATAATACGCATTCTCCTAGGTTGCTTGTTTGTTTGTTTGTTTTTTTTGGGGGGTGGGGGGGAGTTGATCCATTCTTGTGACCAAGCTTGGTTGAGGAATTATGATAGGTTTGTGTTGCATTGCATTCTCTTGTAGTTCACTTCAAGGAGGCGAACCAGTCAGACTAGTTCATTTGAAAAATTAATTCCATTTTAATTATTGTTCGCGAGATATACCTTATTAGAAAAATGCCATATTCTAAAAATCTAATAAACTCTATTTTAAATATATGTCTATATACTTGGTCTGAAATCTATCAATTTCACCTTGTAACACTACTTTAAATTTAAACTGGGTTAAACCATATACAGTGGATTTCGTTTAATTGGGACCTATTGGGACTAAATCACTTTGGCCCTATTAAGCGTCTGCCCCAGTTAAATTAAATTTTAAACAATGAGCTGAAAACCCCGTCTTAAGGAGGGAAATTTATTAATTATATAAAAGGAATGTGTAATTTGATGAAACACAGTGCATTTAAGTTATATTGATACAAACATATATTTAAAAATAGGCAAAGCTAAAAGCTAACAAAATCTACTGTACATGTAAAGTAAGGTTAAATTTCAGAATGATGTGATGTATCAAGCAAAGGCTAGATATTACTTAAGGATTATTTCTTTGAAAAAAAATTAAATGTAACCCATGTGATCTCTTTATGGACTGCAACTGAACAAAGTTAGTGCAGGTATCTAATGCTTCGGAAAGTGATAAATCTTAACGGGGTATCTTGAGCGGGGTCTTAAATCACTGAAATATATTGTTTAGTTTTTAAACTATGTTAACCCACAAGACGTATGCATAGTTATGTACAGTGCTTAGGGTGATATTAAACAATTTGTATACAAAGCATAATTTATATCAGAATACATATTAGCATATAACCACACGGGTAGTAAGACGCGGTGCTAAAAATAAAATATTACCAAGAGATAGAAAAGAAACGCAACACAACCACCCTACAGCATGACTTAGAAATAAATGGCTTGGCTGTTGCCCGTATAATCTCTATGTTAAGAGGTATGCACCATCTAAAGTACATTCACGACCTTAGTTTACTTGGATGACAGCTCAAAATGTTACTAGAAATATTCCCTAATGTAACCCAACGCCAACAGCTGAAAATCTGTCACTTTGGATATATGTAATGAAAACACATCATAATGTATGAATGTGATAGTTAACCATAGTAAATTAGGCCAATATTATTTATATTTATTTGAGTTCGGGCACAAAGCTTATTTATTGTTTTATTCCACTCTAAAAAAAATATTATTCACAGCACTTTTATAAAAGGTCTAACAAACATAGCTTCAAAATAGCGACCGATGAATTTAAATCATGTGATTGAACATGACGGAAACAAGTTCTTTACAATGATTCACCCACGCAGTAAATAAAAATATTTTATTCAGTTAAATATTTCCAAATACGATAAAATAATCATAAAATAATGTATTATATATTTAAAAATTACAAGTATTTTCTCTTTTCCAATAAATAGGATGCCTAGATTAAAAAGTATTAATGTATGCACTATATTACATCATAGATAACATTCTAAAACGAAGAATAAAGTACTTTTAACTATGTTTAAAATATTGCTTCAATTGAGTAGAAGAAATTATTAAAAGTAATGAAATAACGTGAGAAAATACAAGTTTACGTCATTTTAAATGTAAAATATAACATGTAATAAGAAAACCACTGATATTTTACAAGTGTTGGCAACCCAAAACCTAAACATTTGATTTTTGAACTGTCATCCAGGTAAAAACCTATCATGGACAGACTCTACATTGAGTTTATTATTCAATCATGACCTTCACTGCCCAATTAAGCGGTGAGTTGGTCCAAATAAGTGGGGGGAAAATCCTGTTAAAAACAGGTTTTGTTTTAGTTCTTCAATTTTTGTCCCAAATAAACGGCTGTCCCAATTAACCAGTTCCCCAACTAACCGGACTTCCCTAGTATTTGTAGCTGGATACAGTACTATACGAGTATTATCGCCCAAAAATGCTTGAAATCAAGCTTTTTATTGAGTTTGAAGACATCTGTCATGAAAGTTATGACCAGAAAAATATAGATTATGAGGTT
Organism: Timema podura; assembly: GCA_033556935.1. Taxonomy (NCBI): domain Eukaryota; kingdom Metazoa; phylum Arthropoda; class Insecta; order Phasmatodea; family Timematidae; genus Timema; species Timema podura. Next base: position 58,755,851 of record JAVRXN010000010.1, on the reverse strand, counting down.
TCAAGTTGGTAATTATATACTCAAACTTTTATTTAAATTAATAAATAGATTTAATGAGTTTAAGGGTCAGACAGACATAAAGACATAGATGTAGTGGAAAGATAAAAAAACTTTTATCCATTTAAAAGATTTATTTATTTATTTATTATTTAGCACCGCGTCTTACTACCCTTTCGGGTTATATACTTAAGTACTAATTACGCTAATGGATTAGGAATTGGGAGGGTTGAATTTAGAGGAAGTGAACTCGCATTTTCGTGGAGGGAGAGGGAAAACCATTTAGGAAAAACCACCCCCAGTTCACCCGACCTAGATTCGAACCTCGATATCCCCGTCCTCGGCGGTCGAGCTCAACACGACTAGCGTGTTAGCCAACTACGCCTACCGAGGCGGGTCATTTAAAAGAGCTTAACAATATTAAATACAAAACCATATAATGCTCTTAAATTAGTATTATATTTTTTTACTGTGTTTCATACATGTCTATTTTCCATTTTTTTAAACTATGATTTCCCTATTTTAAATGCTAAACACAGTCCAAACTAATTAAATAATCACTTATTTCATTTTAAGGTCAGCAAAGTGCATGTGCATCCATCATATAACAGCTCCGATTTTAGAGCTGACCTGGCAATTCTTATGCTTTCGAGTCCTGTAGAGTTTACGATGTATGTACGGCCTGTGTGCTTGTGGAGCCCTTCCTTCACAGAACTTAAAGTCGTCGAAGGAAAGGATGGCACAGTAAGTAGCCTACAATACAATCTCTAGATTTAATTAATTTATTTTATTGATTTATTATTCATCAAAGCTTATTGGTCATATTATGTAAAACGTTGTACAAGAAAATGAAACTTTAAATATTGGGACACCTAACAAGAGCAATATATAGATATTGATGATTAGTTATTAAATACTTTAATGTATTATATAATTTAGATTATTCAAGCAATGCATATAATAAGCTGGCTATATCTATATTAGAAAAGTTAACTAGCTTTTAAAGAATTAAAATAAAGAATTAATATTATTTAAAGAACATTCAATAAAATGAGAATAATCAGATAACATCAAGTGAATCAACTTTCCAATTTAATAACATGTTTTTGTCTGCCATCTTATTTGTTTAGAAATAAATTAAAACTATTATAACATTAAAATTATAAATTTATAAAAATGAAAATAATAAAAAGTAAAAGCGTAATTTAGTTAATCATTATAATAATCATTATATGTGTTTATATGTTTTTTTAGTTTCAAAACGAAAGAGAAATTACAGTAGAAATCTCAACCTCAAATCCAAATAAAAATTATGTATTACTATACCATTAACTGTTTTTATAGTTTGGTTGATTGATATTCATCTAAGTTAGTAAAAAAAGTGTTTTTTTGATACATAAAAATTACATAGATAAAGTTAAACATCTTCACATAATTCGATCTTACATTTACATGGAGATGTATTAAAACCAATAGATAATTACTCTAATCAAAAGGCATCATAAAGATGACAAAGTGAGGGAGGACACATTGACAGAAGCTGTCATAGTAAAAATGCTATCTACTCTCAGGCAGCTCTTGGTCTTTATTTATTTGTCTTAGGTTTTGCAGCCGAATCTAAGAAGATATGTATAACTTCCTACGATGTCTTTGTTGCCAGGAGACACAATAATCATACTTCCCGAAGTGTTGATAGTGAACATTTTCTCTCAGATATGCCTACATAGCAGAAAGTGTAAAGTCTTAAATTTGTGGAAACCTACCGGGTAACATCCAAGATATGGTTGACATGAACAAGGAAGAAAAATTGGAAAGCAGAATATATTTGACGTTGAGCGTAAGGGAAAAAATTATTTTGCTACTGAGATGGCTACCATTTACAAAAACAATTACTCTTCTAAATGTTTGTTTTTGTATGGACATGGTAAATAAAACTCACTTATATAAAACAAGGGTCCCTTAGACCTTTCAGTGGCTTCTTCAGGGATAGCAGTTAATAATTTTAAAAGGCAGTCGTACTTACTATTCGCTACTTGCACGGTTAGTAGAAACATTGATCTACAGCATGAAAAATAAATCAAACGATACAACTGTCATCAGAAAAGTAATACTGATCAATCAATTTTATGTATATGAGTCAACCATGGCTTAGAACCGTGCCCTAGATACAGTTAATCAGTCTTTGAATAATATGATGAATAGTAATTTTCCGTTGGAGAGAAAAGTTTCGCTGTTGGGGGTGACTTCAGTCAACATTTACCCATGCTCATAGGACAAAAGTTATCCAAACTAGAATTAAATATTCTCAGCTGAGGTATAGCTTAAAGTTTTTCAGATATACTAAAGTGTATTGACAATCGATAGTAGCTACAGTGAATGTCTTATGAGATTGGTTGATGGAGAACTGAAAAACTGTCTCAGCTTGAATAAAAATTTAATCAACGTGCCAGAGGATACATTGATACATTACTTGATAGTTCACGAAATATTTGGAAATAGGCTTAGCTGATATTTACATTTCAAAATTTTCTGGCACAGTCATCCTGTGATCACGCAGGGAGACTAGGTTTCTAAGACAAATGGAGTGTTATTTAAAATATTAAAAGAAAAAGTTCACCTTTATATTAGTCCTATTGGAAAATAGGTAAGTTTATTTACTGCAATTAGAGTTAGGAATAAATAAAAAGCTAATATTATTGTGACTTGGTTGGCAGGTAAACTGTAACATTTTATTTAAAAGATATATTTTATTTAATTGGAATTATTGAATGATCGATTATCTTTGTTAATACTTAAATTATGATAGTTAAATTTTATTATTAATATGGATGAAATTAATGTAAAAAGAATAGTAAGGATAGTTGATATAGCTCATGAGAATATTTCATTTAATGCTACTCTTCTTACATAAAGGAAAAATACAGCCATCCAGTAGAGTTTTTTTTTTAACAGTTTGGCACACTCTGGAATGACGCTACACAAGTTAAGCTTACGAACTTGAATAATAGAGTTTATGTCTAGCAGTGACAAAATTAGATAAATATCTAATCCATAAAACAAATTTAACGGGTTCATCTCCAGTTCATGTATGTCTCATGCCAAGAATTTATTTAGGACCTGTAGGCCTGGCATCCCTTTTATTTTGAGATGGAGGTAGTTTCCAGTTAAAATGGCTTTCTCAATTACTATTAATAAGTCACAAGGTCAAACAATGAATAGGTTTTTTATTTACCCGCCCAAGCCCATTTTCAACTATGGCCAATTCTTCGTTCATTATCCTGACATTAACAATGTGACAAATCTCTAAGCAAAACGACCCGCCTCGGTGGCTTAGTTAGCTAACGTGCTAGTTTTGTGTTGAGCTAGACTGCCGAGGACTAGGAGATCGAGGTTCGAATCTCCATCGGGTGAACTGGGGTAGTTTCTCCTAAATGGTTTTCCACTCTCCCTCCGCGAAAATGTGGGTTTACTCCCTCTATATTCATCCTTCCAAATTCCTAACCCATTAGCGTAATTAGTACTTAAGCGTATAACCCGAACGGTTAGTAAGACGCGATGCCAAGTGTTATTATTAGTATTATTCTATGCCAAACTTAGAATTTTCCACCTCATTTTACATCATTAGAAGCACTGCTTGGTATTAAACTAGGCATAGCCCACCCAGTGGGTGAGTTGATTAGATGTCAATCTCATTTAGTTTGGTTTACCTGTGACAAGAAGGTTGGGGTGCAAAACCTGGCTGGATGTGGTAAGGGCGAAATTTCCCAAATGTGTTCACCCACACTCTACAAGCAAATGCGTTTAGCCTGGAAACAGCAAATAAAGAACTAGGTATTTCATCTTAGACGTTTGATTCTCTAACAACTCATCTTATTATCACAATGAAACTTGTAAAGTACAAAGCACATAATACTATAATTTGAGATTAATTGTAGCACACAAAAAGTAAGCTGTGTTCATCATGAAATATATTTTATAAATTAGTACGTTGATTATGCTGGATATTTACACACTTATTTCACAGTGATTAATTAAAAATCAGGTAGTTGGGTGCTCTATTTGTTCTAGATATTAGCTAGTTTATAAGTTGTGTGCTGATATAATCCGTTGGTCCAGAAAGTACACGTAAAAAATGTCAATTTCGTTTTTAGATCACGCTGGTTACTTAATGTGTTATTGGTTTTCAGCACAAGGGCTATTAATGGCCTAATATAATTTCTAATTGAGTAGGGATATGTAAGGTGGTAGGTACAACTTTAACCCTCATTGGCGTGAAGTGAGCTTTAGAACAAAACCTTCTGTTTCTCTGGCCGAGATTAGAAGCCCAACCTCTCCGTTAAGAGCAACCCAGTACAGACGTGAGTCAAACGCATTTGAAGACGCATTCGACGCGACAACCCATGCGGGTTACACTAGTTACTAATAATGTTTTAGTGCTGTAAGGTTGAGGAGGATAAGTGAATTTATTAGATATACCAGCATCTACGTGGAGATATGGCGTTAGGCATTTACGAACAAATTTCCCCACAGTGTACCAAGCAAAGATTTTAGCCTTGACCTCCCCATCAGCAGTATCAGAGTCAAAGTGAGCTTAACACCTTAAGCCACGTTACTTCCGGTGTGGTTACTCTACAATGAGTTTTAATGATTTTTATCAATCAGAATAACCTCACAGCAAAATCAAAACGATGTCATGATATTTTGTCTAAAAATAGTATTTACACATATCTTTAGTCTAGCATATGTTAACCCCTCTTCTTATATGGAACACTTAGACGAAGAGGCTTTTTGTTTGCCATTACATCAATTTAACATAAATTCAAATTTGTAATATATCCATGATTAAAATAAATACATCTAAATGGTGCTTTATACCAAAGAGTGAAACTTTAAATTAAAATAGTTCAATCTGTAAGCCAACCATATCCTAAAACACGCAGACAGACACATTCATTTCTATTTCTAAATTAAAATTAAAAAAAAAACTTTAATGTTTCAAAACCATTGGAAGAAATTGTTTTAATATCTCCACTAACAGATCGATTGTGGCAACGCTGTTTGTGGAATACACTTGCAACCAGTTTGTGATATTATTGCTACAACTGACATTACACTGCTATTAACCTCAATGTTTCAAATAGGTGTTTATCAAATAATTATTTTAGGCTTAAATTAATGAATCTTTAAAAAAACTACCCGCCTCGGTGGCGTAGTTGGCTAACGCGCCAGTCGTGTTGAGCTCGACCGCCGAGGACGGGGAGATCGAGGTTCGAATCTCGGTCGGGTGAACTGGGGGTGGTTTTTCCTAAATGGTTTTCCACTCTCCCTCCACGCAAATGCGGGTTCACTTCCTCTAAATTCAACCTTCACCATTCCTAATCCATTAGAGTAATTAGTACTTAAGCGTATAACCCGAACGGGTAGTAAGACGCGGTGCTAAATATTATTATTATTTAAAAAAACTGAAATAACAAGAAAAATATTATCTATTACAGATTTTAATTGAAGTTTACTAAGTCAATTATTTATTTTTTAAATATTAATTGGTTAATAGATCTCAAATAAGAATTATATCTTAAAAGGAAAAAATTAAGTAAAAATAGCTCTGCTCCATGGTGAAAAACATTGTTGAGCATTTGCTTTAGTGAAGTGATTAATAGCGAATAAGTGTGTAACCCGAATGTGTAGTAAGACGTGGTGCTAGAAATAAATAGTGAATTAACATGAGGATGCAGATTCTATATTTGTCCATGTATAATTAAATTAGTAGACCCTATGACTTTTAACTTCTACAAAAATAGTTAATAAAATTACTTTTTATTAGTAGAACCCTATCAAAAACATATATTGATTTTGTTACATTATTTTATTTTTTATTATCTTGCTTTGATGATACGATGATTGTTCACCTATCTATTAATTGTCAACTCTAGAGTATTTCATACAAAGTTTGGTCTCTAGATAATATTAAAGGAAAGTAAATCTCAGAATATACCAAACAATAATTTTACCGGTTGTTCTGTATGGGTGTGAAACGTGGTCTCTTACCTTACATGACGAAAACCAATTTTGGGTGTTTGAAAACAAGATGTTCAAGAAGATATTTGGTCCAAAAATGGATAAGGCTACTGGGATCGCAGGAAGTTACATAATGATGAATTACATACCCGGCATTCATTACAAGATTTTTTTACACCGCGTCTTACTACCCGCTCGAATAATACACTTATGTAGTAATTACGATAATAGTATAAGGGATTAGGGAAGTAATATTTATAGGAAGTCTACCCGCAATTGCGTGGAAGTAGAGTGAAAAACCATTTTGGACAAACCACTCTCAGTACACCCAACCGAGATTCGAGCCTCGACCTCCCCACCATCGGCAGTCTAGTTTATTGTAAGAGACCATGCGGCCACCGAAGCGGGTAAGACATTGTTAGGATAATCAAGTCTCGTATATTACGGTGGTCAGGTCCAGGACATGCAGTGCTAATGGGATAATCTAGAATCATGTTCAAGTTATTGACTGGCAAACCCAGTGGGAAGAGACCATTGGGAAGACCTGGATGCAAATAGGATGATAACATTGAAATGAACCTTAAATATATATGGTGTAATGAGGCGGACTGGTTAGAGATAGCTCAAGATAGGGATAGTGGCGTACTATTGTAAGTGTGGTAATGAACTTTGGAGATCCTAATGCCATAGAGTAAATAATTAATTAAGTAACAACAAGATATTTTATTTTAAACAAATATACTATTAATTGATTTGGATTTATTTATCAATCGACATTCTGCCTCTCATATTATAATACTATAGCTAAATATTAATTACATGGGAGTGCTATTGCACCACTGTTTTCTTTGCTGTGGTTGGTATTTTTAACAGTACTATAAAACAACCACTGCCCTATTGTCTAGTAAGTATTAGTTTGGTTTAATGGTAAAGTGTTAAATCACCTTCAAAGAGGAAGTCAGCCCTATAAATTTGAATAGTTTAAAGCAGTAGTACACTTAATCATAATATACTTTTTATGCAAAGACACACTATGTAAAACAAAAAGTAATGGGTTTAAAATGTCTTATTTAGAAATCATTTTTAAAAATATATTGCTGCTGTATTTGTGAATCTAATCGAATTAAAATATTGGTTTCGATATGATATAAAAGTGACATATCTCAAAATAAAAATTCCACGATATTTTTAGAATATTATTTATTTTAATCAACATAATCTTGCCTTAAAGTTATTGTGTATGAAAATAACTAATTGTGTTTAATTCTACCAAGTCACTTGGCTTTAACTCAATTCAAGTTTGAACAATTGTTTCTAAGCAAAATACATGTATATAGTAGGTATACCAATGTATGTTATCTTATACTAGGGTCACTTTTCCAAAATCATTTCGATTAAAGCAATGTCTTAAAATAATTTGTCCCAAATTAAAATTAATATAAAATAGTCTGACTTTCACTTTTCTCTATGTTTCATCTGGTCTCTCAGTTAAATAATTATTAGGGTTAATAAAACACAATATTATAGACATATATTCTTAATATGTCTTAAAATATTCGATCAAGAATTAAAAATGTATTTATTTTTTAATAATCGTAATAAATCTTTAAATTCATATTTATATTAATATATCTACATATTTATAATAATATAAATATAGGCTTTTTCATCTGCGGATATGTACTGAGACAGATAAACTGGACGTCTTCCATTTTCCTAGATCCTGATAGTCTTCTTTCATGCTTTTTTAGCTTCTTCCGTTCTTGATATATGCTAGCATTCCAAACCTTCTTCTTCCTATTTTCCCCTCTATCCTCCCTCCATAATCATGTTCATTAAACAATCCCAACGCAGTGTGTGGCCCAACCAAAACGTATATCTCTTCCTTACCATTCACACCAGGCTCCTCTTTTCTCCTACCCTCCTCAACATCTCCTCATGCCTCACCCTGTCCATTTAATTCACTTTCTCAAATCTCCTTCATAACCACATTTCAAAACCCTCCAATTATCTTTGTTCTCCATTTCTGCTTATCCATGTTTCAGATCCATATATATAATATATATTCATATATAAATTAACAGTCATCAAATTCAAACAAAGTTATTGAATTAAGAGATCAATGTAAAATATGATATATTATTTCAATACGTTTGCAAGATATATTTTTATGTCCAAATTTAAATTAAAAAATCGCAAATAGTTAAAACTTTAAAGTAACTTTACTTTTAGAATTTCAGAGATATATATATTTTCATTTGTTTGTACCACTGTTTGTGTGAACAATATCCTACATTTAGACCATTATGGTTACAAAAATACGCTTCCTCTAAGGAAATGAAGAGAAATGTTAGTTTGGAAATTAGGATCCCTCAAAACTATGCCCACCTATACTCTGAAGAAAGATTCATTTTAATATAACTCTTACCCACCTCAGTGGCCGCATGTTCCGAGCCGTCACTCTCGCAATAGACTAGATTGCTGATGACGGGGTGATAAGGTTTTGAATGGGTGTACAGAGGGTGGTTTTCTTAAATAGTTTTCCAGTAAGACGTGGGAGAATTAATATTACTATGGATATGAGAACCACATTAATACTGGTTATCTTACAATAACAGCTAGCAATGAGTCTAGGTTAAGTCTCATGTCTGAATTTCAACCAAAATTGTTCCATACATAGTTTCTAAATATGTTTTGGTTTCAACTATTGTGTTTCAGGTTATTGGCTGGGGCTATGACGAATTTGGTCAGGTCACAGAGGAACTTATGATGGCTACGATGCCGATCGTTTCACAACAGACTTGCCTGTGGAGTTACCCACAATTCTTTTCACATTTCACCTCAAACAAAACATATTGTGCTGGGTTTAGAGAGGGTAAGAAAGGTATAATATCCAAATAATAAATTCATTTTTTAAATCGTTCTTATATGATATATTAATCCCTCTGTGCTTTATGGGTGGTGTTAGTAACAATCAGAAAGGAAATGATCACTAATTAATGGAAGCATATTTCATGCAAAATACAGCTTCAACAGCAACAAAAGCTCAATATCCTTGATCACACTACAAAAGTGGTGCTATGCAATTCGCTTGAAATTGATATCCCAGCAAACCGATTTCTCATAATATGGCCTATTTGACATTTCTCATTATGATAGCCAGGGCCCGGATAGTAATAGCACGTCATTATTTTTTGTACAGACAATGCTCATGAATACATTAATTCTGTTTATGATCCCCTTGTTGTAGAAAAGTAGGTCTTCAAATTTCATATAGGCTACAGGATATTCAATAACAAGTGATACAATGCCTTGGGAAGGTAGGTGGGTGGAAATGTAAGAATCTGATATAAGGAACCCATATTCGGAGGAGATCACTTCTAAGTGAAAATTGTGATGTAAATGCGCAGGGGCAGGTAGATAGCCTGGAAAATCACGTGGCACATGTACACTGACATGGGCATTTATTGATAAGCGTTACACACGTGGTCAGAAGATATCAAGTTTACAGTAACTGTTCAAACTGTCTCGCCCACCATTGGATAAGCATGCTTCGCAGCACGTTGTGACGAACACCTTTAAAGATGGCCTGTGTGACATCTTCCAACCAATTAGTGCGCACTTGTCATCTTGTCTCCGTATCTGGCTTTGTCAAGGCAAGGGAGCCCGTTTATCCTAGTCGCTGTTCCAGTCCCACGACATGGTATACGTTGGCCACCATCTCTTAGAAATTCGGATATAGTCTACCGTACAGCCTGTCCAATTCTCTAGAATTTCTATGCACTTCGCCATACACGTACACCATGTGCGTCTGCTACGAAAAACTGTACAGTGACAAGCTCAAAATCGTGTAGAAATGGTAGTGACATTATAGCGAACACCTGAAAACATGAGGTATTAGCTACCCTGGAGCAGCAGTGAGTTAGATTGGACAACCAGAACGCATGCGTGCAATGTCACGCTCCAGTTCCAACAGTTAGCTATTACATATTCTGCTCCTGCGCATTTCCGTCGCCATCTTTGCCCATAAGGGATTTCCTACTGATACAGGTTCCTTATATAACATTGTTCCATTATCACCCACCTCTAAATAATTGTATAATTTGTTCATGAACAGCCTGTATACATGATGTTTCAGTGAAAGCGTGCAAAAATTAAACAAGACATAGAGGATGCTCTGCCGAACATTTTGAAATAGGGAACGTGTGGTCTGCGAAGCCTTGCAGATGACGAATATCCAAGAGAATAAGGATTTCCTTCTCGCACAGCAAGAACATGGTCGTCGTGGTTGCTTTGGGTAAGTCGATAAAGTGTTGGTATCCAAAGAAGCAAGGGCCGAACAGTGGAAACGAAAAACACAAGAGTTTAAAAAGCAGAAGTACTAAAATAAGCCACTGGCTCAGATTGAAATTGCCACTCTACTTTCCTCCATTGATGTAAATCGTGGAAATAGCATTGATGATCTTGAAGTGGAGAAAGCATCTGCTAGCATTCATCCAGCAATGGCAATACCTTCCACTTGTACTGCTTCCATACGTAAAAGGGCACGTATGAACATTATCACATCATCTGTTGATTTGGCTTTATATAGAGTAAAGTTAAGTGATAGAAAAGCCAGATATCTGTTGGAATCAAATGCTGAGGGCCTCGGTCAAAAAGTAAATGATCTTAATATTAACAGGTCATCTATTTGGGGATATTGAGAAAAGGTGCGTGAAGATTTTTCGATGAATTTAAACGAAAAATGTAAGACAAAATGCTCCCTTGTTGCTCACAGGAATGAAAAAAATTCCTCCAGCTCTGACTCGGACCCAAAATATAAATATAATAGCGGTGATTGTGTCTGGCCTAGGCGTAAATCAGTTGCTTGGCGTTTTGAAGTTACAGTTAGGTATTGGAGAATCGCAGGCTCAAGCATTGTCTATTTTGCTTGAAGAGTGGATGATTATTCAGCAAGTAAACGCAATGTGCTTTGACACTACTGCCAGGAACACAGTTCACAGAAATGGATCCTGCATACTTTTGTAATAAAAGTTACAAAAGAACAACCACAATTCAGCATGTTGTCAGCACTTATTAGAACTCACTCTTGCAAAAGTGATCAACGATGCTATGCAATGACCATCATATGGCCCTGATATAGCCATGTTTAGACGTTTTAAACAGTATTGGAATAAAATCAATCAATCGGCTTACGAACGTGCAACTAATAATACAACAGTTATGGTAGCTTTGGGAGATGATAAGAACATTGTGACTCAATTTGCAGTTAATCAGCTTCAAGAAACTCAAGTCAGAAAAGATTACAGAAAATTTCTATGGCTTGCAATTATCTTCTTAGGAGACGCTCCTCCCCTTGAAGTCCGATTTATATATCCTGGGGCTCTTTCTCATTCTAGATGGATGATAAAGGCATTGTATTCGTTCAAAATATGATGTTTCGTGGCAAATTCAAACTCCATAAATTATAAAAAATATTGTATAACATTTGCATGCGTATTTATCCTAGAGCTTTGTTTACAGCTCCTCTTCCTATTTCAGCACCCTCCAACGATCTCAGTTTACTGCAGCAACTAGTTATTATGAAAAGGTAAAAGCTGCTATCTCTAAAGTTACCAGAAAGAAACTAGAAGGGCAACTGTGGTATTTAAGTTAGGAGCTAATAAGATTTTGCCTTTTTTTGATAAAAACATGTCTACAAGTTCAAAAAAAGCTGTGCTTCGTTACCTTTATGAAAGGGACAGGGTCGACGAACCTCTTAAACGTATCTAGCTGAGTGGCAAGATTTCTCGTGATATGAAGATTGAAGATTTTGTGACCAAAAACACTAAGACTTTCTTTCATCGTCTTAATATCACAAGAGATTATTTATATTTTAATCCTGAAACATGGTAACTTATCTAAGAGATGACTATGATCAAGGGCAAAATTTAAAATCTTTTAAGGTTAGTTAATGGCAACGTTGAAAGGGGTGTGGCACTTATGCATAAGTACGAAGAATGAAGACCAAAAACAATATGTATTACATGTTGTATAACAACATATGCGTTGCTTTCCCGACTGCGGTAAAAAAAACTTAATCTCAGATGAAAAAGGTTACAAGTAACTCTGATTTAAGTGGTTTAACTTATTTTCTTAGTGTTAACAATTAATATTATTACAAGTGGAAACGATGTTTTGCTGTCTTTGATAGGCATAATTAATTTAGATAAGGATTCATGTGTGAATTTTATTTTAAATAAATAATAATATACTAATATGTCTTCACTAAATAGTGTATAGTCCTAATTGTAAGATTTTCAACATATGCAATCACAAGTTAAACTTTGAGCGTGCATAACTACCACAAGATGTTAATTAAAATTGTTTAAATTTTACACACATTTTATACTTCGAGGAACACTTTTGGAGGGTCAAAGCATATCAATTTTGAAAAAAAAAATATTAGTATTATTAGGGCCACCCTACTCTCAACTGTGTCTACAATATTTGGTTACAGGTAAAAAATCGGTATAGTTACTTTATTAAGGGCTCGTTAATATATACAAAAACGATCATTCTGCCATCAACTTCATAACAACTTTTTCACAGTAACTATCGTTGAATTCTATGGGTCATCTTTCTTGAAACTATAAATCCTGAAGCTAGCTGTTCATCAACCATATTTTGAACTAGCTCTTTCTGACTGTGTGGTATACGATAAGCTATCTGTGTAGTAGGCGGTGAATTCCCAGTATGAATGTTGGACAATAGGCGTTATCGGAATATAGCTGCATTTCGCGAAAAATATCTTGGTATTCGTCTAAAACTGGTTCTATTGCTCTTATTTGCTCAGTAGATAAATGTTCTAGCTTTTCTGAAAAGTCAACTTTTCCTTTGAAATTTTCTCTAACACATGTATGTTTGCACTTTTTTCGCTTGTCTCCTATATCTGGATATAGGTCCTTCATTAGCTTGTACAGGAGTCGTGAGTCCAAAGTTCGTACTCCACACATCTCCTTCTAATGTTGAATCTAAGTCACCATCAATGACGTCATTGTCTCCAAGCATATGCAATTCTCCTCTCTTAGGTTTGATAATCTCTACGCAAGCTCGACCAAGGCTACACAAACCTACTGGTATATCGTGTTTACCTAGCGTCATCACTATCTTACTTATGCTGCGTTAAACATATACTTGTTGATTATTTAAATAGTAATCAGTAAGCAATGATTCTACTGAAAAATTATATTTTTTCCTTTAAACGTTTGTGGTAATTTAACTGGAACTTTTATTATCTTTTTGGTGCTTGAACACATAGTCTCAGCAAGATTCAAATATATTGGAACCTGATTTTTTTTAATAACGCATATAGGGTCAATTATGCCCTGATACATATCCACTCTTGTTCTTACGGTATCCTCCTTAGACGTTCTGTTTGGATTATTAACAACATCATCTAACTGCAGTGTCTGTTTGATGACTCTATTTTTGCTGAATACCTTGACAGAAAGCCAAGTCCAATAATACCGTTTATTTTTGAGTTCACCCTACATTCTAAAACTTGGAATATGAACTGATAGGTTTTCTCCCTTATCCTCAACTCTATTTATTTTCACATAAATTCTGCATTTTATGCCCTGACAATCCCAAAATGTCAAAATTTGTTTGGAAAAGGTCTGTTAGCCTCAATTTTTTCCACCACATAATTAAAATTTGTGGGCCGTTATCAACCAAAAATCGGTACTTTTACCCTCGTAAGTACCTAGTAGTACCAACTCATTGATAGCCGCATTCTTGTTTAGTGACATTAAGAGTACAATTTTGTCAATTTTGTACAATTACCACCCTTTTTTTACCACACAATAGTTTGAAAAGTGTCCTATTTTGTCAAAACCATAACAATGTTTCCCCGATGTTCTTGATTCCTGTATCTTCCTCTAGCTATTTCTATAATCCCTAGCAACATGACCCTGCTTTTTACCATAGTTGTAACATAGCTTATTTTTCGTTATCGCAAAAATCTTTTTACGTACATCTTTTCCATCTTCTTGGGGTCGATCTTCCACCTTCAAATGTATTCAGCATTTTCTATAGGTTCCTTAAATGTTTCAGGTTTTGCTAATCTTGTCAATATTATTAATTCTCCCGAAAGTTCACTAAGGAATCAGTGGCGTAGCTTCTATGTGTGCTAGGCGTGTGCCACACACCTATGTCCGAAGGAAAATAAAAATATATTTATTACTATAAAATATTTCTCCTGTAATGTTTTGCTTGTGGACCGCATATAACAGGATATGTAGTTTGATTCCCGCCTAGACGTAGTTTGCAGCTGCATGGTGTTAGTGTGGAGGGAGATTGTTTGTAGCTGTTTCTCTTGTAATGAATGTGGCCATTGGCCTTTCGGTTATTTCGGTATACTTTCGTGGTCTGTGTGCTTGTCTCTTCATAATCGCTTTTACTGGAAAGTTTGTTAAGCAGGGTGTGTGAGGGGCGGGAGACAAGCTGTGGCTGTACATGTCGAGATTCGTGGGGATTGCTCACAGATCCCGTAAGTTTTAAAGCAATAGTGGAGTGGGATGTATCTCAGGTGCAGCTTTATTCGTGTTTGTTAGTTGCTGAGAGTGCAGAATATTACAGTCAGGCCCTATGAGATGGGGGTGAATGGGGTGCATCGCACCCCAGCCCGGGGATTTAAAAGAGGCCTAGTAATATCCCTAGATCTCAGAAAATGTGTGCATATATTGAATACTAGCATTCACATTTCCACTACTAGTACTGTTACTAAATTATTAGTTTAGGTATAATAATAATGTTCTATCTTATTAGGTTTTCCTTTTTTATAGATATCAAAGTATAAACTATAGCTCTTTTTTTGTTTTATTTATTTTCTTTTTTTCAGATAGGATTAGTTTTTTTTTTAGACAGGATTAATGAAAAATGGAAGGGGACCCGAAAAAACTTTGTACCCCCTTATAAAATAATTCCTCTCAGAGGTCCTGATTACAGTGACAGTGAGTTTCAAGTTGTAAACTAGATAGTATTCAGGAGGTAATTCAGGGACGTAGCTAGGGGGTACAGGGGGCTACAACCCCCCATTAGTAAGAAAATAAAAATAAAAAACACTAGTTACGCACAGGAGTACGCTGATTTATTGATTTACAAGCAATTTGATGACCCTGTACCACATTGTGTATAAGATCAAGTTATGTATTCCCTTATTTCCTTATTTTTATGCTTATCGGTGTAAAGTATAAACTGACTAAAGTTCAGACCACTGGGCGAGTCTATTGTGTTAGCGCCAATGGGGGAGGGAAGTTTAGTAGTGGTAGTGTGCTTGGGGTGACCTTGGCCGTCAGTCATTCATTTCAAAAGTATCGTGAGTGAAGGACTACCTTTTCAGTATGGTGTGACCTGCTTAATTGAATGAGAGGGTAGGTTTATGTTTTCGTTTTCATGTTTGATTCCATGCTTTAACGTTTATTTATTTTTAAGTTTCTCGTGGCAATGGATAATCCCAAAAGGCAAGCCATTTTGATTAAGTTCTTCTCCAAAAAGAGCAAAACTGAGGAAAGGCGGCAAGATGTAAAATCACAGATATATCTGGAATATTTTAGTATTTTAGTTATCCTTCCTAATTTTGACATCAATTATCAATATCTGTTATGATTACCAAATGATCAATACCGCTTCTGTCTACCAAATGTCGCTACTCCCTCCACCCATGGGCTGACGTGTCAGCATGGTTTAAGCCGCGTATATACTAAGCGAACGAGGGATAACAAAGGGTAGCGAACGAATTCGATCGCTTAATGTGTACGTAGAAACGAACACCACCGAACGCATTCGTTCACCTTTGCCAAGTCTCGCTCACTGGTCGTTATATCAAAGGATGTTCGCTAAAAGGCTGTTGATAGTGTGTACACAGTAGGGAACATCGACAGCAAGTAAAATAGAATATCGTTTTTCTGTGTGGCAATGGAGTGGAGTAATACTCTTGTATTACAACTCATTATGTTTTGCAATTTTGGGGCTAATAAGATTCAATAAATATTTGAGATCAGAGGAGTTAATTTTTCATAAATTTTGAAAGCGTTCATATTCCATCTCAAGTCTAAGATCATGCATTAAATCTATTCCACTATACCGTTCCCTACTTTTAAATAGCGGGGTCATCCACAAACACCGTTTTCTTTTTCTTCCCCTTGGCTGAACAGCTTCTTCACTGATCATTATATATGATGTTCTAGCAATTATATTATAAATAAATTTTCATCAAACATAATGAAAAGTAGAGCAACGCCAAAGCTTCAACTAGACAACCAGTGAAAGTGAGCGAACATCCGTGAAAACATTCGGTTTGCTTAATGTGGATGGCAAGACAAATTTTGAACCAAACGCCCAACAAATTTGACCGAATGCATTTGCTACCCTTCGTTCGCTTTCTTCTGCATAGTATACACTGCTTTAGTGGGATGGGTAGGCAGCAGCAAATAATAGTGGGGTCGTTTTGATCTTGTTTTTTGAACTGGATTAGTTACTATACGAGCGAATGTGATGTAGATTTTAGAACTAGTGGAAAGAGTTTATAAAAAGATCACTGTACTTTCAATGTTCCTACTGAGCAGTTCCACACCCTCGATTATTTTCGGTGTTATAACTCTAACTGGTGTCGAACACACGGCCGCTCGGCGTTGCAATGTTAATATCAAACTCAGACTTTCAAGATGGTTTGGGTCATCCTCCTCTGTACTGAACAAGTACTCAAGCATGAAGATATTCTCCCAACAAGTTTCTGTAGCTTTCTAACTGAGTATGTAAAGCACTTCGACGTAATCCCTTAATTGGCGTCTTTCTCAGCCCCCTCTCTTTAAAGGGTCTAAAAACTCGCTGATATATACCAAAAAATGGAGGGGTGTTTCCCCTGAGCTACTGGTTTCTCAAATTTTCTATGTTATAATAATCGGTAAAAAAATTCAATGTTTTTGAAAACATGACCTGGTAAGCGTGCTTAAATTCTGATTCAGACAAATTTACAATATGAGTTATCAGTCTTACGTCATCCTTGCATGTTCTAGATTACCAAAGACTGCAAGATACGACAATATTAATAACTCATTGTTTTAAAAAAAAGATTACAAACATGAGCAATATTTATTTCAAAAGTGTCCCTTCTTATCTATTTTTATAATGCATAAGCATCTTGATGGACATTCTATGTTAATAATTTTCCTATAAACGTACTACGTATATCAATTAATAGGCCCGAGACTTCAAAATTGAAGTAGATTTGACCAGTTAAAAAAATATGTTTGTTCTTTTATACACTAAGAAGGAAAAAAGTACTAAATAATATCTACGATAAAATTATTGGACTATCTATCTTAATATGAGATTGAAAAACCTTCTCTTAATCAAAGAAAGTGATTTATATCTGCAAATATGTCCACCAGGTAAAATTTACATATTTAACTTCAAAGTTTCGAGGTTTGGTAGTATGTGGGTGGCATTTTTTTCACCAATGAATTATTTTAATATCAAAGTTTTATGCATAATTTTTTTAATGGTCCATTAAGCCAGGCCTAATTACTGTATTAATCATCCACACGAAAAAATTCAATTTTAGCCATCATTTATTTAATTTGCTTTGTATTTCAGGAACAAGCGTATGCAATGGTGACAGTGGAGGGGGCATGGTTTTCCCCTTACGTCAGTCAGATGGCTCAGATCTCTGGCATCTTAGGGGGCTCGTCAGCATTAGTGTTTCACAAGAAAACAAACGGATTTGTGACACTAGTCACTACGTTGTGTTCACAGACATTGCCAAATATTTGGAATGGATACAAGGGTTCTTAAAATAAATTACTTCATTCTTAAACGTATTATAAATATCATGTTAAAATTCATTTTTCGATCTTAAAAAATGTGTTGCATTCAAAACCATACAGCCAAAACAGCTGTTAATTTCATAGATCTTGTTGCTCATGCATATAATATATCGATATCTATTTGGTTTACTGATTTATCTGATAGATTTCTTTGATACTAAATTAGTCTACTGTCATTATTCCCTTGGAAAGTATTGAGCCCCCTTCTTAATATTATTGCTCCAACAATGTTTTAAATCTGTCAATATTACTCCAGAAATTCACTATGAAATAAAATACTTATCAAAATATGTATGGTTCATATTTTACTAAACTCTTTAATAAACTCTAACTATTTGGCATAACCTATTTAATTTACAAGTTAGTAAAAATATAAAAGTAACATTAATAAATTAAACCTAATTCTGTCAGATCAGTTAAATGAATGGTTTTATTAAAAGTTAAAATGCACTGATGCTTTAAATATCTGTATTGAGAAATTGTAGTTCAGGCCTGATTTTATGCTACGTCAGAGTTATTATTTTTAGAGTAATTATGATTTCACTGATTAAAGAAATAAAAACTTTAAGGAAAAATATATATTTTAGTCCAGCACATATCTTAGCTATTTATAGAGCTAGAAAATCATAAAACCGTTATTTAAAAATATCAGTTAGGGATTTGATCTTCCCAAGTGCTAGGTGTTAAGTTTGATAATTATAGTTGCTAAGCTTCAAACCTTCATAATTTATTTGGTCCAAGAATATTGTACAAAAGAAGAGTGAAGCACATTTCAGTATTACCAATTAATTAATGGAATTAAAAAAAAATTAAGTCACATAAATGGTTATTCAAAGCTTTAGCGGTCCATACACGTACGTTCCAAGCACTATAACAATGCACGACCGGGCACGCCACGGGTGGCGCGGCGCACGGCGGGCGAGGTAGCCTACACACTTGAACAACAGTCAATCTGGTGGCGTGCTTTGAACCTCTCTCAAATGTACTGTTTGAGTTCTATAATCTGTGTGTTTTGTTGAAATGTTTGTTTGTTTCATCTGTTTGTTGGAGTATTCTTTAATTTTTATTTTCCATAAACAGTTATTACTCTGGTAGGCCTCAATGAATTTAGGCAAAATGTTTACAGACAAAAATATTGCCGATTCCCCCATCACAATTAACACTACTTGAATAACAAACGTTTATAACTACTTACAACAAATTAAATACAATATTTGACAAAAGATTTACGAATATGTCCTAGGAAAACTTGACTCAAAACCACCAACATGAATTCACTCTGCCACGTCTACTGTCTCCACTGAGCTACACACGAGCACGATTGCCAACCATGCAATGCACGCCATGTAAAAATATCAAGCTCCTTCTTATTACCGTCGTGCCGTGCCCCGCAATGCACGTTATTTATCCCACGATTAATTCCACGTGGCCACACAATCATGCTTGATGACGTGCGGTACGGACGTATGGGCGCTTACAACAGTGTATATTATTATTAGCACGCGTTTACTACCGTCGGTTATACGCACTTACGATATGTGCAAGGAGGGTGATTGTGAGACGAAATGGAGGACCTATAGTTAAGTGAATCGAACACGGTGGAGGCCTGCATTCTCACATTCACAAGTTACAACAGTGTTAAATTTATAATTATTTATACTTTGATGAGTTCCAATATGAATTAACAGAAAATGTTTATTGTTTTAGGGATGTGTTTTATACAAATTAACTGGTTAATATGGGAATGACAAATAAAACAAAAGTCGAGCGGGAAATATTTCTATTGTAAAATTATTCTATGAAAATTCGAATTTATTTATGTTTTTATGGTTATTTAAGTGGAATTAATGAGCCAATCTAAGATAGATTAGAATATTTAGGTTCAAATCAATACCATATAAATGGTTATGCATCTATCAAAGAAACTAGATAATACAACTTATAAGCCAATACTGGAATTGACGTAATATAAACATGCAAATACTCTTACACATTAAATATTAAGTTAGAACTTCAAAACATGTAATTTCAAAATGTATATATTATGGAATAAAATTCTTAAATGTACCGGTAGGCATTTTAAGAAATCAATATAAATAAAGTATATAATTCAGTTTTAAAATTTGTATATTTATTTAATGGAAAATAACTTCTAGTAAATAAGCTTGGTGAACGCTATATAAATCAAACAAAAATTGTTCAAATAAATATGTCATCGTCTTAATTTTAATTTTGTTACGTGTCATCTGCTGGTAACCGACCAAGGACACACTTCCCGAGTGAGGGGGCGGCCAGACTGAGCGAGCGAGCGTGCGAGTGACTAAAATGTAAATATTATTATTATTATTATATTAGCACGCGTCTTACTACCGTTCGGGTTATACGCACTTACGCTAATGTGTAATGGTAGGGTGATTATGGGATGAAATGAGGACCTACAGTTTAACGTGGAATCCGAACCAGGGTGGAGGCCTGGCATTCCTCACATCACAAGTTGTGATTAATACACGTCTTGTCAGAGGTGAAGGAAGGGTTTGGCAATCAGATAAATCTGTGCCGGGACCGAGGATTGAACCCCGGACCCCCAGCACAGAAGTCTGACACCTTACCCCTAGACCACCAGGTCACCCAATATAAAATAGAACACATTGGTTGTAATGAGAGTTGGCCAGACTGGAGCGCGCGCGCTCGACCCGAAATAGTCTAGTTTACAGGCGCTAGGCAATATTATTATATGTTGGTTCGTTGAGTGCTAGGAAAACTTATCATTTTGAAATTTTTATTAATATCGATAGGTTTAGCACACTTGCTACTAACGGCCTAATTTAATTGGTAAGATCATATACCATACTTATAAATATGTATATATATATATATATATATATATATATATATATATATGAAATGAAAAGTATATGTATATATGCATATATACATATATATACATATATATATGTAAAACTGATAAACCCGCCTTGGTGGCGTAGTTGGCTAACGCGCTAGTCGTGTTGAGCTAGACCATCGAGGACGGGGAGATCGAGGTTCGAATCTTGGTCGGGTGAACTGGGGGTGGTTTTCCCTAAATGGTTTTCCACTCTCCCTTCACGCAAATGCGGGTTCACTTCCTCTAAATTCAACCTTCCCAATTCCTAATCCATTAGCGTAATTAGTACTCAAGCGTATAACCCGAACGGGTAGTAAGACGCGGTGCTAAATAAAAAAAAACTGATAAGTTAAGATACTTCAATATTATCAAAGTAGACCTTTACAAATAAAATCACCATTAGCGTGGAGAGAGGATGAGAAAACCACAATAATAAATCACTTATTAAAACCCCCTCAGTTCACCCAGCCCAAGATTCTGAGCCTCCTTGTCAACAACTCAAGAGCTATCTGCTAATCACGCTTTCGCTCGCCAGTCTGGCCGAACCCTGAATCATCGACAAATATTCTGAGACACAGCGCTAGAGTGTCGCCATGAGTTTAGACTAAGCTAAATAAATATTCGTGTTTATTTTAAGAGTGTCTGTATGAAGACCCTCACATATAATTTTCTACATAGTTTATGTAATGTATTGTTTCCTCTGAGTCAACACGTAATTTAAGAAATAATAATTGTATGTGTTAACTGTTTATTTTATGTAATTTGTGTATTTCGCTAGAATCATGTAGAGAGTCATCTGAATAGATATAAAATGAACAAATTGTTAAAAATAGAATGAAGGTTGATAGGAAACTTCTAGCCATTACTATCGTTAAAGAAAAAGAGAAATAATTCACAAGTCCAAGCCTTTTTCCGACCTCTGAGGAAGCGTACTTGGCCTACTGCCTCAGCCCCCGAAATCTAAGGCAGCACCCTTGGCCAGCTACCTCTCACACTCAGTCGCAAGACTCTCCATGACTCACTCCAAAGGTAGGGGAAGGAGGGGAGGGAAGAAGAACAAGAAAGCCACTAATGTCGGATACACGATGTTATCCAATGCCCTATTACCCCCTCCTCACATCACCTCAACTGCCCACACCCTCGGTACACCCGACACTCTTTACATGCCTCTCTTTACAGACCCTGGACAGTTCTCCTTCACCTCCATCCAGTGGTAACATTTAACTTGGGACTTTGCGGGGATCCTCAAGCAAGACTCTTCGGAGGACGAATACACGCAACCCCCCTCAAACATCACCGTACCCAGTGACTTAGCCCACCCCATCCCTGAACCACCAACCACAGCTACTTAACTACCCCATCAACTTCCTCAACCATCACATCTCATACCCATCCCACCAATTGTATACTCACCATCACCCCAACAAACATCATTTCCCCCCAACAATTTTTCCCTTTCTCTTTAACAAGAGTGCTCCATCCAGCCCCCCTCCCTCCCAGGGTGGATGACTAAGTGTGTTTAACTACCTCAGTTAAATGTGATTACTATCAAGTGTGTCTCAGAAATTAAACTTGCTTAAATTATGTTACGTATTGACGATATCAGAAATTTTCAAACTATTCAAAGCTTTCAACCATTTGAAAATTGTAATCAAATCTAACTGATGTGAATACTTAAAATTCAAGGTCTATTTACACTACAAACAATCAAATTCCTATATTTTTCAATAAATAACTTAGAATAATTTTATTCTATTAGGTTTAAAATATTCATAAGTAAACAATGGTAAAACTAATCTAAGGTAATAAACTTAGTTATTCAACTCCAATCAATTATTTCTGCCATTGCTATTGAATCATTGTAATCCAGTAAATCCAATATCTATAGAGGACTTGATTTAGAGAAAATTATTTTTTTAACCATACTAAGTTACCAAACCAATAAATTAGTCGTTTTGACTCACTCAGGGAACATCATCTTTAAAGCAGGGAAACACTTTTGTAGTTAGTATAGACACCTGTCACACTTTGACCTTGAACGTGTTTTTTTCTATGATCTCTTCACCATTAAATCCATGTTTTCGAAATGATTTTGTCATTTCTTTGTTCCACTTTGAACGTGAACTATCACTTTTCTCCCCCATGGGAACAAAAAGAAAGAGATAGCAAAACCTGCTATTAAAGTCCATACATGTTTATATCATGGGGCCTATCACACCCCTACATAAAATAATTGAAATTGATTATTTTACATATATTCTTTATTATAATATGTGTGTTTGCAATTCAATTCCCGGTTGGTTACTCTAGTAGTGTATGTTTGTTTATACATGGCAATTTTCCTCAATGTATTTATTGTGTGAGCCATGAACAATTTAAATCAATCGATAAATATAAATGGTGTCGCTTCGCTGCCTAAGGTATGTGACCGTGTGAATGGTAAAAAATTGACGGTGTCTTGTATGAATACGGTACAAACAAAGTTTGGTAGGAGCACCATTGCGTATTTAGAAGAAGAGTTATATATATATATATATATATATATATATATATATATATATATATATATATATATATATATATATTATCACTACCATAATATCATATTAAGAACTCTGGCTGATAAAGACGTCACCAAACTTAATATTGAACTAGTTATATTCAAGTGTGGGGGTGTAAAGTTTATAGTGACCACACATATTAATTTTGAGTGGGCGATGGTGGACCCGACAAAAACAACAACCCCTACCTACAACTACAATAATACTACATAGCTGCTCAAACAATAAAGTTAATACTTATTAGTATTATCTGCCCGAAACAAGAGCGAAAATACACAACACAGGTGTCTCAATTGTATGGAAGGATTACGGCCATGTGAAAAGTTTGAGAGAGCTAATAGTACATAGGAAGAGTAAAGGAATAAAAATAAGCCAAGTATGTGGCTCTAGGTGCCGTGATTGAAAAGTTAAGTGAAAACATTTTATTTAAGAATAGAGAATTTTGACAAGGTGCATTTAAGTAGTTTTTTTGACTTTTACATATTGTCAGTCTTACATAATAGATTACGCTACCATGGACGTAGATATCTCTAAACCAAATAAAAATATTAAGCTAAAACTTAGCATCTAGGTTTGCGTATTTTTTGAAATCTTAGATTGTGTAAACCTCTGCTACATTTTATTTTACATTAACATATGTTACGAACTTAACGTGTTAAACAAAGTGATCATTCGTGTGGTGTTACTTCAAAATAAAGAAACATATAGAGCTTATACTTTTTATTTGAACTTAAATCAAGATCCGTATTTTAAAAATTATATATTGAATGATTTATGCCATAGACCTATAACCAATAGTGCGGGTAAGCTTACCTTTTGAAATCTAAGCTTATTAAACCATATCTAGTAATCGGGCTAGGTTTGTTACAGAAACATAAACAGACAGTCAACTTAATTCAAGTTTATTGAAAAAAAAATATTTATGAATGCAATACAAAATTACGGCACTGAAATTATTTCAGTCTGTAAAATTAGGTGATACAACAAGTGGCAACTGTTCCCTTAAGATGACTAATAAACAGTCTTTAAACAGTAGAGAGAAACAACAGGGTTATTAGAAAGAGAGAGAGACTAGTGAATATTCCAGAATAATAGCGTGGATATCTAACAACCATTCTAACAGACCATTTCAACTAATTACTATTTTCAAACAGCAAATCTTATTACAAGTTTTGGTGATCAGCATTTAATTTACAAAGGCCAAAACAGCCCAAGCCCTTTCTTCGATTCACGCAACGTAATGAGTCCTGTTTATATACTCATGCACATTATATAGTCCTGCTAGTCGGTATGAGGCTCGTGAAAGTGTCATACTCGTTACCCATCCATGACAACGTTCATGAAGAAAGTAAAGCTTTACCCAATAGCCACGTTACGTTATTACCCGATACTATTCGTTGTATCGTCTATGGACCTTCGAATTGAGGTAAACAGAACACTTTGATTAATCTGATCATGGAAACAAATGGATTACAATTCAAGAACATGTATGTTTACTTTAAATATTGAATTAAACCAACTATCAACAATTATTCCAATACTTTCAATAGTAGACGGTATGGGTTATTTCTCTTAATAGGAAAACGAAAAGATAGTTTCATCATCCGAATCGAACCGCGTCCCTGTATTCATTTTCTACTATGTCACTTGTGATTAGCGATATAACATAATGGATTATTTCAGCATAGGTAGTCATAGGGCTATAAACTGTTTCTATCTATGCCAAACATTATATTATATTCCTAAACAGATGATGAGAGATAACGGTAAACTTCTCGTCCTTTTAAAGGATGGATGATACCTACTTGAAACATGTATGTGACGATCATGTGAACACCAACACTAGCCTACAAAAGTTAAAGGAGACGTTTTAATCATAGTGTAAAAACAAGTAAGTTTTCCTAGTCTAAAGCAAAATGCACGATGTATAAAAGGATTGATACTAATGTGGTTTCGATACCTTTATAATAGAGATTTATATGTTTATATTCTGAGTTTATGACTAGTTATATAGTTCATATCGAATTTTGGGCATAGTCACTACAAGTATAGATCGGATAGTGTATAAAGTCTAACAAACAACCTCCCAGGAAATTATGAAGCAAAATCGAAGAGAATAATCAACATTTGCACATTTATAAAGTGGATGGGTGCTACTAACAAGTCTTACGTTGATATATTGAATGAAAAAACTGTAAAGAATAATTCCCCCTCTTAACGTTGCTAAGGATATGATCAAAGAATGGAGAGATTCCCTAGCCTGGAGAGTAAACAAAGATTGACTTTGAAAAAAGCAGCAATTGATGGGGTAGGTACAAAAATTATATCTAGAGCATGAAGATCAGTATAGTAGAGCGAAGACAGAGTTGGATTATTTAAGTCTTTAGCTGCTAAAGTTAGAAGAGTCTCCAACCGTACAACGAACCGTCTACACCGAATTGAACAACCTGTTGACAAATGGTATTCTTTCGGTAAATAATAAAAATAATAAATGATTTTACTATGGTGATACTTTAGTCTTACACAATGAAGAATCCCCCCCATCAGCTTGGGATGTGACACCTAAGTACTACTTATACATGATTATATAAACACATTTTCATCTAAAGAGACTTTGATTTAAACCCTATCAGGTTGGACACGAGATATTTCGAACTGACTTTAACGGGTGGACGGACCCAATTATAAGTTTAGGAAAGTAGGAATGGTTTCTGCCATGCGTATGAATTTGAGAGACGTAGTCTGTTTACTAAACCAAAGACCAAAACTTTGGAGGTGAGGGTAAACTATTGCATTTTAACAAAACGTGGAAAAAGTACAGGTTAAAACACTCTCTCTCACCACTCTCTCACCCTATATATAATATATCAGGACTTTTGTTTAAAAAAATATATATATAGTTAATTATCAATTAATGAGAGCAAGAAAAATAAATAAATAAATTTAAAGGACAAAAAATACGAATACGGGAAAACTTCCGCTAGGTAGTATGTGAAGGTATGTTTGTCTACACCATAGTTTACATTTAACTAATTAGATAAACTGTTTCAGTTCACACATCTATACATACCTCGGCTTGGGTTGAGCGGTAGAGCACGTTAAAACATACAACACCCTCCCAAAATGAACATAATAATTTTAACTATTCTAGAAAAAAATAATAAGGCCTACTTAGAGTGTACTAGTATGTACAGATACTTGCAAAAAACAAGAAATATGATGATTTGTAAATAAGTAAATAAAGACAAAAAATATATCATATACTAGAGACAAAAAAATTAAGAAGATTTATTTAATATGTTTAAATCAGGTTCCATACCTATCGGGTCAACCAGACAACTTACAACATTATGTACAATATTACTTTCCTTTAAAATACAGGTTGCTAAAAATATGGCTAACTTATATGGTTAATGGATAAATTAAGTGATAAAAAAGTATTACAGATAAAAAAAATTATTCCAACGATGACTTGATTTCCCACGACAACGAGATGAGAGGTATTAGGTTCGGTTCTCCTCATATCCTTAAAGTGCCGAAAATAGTTCAGATAGTTTAGTTTTTTATGTATATATAGAGTTCCTGAAATCACCCAATCAAAGAGAAAAAAGTGTGATTTGGAAACTCAAATGGAATTTTTTAAAATCTTGCCCGCCTTGTTCTCCCCATAGGTGGAAAGAGCTCACCATATACAGATTTAGATAAATTCACTAGTACTAGAAAGTTCTTCTTTCCATAAAAGAGATTTCCGGAGCTCCGCCACGGAATCTCCAATCACTTTCAATGCTTTCACCCTACCACCGCTATTTTTTCAGGAATCCTCCCGCCTAGGCTACTTTGCTGTGCATCTTCCGATAACTACACCAAAGTTGTTCGAAATTGTCGACAAGGTTCCCTCAAAAATAATTAATCTTCCAAAATATCCCTTTCATAAATTTAATACAAAAATGTGAAATCTCAAATTAACATTAGCAAAATTCTGATCCCTAAAACAATTACAAAAAACACTTCTGGCCTTTCTTCTCGTAAAAAAAATAGTTAAAAAAATCTTCTCTCTTTGACATCGCACGGCAGAAATACTCTCCTAGCAGCACTCTTGTGAGGCGGGTTCATGAACTTCTTTACTAATCAAGATGGATCCCATAAGAGAAATTTGTAATAAACTGAAGAAGGAAACAATGATACAAAATGTTTACAAAATAAGATACGTAACAAAACAATGCAAAGATTAATATAGTATTAAATTTCAGATTTTTTTGTTTTCCAAAGATGTAAGTTACCAGGAAACCACCTTAAATAGTTAATATCCCCGGGTAACAGAAACTAAAACGAACGTGCTGCCAAGGCGGCCATTACTAACACCCCACAAATATGTAAAAAAAACACAACTAATATAATTAAATTACGAGAGGGTGAAAATAATTATATGCAAAAAACCCTAGGGTATTATTAAAATCCTCACAGTGCCCCGTAATCTCGTAGGATAGGTTTAAACCAAATTAAAATCTGTTCCTACGTGATCCTAAGAAAATTAAGGAATATTTGATAAGTCCCTAGACAATTACAAATACAAGGTGGGTACCACTATATATCATTAGAATTAATCAGTGTAAAAATTATTTACAAACATAATACCATTTCAGTTACAAAAGCTTTCTTCCTTGTTTTACCTTACTTTTACTGAATTATTCGAGTAACAAATTATATTTAAGACCAAGCGAAAGTTAGTCCTTCCTGTTCATTTGTTGTCAACCATCTCTGATCGTCACAACACATCATACCCATTTATCTCTATAATATAACTGGATGGACATCTGTGGCAGAAATTTTCGAGCTGCCGTCTGCATACTATTGTGTATAGAGATGGAAACTTTCGGGTATCACTTCCTCTCTTACACCCATACAAGGCAATGTGGCATTTTGAAATCGTTCATTAATATGATTGAATATATGTGATACATCAATGTGTGATTAGTTACACCAAATTTATTTGTTAGTAAAAAGCTTTGAAGAGCATAACAAAGTTCAAAACTGGTGAGTTTTTTCTTTAAATGAGTTGATATAGACTAATATATGATGAGTTCTGAAGGAAGCTCATTTGGAAGGCTTTATCTCGTACCAGAATCTTACCTTATAGTAGTGTTTAGGTAGGATAAAAGACCTTCCAGAAGGAAATTTCTACTTCCGTTCTAAATGGCCGTTTACTCTACTAAAATACTAATATTATAATGATAGTTTTCTGGTACGAAATAAAGCCTTAGAGATTGGGATTATTATTAAAATCAGGGTTTAGTATATATCATACTTCCTAAAAGACTATAAACTAAATGATCGTTTGAACGTAAGACTTCACAAAGTACGTCATACAAACAAATGCAATACAGTTTTTAGCTAACTTGTTTTATTATAGTTATCGAACTTTCAACATAATATGGTTTCTGAAAGCAATATACAAGATATGAGCCAACTTTAAAAAATGTAGTATAATAATACTCTCTACAAGCCTATAACCTAAGTGATCTTTTGAACATATGGCAACTACACAAAGTTTGACATTCAAACAAATGTAATCAAGTTTTAAGTTATCTTATTCATTATATTTATCAAACTTCCAAACTAATATGTTTTCTGAAACCAATATGCAAGCTAATCGCCAACTTTAAATATAAGTGTTGTCTTGGCAGACCGTAAACAACATGGAGGATAGCTACATATTTAAATATATTAAATATTTTATTCGTATTTGTAAGGTATTACCTGTCAAACTTAATTGTATATCCTTTAATGTAAATGTTACTTCACTAGAGTGTAGTATAATACCTTGCTATTCTCAAACAATAACACTTTTATTCATCAGAGACATGTTTTCGCATAAGGACATTGAAAGAAACTGTTAAATCTGTCCCCCCACAATGAAGCAGACGATAAACTTGAGCGTCATGCTTTGGTCCTTGGCAATGTGTATTTTTATGTCCATCCAGTATAATATAGAGATCACTGATCATACCTGACCTGTGTCATCAGTTGGCGTGTCGGCTAGGATCGGGAACTATGTCGCAAAGCTAGCGGACCGGTCTACCCCTCTGTTAACTTCTCGACTTTAATGGCGCTCATTACTTAATTTTGATTTTTATATATTTGATTATTTATTTAAGTGTTTATATTATCCAATTTAGTTAGGTAAGTGTTTATTTTAGTGTGTTTTAGCGTTTAGTAATTTTCAAGTGGGAATTTTATTTGTATTTACATCATAGATATTAAAAATATCTGTTGGAAAGTGTTAGGTTAGGGCTGAACAATAATTTAAGCAACGTGTGATGATTAAATTGTTTGTCGTGGTTGATATATATTTTATATATTACGTAGTTTCTCTTCTTAATAAATACCGTTCACCATAAAGTAAGCCCAATCCCAAATATTTGACACAATGTCCTCAGTGCCTTGCAAACCAAAAAGCAACATCAAATTAACATAGAATTGTTTTGTTATGTATGTGAATAAAAAATATAAAGTTTATCAATGTTTTAGTTGCTATCGAACTAAGTGTATTTTTACATGTTTTTTATATGACGTTGAAACACTGAATTTCATTTTATAAATAAAAGTAGGTAACTTAGTATAGGTAATTATTTAATTGTGCTGTAGGCCTACCTATAAGTTTCATCTTGACTTGAATTTTTCCTACAGATTTAGCTGCCATACTAGTCGCTACACAAATTGTAAAAATTAATTTTAGATCATACCATTTTCAAACATTTAATATAAGAAATGTTTATTTAGACTAACTTAAAACCCATTCTAGGCCTAACTTACTAATGATGATTGTTGTACATTTCCTAGTTCAATCAACATAAAGCCATCACAAAAAAAGTACACTAGTAGGCCCCATGCAGTTTATTTTATTAAAAGAAAACAAAACTACAATCAAAAAACTTCACTTGTCCTTCCTGCCATCTGCAGTAATTCAATATCATCTGAAACAAAACTACTTGATAAAAACTAAGGTGACCAATCGTCCTCCTTTAGGGAGGACAGTCCTTCTTTTGTAGGTTCTGTCCTTCCTCGAAAAGTGTCCTCCTACCTGTCCTCCTTTTCGATATTTTAAAACTAATCTGTTAATCTCTGTATTCAGAGATGCCACGCCGAACTGCTACGCGTCATGTGACGGTACAGTTCGGAAAGATGCGATTATGAAACGCATGCGCAGGGCATAGAAGAACTTCACGTGTCTGGCACTTGTCTCGCACCATTGCGCACTTCACTTTGTTTACTATATCTCTATATTATACTTCATATTTACTTCTAACGGAAATACAAAATTATTTTTACTTTCTCTCTATCTTACAGGTAGAGAAAGTATTGTGATCGTCAAAAAAATCGAACTCGAGATTTTGATGAATTTTGACGTTTCATGACTTCCTGAATCCGAAAAAGTGGTTTTTGAATTTCCGTCTGTCTGTCTGTCTGTCTGTCTGTCTGTCTGTACCTCCAACTAGAGCCTAAACTATTTTACCGATTGAGCTGAAACTTGATATCTAGGGTTTTCATAGGGTTGCCCCGAGGGATTTTTGGAATTGGATATCTACCCCTAAAATTAAGGGTAGTTTACTGAAGGGCAAAAAGAGAAAAAGTCGATTTTCTCAAAATTGGCTCTAACGATTTTGATTAAATTTCATTTATGAACATAAATAAATATTCCAAACAAAATGGCTACTCTCAATATTTCGGCAAAATCGTTTTAAGGGCTCCGGTCTGATGCGTAAATTAACATTTTTTATAATAGCTCCGAAACTATTTGAGATATGAAATTACTTAGCATTACAAATATGTATATATATTTATAATACAAATATTTTAATCGAAACATATTTTTATAAAATCAATAACTTTCAATATATACGCAATTATATATATATTTTTAACTTTTTGGGCATTAAAGCTTAAGTATTGCGACCGTAAGAAAAACTAACCTGAAATGTTGATGGATGTCGACGTCTCATGACCCCCGAACCCTTAAAAATAGTCTTTGCAATGCCGTCTGTCTGTGTGTCTATTAAAACTTAAAATTAAGGGTAGTTTACTGAATGGCTAAAAGAGAAAAAGTCGATTTTCTCAAAATCGGCTACAACGATTTTGATTAAATTTCATTTATAAACATTAATAAATATTCCAAACAAAATGGCTACCCTCAATATTTCGGCAAAATGGCTTTAAGGGCTCCGGTCTGATGCGTCAATTAACATTTTTTATCGAAGCTCCGAAACTATTTGAGATATGAAATTACTTAGCATTACAAATATGTATATATATTTATAATACAGATATTTTATCCGAAACATATTTTTATAAAATCAATAACTTTCAATATATACGCAATTATATGAATTTTTTTTAACTTTTTGGACATTAAAGTTTAAGTATTGCGACCGTAAAAAAAAAACTAACCTGAAATGTTGATGGATGTCGACGTCTCATGACCCCCCGAACCCTAAAAAATAGTCTTTGCAATGCCATCTCTCTGTGTGTATATAAAAACTTAAAATTAAGGGTAGTTTACTGAAGGACGAAAAGAGAAAAATTTGGTTTTCTCAAAATCTGCTTAAACGATTTTGATTAAAATTCGTATCTAGGCGTTGATTAAGATTATATATAAACTGGCTATTTTCATTTTCCTATGAAAATGATTTTTAGGGTACATTACAAAAGCGTTAATTTCCGTATCTCCACAACTATTGGAGAAACTAAACAACTTATCATTGCAAAATTGTAGGACTATTAGAAATAAAAAACTTTTATTTGACATATATTTTTATAAAAACAGCAGTTTCTGAGATATTTGCAAATATATTAATACAATTTTGTGAGCTTTAGTTGTAAACATATACTACTTAAGTCTTAACGCAATAATACTCCAATGCCATAGAGTAATTAAATATAAGTAAGTATCTAAAAAAAGTATGTTATTTTTCCTTGAATCTCTTAGGAGAAATGTTTGCATAGCAATGATCTATCTCCATTTTAGACTCAATAGTCAATATTTACATTTTTTATTGGTCAAAATGTATAAATGAATAATTAAATATCAATGCGATGACTTGAAGATCTGCAACACCTTTTAAAATGTTAAAATTTTAACCAGAAATCGAAATTTTAATACGAAGTGTTGATCCTTGTGGAAGACATTAAACTGTTTGAAATGTTCTTAGGTGGACAAAGATGCGCCTCTTTTCTCATTGATTCTATATCATTGTATATTATTTTAGGCGTGTTCTTATGTGGAGTGGTGATGATACAATGTACATTATTCCGTTCAGAAATCTTACGAGTTTATAGAAAGAGAGAGAAAGTCTGTGCGGTGTGCCGTACCATTTATTTTCTCAGTGAATATTATAGTCAGGTAAGTACAATTCACGTTTTATTAATTCATTAATTCAATTTATTTATTTATTCAATAGATTGTAATGCACATATTTTTTCAAATGCAATCAACACAGCGTCATATGCCATGCCAAGTTATGTAGAAGTAATAATAACGACAATTTATTTTTATTTTAGTCGTTTTACTGTTCGTGTGGCTACTTTAAAACAATTTTGTGAAGACGCAAATGTTGAATACAAAAAACTTTTAGGATATTCAAAAGTTAGATGGCTTGCTCTAACACCTGCTATAGAGCGTGTTTTACAATTATTTGAGCCTCTCCGTTCATATTTTTTAAGTTTAGACAAATGTCCAAAAATTCTGGAATCTTTTTTCAATTATGAATTATCGGAGAAATTAATGTATTTTGTACATAATCAGGCATCTATTTTCCACAAAACGATTCAAAAGATTGAAGGTGAACATATTTCAGCTACAGAAGTTAGTCTTATTTTGAACGATTTTGTCCTTCAATATAAATCACGATTTGAAGAAAAATTTATTCCTTTAATAATAAAAAGAAAATTGTCAAACTTATAGGAATCAAATCCGGGCATAACGGAAAAGTTTACCAAAGAAGTGCAGAATTTTTACCAAACATGTTTCAAATATGTCGAAGAATGGTCTGAAACAAATATCACAGGAAATAACAGTTTTAAATGTTGTCTTTTGACTTCATCGAAAGTAAATTGGGCAGATATTGAAAATTGTGTTGAGTTTATATCGAAAGAAATGCCTGATATTAAAATCGATGACAATTGTCTGTTTGAAGAAATTAGAAGACTGAATGTATATTTAAATTCTGATAAATTATAATAATGGGAAAATCAACATGTTGAATTTGATAAAAGATGGGTTGAAATATTTAACCATTTCAAAAATGAATACATTCCATACGAAAATTTAGTTATTCTTGTTGAATTTACGTTGTGCTGCCCTGGAACTAATGCAGCAGTTGAAAGAGTTTTTTCAATTGGTAATGATTTTTGGACAAGTTAGAAATCAAGATTGAATGTTGATACTCTAGCTGCAACACTTACCGTAAAATTCAATATAAAGGATATTTTTTGCTCCGAAATTCCCAATATATTGTTAGAAAATTATATATTGACAAAAAATATTCATTCAATGGAAAAATACTCGTTTAATTAAATAATTAAAAGGGATGTAAGCATAATTAGTGTATTTTTGTTTGAATTAATAAATGTTTCATTTATTTACGTTGTACTTTTTTCTTAAATTTTTTCTTCCTCCTTTTCATTATAAAAAAATTGGTCACCTTAATATTATAGAGATCAATACCTTTACCCCACCGTCTATAGGAGACGACAAAATTGAGCTTGAAGTGGATATGTATACTTGTTCCTCCAATTTAATAGATCTCAATGATCATACAATCCGATTTTTTCAATTTGCTTAATCACTTTTAAATTAAATTTGTTGAAACTTACTAAAAATATTTTAATAGTACGTTAAATATTTAAACTACCAAAGTTGAAAAAGACAACAACAAATAACTAAGTATTTTAAAATAAAACAAAAAAAAAGCTCAATACTTTACCGCTTAGTATTAAAACTTGTTTTGCCTCAAAACAGCTGACAACTAGCATTCGATATTGGCCTCATGCGCCGAACCCAAAAGTGGTCGACCCCTACTTTTGTCTATGGTTTTCTGGATTTGTTATCTATTTATAAGGGTACTAACCACTAGCCAATATTAATTGATATTTAAATAATGGCTGAACAGTCTATTGCCGTAATTCTAGGAACTAAAAGTAACCCTACTATTGTGTCTGATAGTCCCATTACTGATCCTGGCTCCGCAGTTAAGGTAGGATTGAGACTGTTTTATTTGTTCTTTTATAAAACTAGCATATTTCCTACCAGATTGTTCCAACCAGTTATATTGAGCGACCACATGCAGTCTCTTTCTGGTGTCTGCTAAGATTATCACTGTATTAAAACTCTGAAGGTTTTTTTACTTCCAAGATACGTCTTAAAATTATGTTTTATTTAAAATGGATTGTTTACTCATACTCATGCCAAAATACTTTTTGAGAAAATACTTTTTTTCATTGGTTCCGGAATAAAAATTGCTTTGTTAAAATAATGAAAGCTTGTTCTTATTAAAAAAAACACAAAAATTACTCTTTATTTAAAAGGCTGTGATTACTCAGCTAAGGGTAGTGAGTAAATACTCACCTGCGTTATAAACTCCTTACCACTATAATAGAGCCCTAAAATTATGTTACAAATATGAATTAAAGAAAAGCAGAGAGAGGTCAGCAGTAATATTAAGTTTGCCCCAAAATCTGAGGCAATATTTCTATCCTTCCATGTAGCACCCTTAACTAAATCAAACAATTTTTAACTGTGAACAGGTTCATTTTGTGAGCCTTCTAATAAGTCCAGAATTATTTTTTATTACTCAACCAAATATAGTCGCAACAATATTTAAAATATTCATAGCTTCATTATTTATTAACCAGTTAGGTTCATTTTGATGTCAAATAAAAACTGTCTAGTAAACAAGAACACTGTTCAGACATTTTAGATAAATACCTATTATCTATAATATCACAATTATGTTTTAATCTTAATTATTTCTCATATCTTATATTATGGCTTTCATACCACAGATATCAATCTTTTTATATTTTAAATACAAAACAGGAATACAAGAAACTTTATTGGGAAGAAAATGAAGTGTTTTTTGTGATTTATGGATTTAAAAAAATTTCAATTTGTTAGAATAGGTCTGCACTAACGGCTGATGCGAGATTACTTATTAGGTTTATGCTTAAGCTACTTGCAGAAAATTATCGTATCATGTTTGTATGCTTAAATGCAATATGAGCTTTATTTAAAAAATTAGTTATTTTGATTGAAAATCAATCATAAAAAAGTTTGCATAATTTTGTCATATTCTAATTATGATTTGTAAATAAATTGTGTGCTGTCACAATAAGAAGGCCTACATGATGATCAAAGATTCCAAATAAATAGTATTTTTAAGAAACTATGTAAGTGCCATCCAAATTTAAGGTTATGGTGCTAGTCAGCAATATGTCGATCATTCCTATTTATCTTGATGTTTGGCTTTTAATTAATTTTATTAGTCCTCAATTAAGATAAGAAACAATTTGAGGAAAACTCAAGAAAAACTTCTTGTGTTTCATTGCTAATCATGTATTCAAGTTGTTAAAAGTCTGGGGAAATAAATTGTTTGTATAGGAAATACAGGCTAATCTGATTGGTACATTATTTCAACAATTATAAGACCAATTCAGTAACAGTTTTGTCCACTCTTGTACTTTTTTTTTATTTTTTTTTTAAGGAATTCACAATATGAAGAAAATTGTTTTTGAATATGTATTGCTAGCCATCAATTAAAATTCAAAGAATAAGTTTTGTGTTAAATTTTGAACAACCCAAATAAATTATATAAATATTTTTCAAAGCAATTAATGTAATTTAAAAAATGTAATAAAACAAATTTAGGCCTCCAACGTTGGTTATAATTTAGATTTTTACGATGAGATATTTTTATAACTCTTTGTTCTTATTGATTTTAGCAATTTTTTAAATTTCTTTTTGTATGTGATGGGGGATAACTGTCTGTATTGCCCCTTAAACCATATTCAGAAATTTATTTAAGGGGGGCTCTGCTTGTGGCCTGTAAAGTCACATTTTATGTCGGGGACTTTTCCACGAGTCACCACAATTCTTCAGAATTTTTTATTTTTAATATCTTTAAAGCCTTATTGAAGCCATTTAAAGTGTTCTAGAA
Organism: Timema podura; assembly: GCA_033556935.1. Classification (NCBI taxonomy): domain Eukaryota; kingdom Metazoa; phylum Arthropoda; class Insecta; order Phasmatodea; family Timematidae; genus Timema; species Timema podura. The sequence goes on along the minus strand of JAVRXN010000010.1, from coordinate 58,719,316 downwards.
CATAATATTATTTGAAGATGTTAGACATATTATAAGACTCAAATAATCTTTGAGTCTACACATTCACAAGGAAAACAAAAATACTACACTGGGCCCAACTAATCATGCTTTCTGAAAATCTGGAGGGGGTGTTAAAACCCCCATTACTGTAATGGATTAAATAGCTAAGCTATTATATTTGTTAGTTACAGTTATAGCCGCATCTTAATATCATATTCTTTAAATTAATGATTTCTTCATGTTCATCACAGAATCTGCCTTAAAATATGAGTGGAGAGTGACCGTAGGCACGGGACGATTCCTGTATAGCTCAGTGAATAGAGCATTGGTGTACTAAGCCAAAGGTCCTGGATTCGATTCCAGTCTCCAGGTGTCATTTTTCAATTTAAAAAATACTCAATTACTGTAGTTCGGTACTACTTTGTCACCTGTCAGAACTTTTGAAACAATTGACAGATTCAACTAGCCTTAGGAACATCCACATAATTTAGGGTCCCCACTCCCACAACATATTAACTAATACTAGGCCTACATTTAATTTGAATTATTATTATTATTATTTTTTTTTTATTATTTTATTTATTTTTAGCACCGCGTCTTACTACCCGTTTGGTTTATACGCTTAAGTACTAATTACGCTAGTGGGTAGGAATTGGGAAGGTTGAATATAAGGAAGTGAACCTGCATTTTGCATGGAGGGAGAGTGGAATTTTTTTTAGGAAAAACCACTCCTAGTTCACCCGACCGAGATTCGAACCTCGATCTCCCCGTCCTCGGCAGTCGATCTCAACACGACTAGCACGTTAGCTAACTATGCCATCGAGGCAGGTTAGTTTGAATTTGAATTAAAACACATTTTTCAAGACAGTATATGATTGTTTTTTTTAATAATTTGACACCACAAATTTTACTTATTACTCACTACTAAAAAATACTGGTATTATATAGGGCCTACTTGAATTTCGAATCAGATACTGGAAAAATATTAAGCCTCTTCTCATTGTGTGAAATGTTGGCTATGACAGTTTGCATCAATTTATCCAGATGGAAACTGAAAAGGGGAGTCGCACCCTCAACCTTTAAATAGTATTTTTCTTTGACTTACATCTTAAGACCATTGCTAATTACTTAATGTAAACATGTTATTAGAAATGTCTGTCTTCTCAGGACCACATAAGTTTAAACCTCAAGAGTGTTATATGAGGGCCACACCCAAACACTTATTTTTGAGGGAGGAGGACTTTCTGCTTAGGTGGCTTGGATTGAAGTCCTCAACAGGTGATGATAATATTATTTTTAACATTGAACTCCTCTTAAATCAATTTAAAGTTCTTTAAAAAATAATTTGGTTTGTAGGTAGGATTTTTATTAGACTCCAATAAGCTACAAGTTAGAGATTGTCGAGGAATACAAACTTTCATAATTAATCATATTTTCGGAAGGGGCTGAACACCCTTAATCCCCCTTTCTGCCTCCTGGTATGGCCCTGTTATTTTTTATATTTATTTATATATAGCTGGGAGACCCGCTTCAGGGGCTGAATGGTCTAAGGTGGCACTCTCATGTTAGACTAGCCTTCTTATGATGGAGAGATCATGGTCTTGGGCTCAATACCTATGTCAAGGTCAATTAATTATACTCATTTAGATTAGCAAATAATAATAAATTAGGCATATTGTTGACTTTTTTAGATTGCTTATTAGACATCTGCGAGCTCAAGATTTTTGATTTGAGCCAATCTTGACTGAGCTGCTTAGAAAGATCAAAGTTTGAGTAGAGTTTGGGTTGAAAAAATAGTTAATATAAATAAAAAATATGGTTCTCTATGGGTGTGAAAAGTTGTCTCTTACCTATCATGATGAAAACAAATTTAGGTTGTTTGTTAACAAGGTCAAAAAAAAAGAAGTTTAGGATACTGTAGAGTGGAGGAAGTTACATAATGTGAGTTACATACCTTGTACTTATCACAAGACTGTTAGGATAATTAAATCTCGTAGATTACGGTGGGTGGGACATGCAGCGCGAATGGGAGAATCTAGAACTGTGTTTAGGGTATTGACTGGCAAACCCAAGTGTGATGAAACCATTTGGAAGACCTAGACGCAGATGAGAAGATAACATTGACCTGAAAAAGATAGCATGTAATGAATTGGACTGGATAAAACTAGCTTAAGATAGGAATAGGTGGTAGGCATGGGTATCAAAATAAAAGTATCAATATAGAATTATTTTTTTAAAAGATGCCTTTTCGCTATCCATCCTCTTAAAAAAACTTACATAATTCATTTCTGGGCGTTGCCCTCTTTTAACTACATTATTGTTTATATAGGCCTACTCTATCAAGATATATTATTGACTATTGACAAACAATATAAGAATGGAATGCCCTGCTTCATCTGCTTAAACAATGCACATAAACTGTATCTACTTCTTCTGCTTTGGGCACCCTTGAGTTGACTAAGTTCATTGAGCTCTACAAAAGCTTCTTTTGTTTAGTTTGTGATGAGCGTGTTCATTGAGAAAGTAAGGGGTAGGCCTAAAAGACTGGTTGCCACTTGCCCCATCGCCTGATCAGACATCAGGATGTATTGATAATCAAAGATGAAAGAACATCTCGGAATTATGATTAGCTAAAAGAGATTGAATGTTAGGGTTGCAGAAAATGAGTGAGAATTGAGAAATAGTGTCATTTGTTCTTCCTCCACAGTCCACCCAAGTAAAATTTAGTCCCTGCATGAGTGAAGATGGCAAACAAATTGTTTCTTTTGATTACCGATCCAATACGAGTGTGTGGTATCTGAAAAAAAGTAATGAGTAAAAAAATACTAGTATCGAAAGGAAAATATCAATATTAGTAAAGTATCGATACTTTTTTCACATCCCTAAGGTGATGTCCTTTTGTAAGTGCGGCAATGAACTTTCGGTGTTCCTAATGCCAGAGCATAAGTAAGTAAAGGTGGGCTATTATCATTATTATTTAAAATAAAATCTAAAACTAGGATATTTAAAACCAAATGAATAAACTTACTATATTTGAAGTGTCACTAGCGTTAATATATTTACAATGGTAAAAACATATTTCAAAATATAAAATAAATAAAAAAATTTTTTTTAAATAAATTATTAATTGTAATCAAATCAGAATTAAAAAAAAATTAAACTCTATGTTGGGACCACTGTTTGGTTATTAACTATCATCAGGACCATCATCATTAACATCATCATCAACATCATCATCATCATCATCATCATCATCATCAATCATCATGTACATTCATCATTGCCTCTGAGTCTGGGGTCAGTTTAGTAAAATGACTCCAGCTTTCTCTATCCTTCCACCATTCTTCCTCCTATAATTGTTTCCATTATTCTCCTCTCCTCATACTTTGTTATCTGTTCCTCCCATCTCTTTCTTGGCCTCCCTTGCAGTCATTTCTCTAAATACTTCATTCATCTCCATTATTTTCTTGGGCATCCTCTCCTTTTACATCTTCATTACATGTATAACCATACCATCTCAGCCTTCCTCATTAATATTTTATTATTATTCAATATTATTCTACAAGAGATAAACTCACTTTTGACTGACATTTTATGATCTGATAATTAATTTAATTAGCAGCAGCCACTAGATAGAATATATGCTAGGGATGTATGTAAAAGGGAGACTAGTTGTAGAATCCTTGATCAAAATCTAAAAAAAGCTAAACTGTGAGCATGATTAATAAATTGTTAATAATTCACAATGCTAGTAGTAATAATAATGATGATGACGGTGATAATGATAATAATTGATTTAGCGGCCCTAGTTAGAAATCAACCTGCGCAAACCCACATTTTCTATTGCACAGGATGAGAATCAGTCTTATGCGCTTGCATGCTCCTCATTGGCTGTCCGGAAGCACGTGTTAACTATCTAGATAAAATAAGCTGTTACAAATTGTGTGTTTTTAATGTTATTTTGTTGAAACTTTCGATAATGTGTGTATATATTTTATAATTCCCGTGTACTTGGATGGTATAGTTCATATACTATACCTAACAAGAACCTATACAATGGCAACATCATCTTCAAAAGTGTTTCTGGACATCCTTTGAAAGGGCATGCTAGGGATATAATACATATTGTAGCTGATTTCTTGAAAAACCAGAAAGAATGGTTTAAGCTGAAACATAATGTAGATGAATGTACGAGTGAAGCTACTGGTGTGTCTTTAACTAGCGTGAAAACAATTTTAATAGGAAGGTAAATGTTGAAAGGACACCTCACCTTGTCTACTCCGAAAGGAAAGTATAAGGAGCTTAGTAAAAATAATATTCATATATGATTTCACGAAAGCATCAATTCATAGAAAAGTCCACAAATTTCACGTTGTAAGAAAAACTGTGCTAACACTTAGGAAATTGAAATCGGCTCTTAAAAGTGATGATATAATAGATTACAGCAGAAAATATTTGCAAAAAACAATCAAAAGCTCAGGATTTAAGTGGAAAAAATGTCATTCAAAAAGAAAACTTTTGATAGAATGCCTTGAAATATCGGCATTGAGAACCAGGTACTTACGTGAAATTTGTGAACGTAGGAGTAGGAACATTATTTATGTTGATGAAACCTATGTTAATGCATGTCATAATGTAAAAACATGCTGGCAGTCTAAATTCGAACTGAATTTTATGATGCCCATTGTGAAAGGAAATCAGCGAATATCATGCATGCTGGAGGAAAAAGGGGTTTTGTTCATAATTCCTTTCTCATTTTCAAATCAAAATAAAAAACGGGACTACCACTATAGCATAAACTACACTAACTTTAGTAAGTGAACCAATGAGAAAGTGTTACCTAATGTTCCCCCCAGAAGGGTTAAATGTTAGTTATCATTATGTGCAGTTGAACAAGAAACCAACAAGTGCATCTTTAAAAGATAACGTTAAAATGTGGCTAAGACAGAACAGCATACCATTCACTGAAGAAATGAGAAAACCACACTTAATTGAACTTGTCAAAAGAGTTCCTTGTGAGAAGAAATACAAAATTGATGTGATAATAAAAGATAAATGTCATGAAATTTTGCATAATAATGCCGATTGTAATCCACTCGAATTGGTTTGGGTATGTTAAAGGACAAGAGGCACAAGATTTCTTAAGTAATTCTCTTGGGGAGGAATTGTTTCCTTCACTTCTGATTTTGTTCACTTAAATGGTAAACTAATGGTCTGGAGTTTGGTTGTTTGGTTTTTCCTATTATTAGAGGTCTTAACCACAAGTAAATTTTATAATAGATTTTTAAAAAAATTCATAATTATAATGTAAAAAAAAGTTATTTTATGGTTTGAGTCTTTTAATATCCTTAAGGATTCATGGGTCCCATCCTTAGTGTAGGCCTATATATTTATATGCCTACTAGGAATATATGATAATATACATACTGTATATGCATTTTTAGTTTCATTTGAGAGCTTTACAAAATAACTTAAACCAATACACTTATTTCTAAGGTAGAAAATCTTTGCTGTGAACAACTATAGACTTTAATTACAAGGATGTGTTTCTTCCTCAATGCTGTTGAATAATCTTTAAGTAAAAATGTTTAATTATGACTGACATAACCCTAACTTCCTCTCATTTTATGCTTTTGAAATATGAATTGTTTGGGTCTGAAAGCCATTCAAATATACCCAGGGGCACAGGAACCTTTTTTTATCCGGGGAGGAGGGGGTAGGGGCAAAATTATGTTATATCTTTCTAAGGTTAAGTTAGGTTGAGTTAAAAAAAAATCGTGGAGATGCGAATTAGGGGGCCCAAAATGACATTATTTCCAGGTTAAGCTTTGTTTAGTATAAACAAAAAGGGGGAGGCAATGACTGGGAGAACATACATTGAAAAAAAATTCATTGGGCCTAAAGTTATGCTGTTGGATTTATTATTTTATTATTTTATTTTTATTATTTAGCACCGCGTCTTACTACCCGTTCGGGTTATACGCTTAAGTACTAATTACGCTAATGGATTAGGAATTGGAAAGGTTGAATAGAGGAAGTGAACCCGCATTTGCGTGGAGGGAGAGTGGAAAACCATTTAGGAAAAACCACCCCCAATTCACCCGACCGAGATTCGAACCTCGATCTCCCCGTCCTCGGCAGTCGGGCTCAACACGACTAGCGCGTTAGCCAACTACGCCACCGAGGCGGGTTGGATGGATTTATTAGTTTGAACAAAATACTATTGATGGTATGACAACATTTTCCAAAAAGTGTTTGAGTAAGATTAAGATAGAACAATGCAATTTGTAAATTAGGGCATCACTGGACACACAAAAGAAAGAGTCAATTTGGTAACTTCAAATATAAAAGTCAAACCATTTTTCCAAAGACTTGACATCTGAAAGAATTAGTGCTAATAAATTAATTCATTATTTACACTCTATCAAAATTGTAAACTAATTCTGGGTTTAAGCATTAATAACACACATGATTTAAACGTTTTTGTGTTAAGGCCATTTGGAGGCATGTTTTTACTATGTGTAGCATTGAAGCAGATGTTGCAGGTGTATCAGGAACCACCAATAATAATCTTAGGAAGATACACAACTCAGGAAATAGTTTTTTCATTTGAGGGTGCATTTCTTTTAATTTATTTACAAAGTCTCCACCATTGTTTGGAGTTTGAATTAATTGTTTTTTAATTCCTTTACTCTTTTAAGCTTTGCCTCATTAATTCCAAGTTCAGATATAGTATTTTAGATGCTGATTGGGTGTTGGAGCTAACATATTAATGTATTAATATATTGTATTATGATAAAAACAAATAAATGTGAATTTAAAATAAAGGATTAGTTTAATCAATCTTGTTCAATTTTACTGGTCAGTGGTCGCGAGGATCATAAGCAAATTACTAAACCATTTGTCAAAGACCCTTGCCACCTTGTAAGAAAGCAGGTGGGAGGCAATGTATCCATGCTTCCCCTAGTTCTGGCGCCTTTTTTATATAATGAACTTCCTGAAGAAAATATACTGGAAATACACTGGACTTTCAAAACTCTAGTTCACTAGACACCTTGACTCATCATTTTACTAACAAAAACCAATATAAGTGGCCATGCAGGTATAGGTGTTAACATGGCCTGGTTTGGTTTGCTGATGAGTGGGATGTTGAGATTTAAACCACAACCTGGCGAAAATACAAAGAAAGGTTTTCCCCAAAATTGTTTTTCACATTCCTTGCACACAAATGAGTGTACATTTCAACTCGGTTAACCCAATGACAGTACTATCTCTGTATATAATTTAAACATTTATTATAATTATTATTAATGACTTAATCAAAGAGAGTAAGTATAAGGAGATTATATTCAAGAGGAAGTATATTAGCATGTGACTGGAGAAAGGATAAAAAAAACTTTAAGTACAGTCACTTGGGATTATAAAAATTCTACCCAACCATCCATGGCATAGTGTAACACGATATTATTTTGCTCCTTGATCTTGTCATATAATTATTATTGGTATATTTCTTAGCACCACGTCTTACTATTCGTTTGGGCTGTATGCATATGAATTAATTATGGAGGAGGATTGTTGACTTTGGAGTAAATGAAACCACATTGAACACTGACCTCCCTGCCACTGGAAAACTAATCTAAATTAGCTTGATATTTAGAACTTGTGCCCATTGTAGTGGGTTTGTTCTCTCCTGGCTACGATCAACGCTGGAACAATGCAAGTTGAATTAAATTAATCACAATAATTTCAACCTGAGATCTATTTTAGGATTCCACTACTAAGTATTGTATTATTCTTGAGGCAAAAATGTATATCGCAAAAGTTGACAAATTGTTGTTGAAGCTAAAACAAAATGTCAGTAATACTACAACCCCAAATGTTGTAAGTATATAATAAATATTCACTAATGAACTTGTACAAACTATGTGGATTATTCAATTTTGAAACAGCTGTTTTACATCTGTCGGGTTTTTGACAATACACCTAGGTGCTTCACATCATGTCATTATTTTGAGAATTTTTTAATTCTATATCTATGTTTTACTGCTCATGAGGTAATCCACATATTAGCACTTATGGGGGAGGGGGGGAAGTGAAATATATAATTTTATTGGAAGTTACTCTTATTAGCTTGGAAGAAAAGCGGGAAAAAATTTAGACAAAATAAAAGGCCCCTGAGTGAACTCAATTAGAATTTAAGCCCTGACATCCCTGTCACCATTAAACCAGAATAGACGAAACTGGCACATTTTTCCATGTAGCCACCTGTGTAGGTAGCGTGGTATAAACTATATTGATTATATATTGATATAAAATGTATACATCATGTTTATTACTTGTAATTGTGGGTACGCGGAGATAAAGTTTGGCTATTCTAGTCTCTTTTTCCAGTCATGACAAATCTCGGCTGGAAGTTTTGGGGTAGTTTTTCCTAAAAGGTATTTTACTTTACTTTCACTGGCATATACATTTTAAATACATTTTAATATCTTCACCTGTACCCTAATACCATAGCTAGAGTGCCTATGATTTAAACTAGTAATATTAGTAATAAGAATAGAAAAAAATATATAAATAGTTTCATGACTACTCATGATTGATTATTAGGGCCCAGATTTTGATGACCTAAAAATAACAAAATCACCTAAATGTTCTAAATAATGACCTCAAATTTTTAATAAAACAAACTAAAAATAATATCAACACTGAAGTAAACTAAAAAATATACATGCAAAGAAAAGCCTTTAACAACTAAACTTTTGCATTCTGCTAAATATAATATTGATTTACAAATATCAGCTTGATAAATGATAGCTACCCCTCCCAAAGCCACCTTCTCCAACTTAGTTGCACTGTCTTAATAGGAATTTGGATTTTACAACCACACAAGCAAAGGGGCTACAAAGTTCATTGACTACATTATCTTCTCATTCAGACAACTGTGGGCTGAAAAACACGTTTGATTTTTTTATATAGGACCTATTAATACAATATCAATTGTATTTAAAAATATAGGCACTAATTCATCAAGAATGCCAGAAAAATAACTCAAAAAGGCTTAAAAATCACTCAAAAGTTCTTAAAAATGCCTTAAATTGATCTATAAAATATACATTTCTTCATCCAGGTGATCATTAACATAGCTTATACTTAAGAGCATTGTATGTGATGAACCAATAAAAAGATGACATAACATCGAAATCCAGGCCCTGATGATCATTATAGTTGAAAAGAAAATTATTCTTGCACCAGTTTCTTATCAAGAGCAATAACAACCAAGAATACAAATATCTATTAATGAGTATTACTATCATATTATTAATATTATTTTATTGCAAATTGTTTTCCCCAACCGCTTGCACCCACAACTGCCATATCCAAATATATTAGTTATGATAATGCGTAGATGAGGAAAGTATAATTTTAGACTAAATGTGAATGCATTTGTGTCAAGGGTGTGCTGGAAATCATTTGGTAAAAAGTGTTATGGTATGGTATGCCTGGCATGGATTCGAATCCCATTCTCCCCATCAAAGGTGCGAGTAATTATTGCAACTGTTCATTTTGTCTGTAATTAATAGTAAAACTTCTTTTAATAAAGTATTTGTCCCATTTTATAGAGAATTAAATAGCCAAAGCTATTATTTATGCTTTTAGTGAGGATTACTCCATCTAGATATCATATTCTGAAAATTGAAAAATGACACATGGACACGAGAATTGAATTTGGGACCTTTGGCTTAGTATGCCAATGCTCTAACCACTGAGCTATCCAAGAATCGTCCCATGCCCAGGGTCATTCTTCACTCATATTTTAAGGCAGAGTCTATGATGGATGCGCATAAATCGTCGGTAACAAATGTGTGATTTTATTAAGATCACGGGCTATCAGATAACGCAGCCACCTTCAACTCGGTAGTTGGCATAATGCTGCCACTTGTATGATTATTATAATTGTAAGGGATTGCATATTTAAATATTTATATAATAGGCCTATTTGAATTCATTAGTTTTTGGTACTGTTGACCTACATCGTTAATTAAGGTATCAGTTCTATAGCTACTTTCCTTAAATCTTAAAAAAAATTTAACTTAGTTGGATCATGAATAATAGCTCCTATTCTTTATTTATCCCTTTAATTAATTTTTCAAATATAAATTATAATATTAGAAGCCTCTAAAGTAATTTTTGAATTATTGAGGGAACCTTTATATTTTTATAATAATCTACACTTTCTACAGTCAAGTTGGCTACAATCAGGCTTACCTGTAAAAGTCATAGACTTTTTATTTCAGGGAATTGCTAGAAAATAAAATTAAAATTAAGGAAATAACAGGGAATTTAAATAGTTAACTAATTTGTATTATGTAAGGGTAACCTATGTTATACGTGCTTTCGTCATCCACGTTTTCACATAAATGAGGATTTTGTTTTTGAGGAAGAATGGTGCAAGGTAAATGACAGTTCATTGGTAGACTTATAGATGGCAACAGGTTATAACTACTTCATATCTTAAAATGCTCTGCACACCTATTCACGCGCATCATCCCACATGTTGCTGGAAAAGATCATATCTGAATCAGATTTGAGTCGAGCAAGAGAAGGGCCTCTGAGAAACCTCACAACAAAAGTGATGTCCCAGGCCTTCAAAATGATGAACTCGGATATGATCTTCACTTAGGAGGCAGCTACCTACATTTTAGCAAGAATCATTCTACAGCGATTAGCAGGATACTTGTTATGATCATAAATAATATTATAATTCTTGATTTACTTTCATGAGGTTACTTTCTTTGTTTCTGTACATTTTTATTCAATATAATAATTTCTTAATTTTGTTAAATAATATCTGATTTATAATATAAAACACAAAGCAAAATCTATTAATATTGTTGTAATTAGGGTCAGTCAACAAACAAAAGTCTCTAAAATAATAAGAGTCGGTTGGTTCTAAAATTTTTGAAGGGATTTTTTTTAACATGACTTAATGGGGAAGGGGGAGGGGGCTGGGCTGGGCTGGGCTAACAAGGGAAGTAAGCTAGGGTTCCAGATCTCATCTCGTTTGTAAATATTACTACCTATTTTTTTCTGATCAGGAATCATTGGAATTTGTGTGGAGGGAGAGTGGAAAACCATTTAGGAAAAAAACTCTTCAATGCACCCGACTGGGATCGAGCCCCGATCTCCCTGTCTTCGGCAATCTAGTCCAACACGAGATTACCTTGTTAGACCACGCAGCCACCAAAGCGGGTCCTGAACTATTAGAAAAACGTATTGAGATTTTTTCAATAAAATGTTCTGATTTGAACATCTTTATTTTGAATAGCTTTATTTAATAAATTGGTTATTATGATTTTAAGAGTCGATTGGAGATAGAAATGTTAATATTTTGATAAAACACTTTGTTAGATAGTTATATTCAAAATGTGAGTTATATATTTTTTTAAAGTGACATACACCTTGAGATTTGTTAACATAACCATATTTTGCTACTATGTCATTTGATTAGATAAGACAATTCATTACTTTATTATTACTATTTTCATTACTTTATTATTATTTTCATTACCTTATTATTATTTTCATTACTTTATTATTATTATTTTCATTACTTTATTATTATTATTTTCATTACTTTATTATTATTATTTTCATTACTTTATTATTATTTGCATTACTTTATTATTATTTTCATTACTTTATTATTTATTAATTTACGAGGTTAAATTTTATTTAATATTCCTAATATCTTCACCAGTAGACATTATGCCAAGGTTGTCAGTTTTGACTTAAGTTTTTTTCTTTTATTTGGGCACGTAAGAGATTTTAATTATAACTTTCTACAGGCAAATTTTTTTGGTGTGCTATGCATTTTTTTAGCGAGTCTAACAAATAAAACCCACCTCTACTTTTCAAGGCTTAGCTCACTTGGTCCAGCCCTGGTGGTAGAGTATTATAAGAAATCTTCTAGTATTGATGGATGACTCATAAGAAAACCTGCAAAAGTAAAGTCACTTTAAAAGTGGGAAAGAAAAGACTAAATAATGTGTACCCCTTTACAAAAATAAACTGTACATGTTAATTTAAGTCTCATAGTTAGGTGTTTATTTAACTTAACATAACAGTCTTAAATAAACCTTTGGTATTTTTTTAACACTCCAGTAAACTGTTTGGAGATACTTGGTCTCATAGTCTAACCAACTACACATTTTATATTTAGCCAAACTAACTGTACTTAAGACAGGAATTTATTAAACATACTTTAGCTTGGCACACAGCTTATATATATATATATTTGTCATACCAAACTTTCTTTCTCTGAATTAACCACTATATTTTAAACATTCAATTTTTAAAATGTGATTATCTACACAATAGAAGTAGTTATACAAAATATATGTTTGTGATTTCAGGTGCTGGACGAACATGCTTCTCAAAGGACCAAACTGGTATGTAGTTGACTTCCCGTTAAAATGTTGGGAATACACAGTAATGCAACAATGAATAACCATAAGAGCTTAATTTCCCTTTGTGATAATGAACAATATTTACAGTTATAGTAGAATAACCAAATAATTTCCATCATCAAATAAAATTGACTTTTGTTAATAAACATTAATACCATTGCATTTCACCAATATGCTTATTATAAGCCTGCCAAAAATTTAATAAGCTCTAAGACTACATTATAATGATTTAATATTGTAATATGATACATTTTGACAGGGTCTTTGTCATCAATTTTTAAAATTTGATTAAATTGTGATAAAAGCTTTTAAAACACTAGAATCTGACACTAATTATATTGCATGCACACACAAAAAAAGTATTTTTATTTTGGTTGATCATAAATTATTATTTATATAACACAGTCTTTAAAATACAGAATGAAATAGATGTAGCCTCTATGAGAAAACAACACTTATCACTACATAGATTTATATGAGGAATTATTTCATTTCCTCCTAGCAAAGGTGATTGCCTTAATGTGTGAATAAGTATATCTTTACTTTCCTAAAAGCTTTGCTGAACTAAAGGCAGGCCATTTCTTCTTTTGTACTGCATAATTTCACTAAAAACAGTTAATGATAACATTGTACTGCATAATTTCACTAAAAATAGTTAATAATACTTGTGTCCTTCTGAACCTCCAAATTATGAGTTTGGAAGGAGGGGGTGGGGGGAAGGGATTCAGGGAGGCTAATTAGGAATGAAGAATGGGGGCTATCTGGCTATATAAATACTCTATAAATATATTTAATAATTTCTTTATAGTTATGTATAAAATTATAAGTACTATAATATACAATAACATAAATTTAATTAATAAATTTAATAGTGAATATATTTTGTAATTTAAATATATCTGAAACAAATATGTAAGAGATGATATATGTGATATAGGATCATATTGACTTGAAAAACTTCTCAAATTTTTACTATCAAAAGGAATTATGTTGACTACATTGGAAAATGGAAGTTTGGTATCCATCCCTGGTCTTCTTAAAACAATCAAGTGTAGGTTTACAGTCTGATTTTCCTCAATTAATGGAGGGCCCAAACATGATAAACGTGACTAACTCTTACATCTGCAGGTAGGTACTCAAGACTAGTTTTTCATTTAGTGTTACATACAACTAAGGTCTTAGATAAGTACTTTAAAGTATAAATAATTTTATAAACATAAAATAGAACTTCCCTTTTACTGAACTCCACTTTGTAAACCAGATATGCTTATATTATTTTTGGATAACCCAGTCTGTTCTACTATCACTATTATTCCTCCCTTGCCCATTTTTAATTTATCTATCTTGCAGGTCATTTAATATCTACAATAAAGAGTAAAATTTAACACATTACAAACAAATTTTCTCACTTCGCCACCCATCTCGACATGCTGTCCCAACCGATTTCATTTAGAGCATTCCACTAAACAATCATATGCAAACTGTGAAGCTTCCTTTTCTACCAATCTAATCAAACTTTCCCCCCAATCTAAAAAAATTCTTTTTGAATGTCCAACTATCTCATGCAGTCATCCTTACTATTAGTAAACTGCTTTGATTATGATAACCCAAACAAAAGAATCTCTTTTCATGAGCTAATCTCACTATAATGACTATTTTACTAACTCAACTCCACATCACTTTTTGTGAAGAGGATAAAACTCCCATGTTTCTGGGGCATTTTTTATACACTAATAAACACATTTTCGACATTTTCAATTACTGACTTTGATTTAAACTTCTAACCTACTTATAATAAAGTACCTTAAAACTTAGTGCATGAAAACAAATATATTAGCAATTTGTTACTCAATTGAATTTTGATTAATATTCATGCTTATTTTTATACTTTGTATGGACCTAAGCTCATGCTTATTTGAAATTACCCATTATAAACAATATCATATATTTATATAAATAAACACAAGGTAATAAGGACAACTGATTAGAGATAAGTAAGGTAACACAACAAAATCAATCCAATAGTAACATAGGGAATGTCATGATGCTAAGATTTCACATATTAGGAAAAACTGTTTTCCCTTCCAATGTACACAGTACAGAAGTAGTGTAGAGGTGCATGATGTACCCTGTGTATTAAGAGATGATTTATCAGTAATGGAGTACAGAGGCATGAGAGGCACCCTGCATATTTAGAACTGATTTATCAGTAATGGAGTACAGAGGCATCAGAGGCACCCTGATATTTAGAACTGATTTATCAGTAATGGAGTACAGAGATTCAAGAGCCACCATGCAGATTAAGAGCTGATTTATCACTAATAGAGTAAAGAGGCACAAGAGGCACATTGAATATAAATATCTGATTTATCAATTAGTATAGAGGTTCGAGATGCATTCTGCATTACTCTAGAGTTGATAGTAGGTAGAGCAACAATACACTTCTCCCCCGTCCCCCCACATAAGTTATTAGAATGTTATGTATATAAATAAATCAGAACCAAGTTCTTGATAATGTATTTACTATCAAGTTATTTCATTTTTTGGGAAAGAAGCCCAGTTCCCTGCTACCTAAATCTGACATCAAATAATATATCAGAACCAAACTTATGTATCACATAAATTCGTAGTAGACTTAGTTTGCATATTATACCGTTAGTGTCACAAGTCATGAACCACTGGTGTCACAGAGGGCTCATGTTTGTGATGAAATAGAACTAACCAAACTATCAAAGTTTCCAGCCTTATGGCTCCAGAGTGAGTAGCTCATGAACTATATTGTAGGGTGCGTTCATGAACCATGCCATGGCAGTGACTTATGGAAAGGGATAAGGAAGGTGTGGTATAGAACACTATACAACCATATCACTGAGGACAAAAGTTAAAAATAAAAACAAATGTAAAGTTATTTAAACATTGGTGCCTTTTTAAAATTAATTTTAATATTAGCTTGTTACTATTGACAAACTTGAACTATGTTTTAATATCTGTCCTCATATAAAACATATCCCCCTCTCAAACATAGGATATTAATATTAAATGTGTATATTTTCAATTTATAGAAAGGCTTTCTTTTAGAGTGATAACTACTCTCCAAATTGTGTAATGTGTATGTGTACCAAGCTTGGTTGAAAACTTGGTCTAACCCAATGTTCTATGAGAAACACAAATACCACCCAAGTGCACAAGTGAAAGAAGTCTCAACCCTTTCACTTGCTTTATTACTTGTATTGTATCAAAGCTTGCACATGCTTTACTTGTAGTATCTATGTATTATTATTTTTTTCTTTCTAAAACCAACATCCCTTAAAGTCGGTAAGTGATATAGGAATTGGTTGCCAGTTTAATTAATCTTGTTTCATAATCTAATAATGGGCACTTTTTGGAGGCTATTTCTGGTGTTATATTCCCATACACACGTTCACTCTTAATAGGTCTCTCAGCTGGTTTGGTGGCCACATGGCTAAGGCGCTACTCTCGCAGTAGACTAGACTGCCGATGACAAGAGATTTAGGTTCAAATCTCAGTCGGGTGTACTGAGGGTGCTTTTTCCACTCTTCCTCCACGCAAATGTGGATACACTTCCTATAAATATAATATTTCTCATTCCTAAAACCATTGGCGTAACTAGTACATAAGGTGTGTCTAACCCAAATGGGTTGTAAGACGCAGTGCTAAAAAAGAATAGCCATCTCATCCTCCCTCATTTTCATCTTTCTCCCTCCTTCATTTTGCTCTCTCCCTTTCATTTTTCTCTTTTCTCCTAATCTTTCTTGCCCCCCATTTTTCTTTCTCTCCCTAATTCTATTTATTACCCTAACTTTTTTTTCTCTCTCCCAGAGCTTACAGGGGTGGTCCCTAACTCCTTTTTTTTTTTTAGTTGGTCACTAAAAGTCCCTTTCTTGACATTTTGTCCCTAACAAGGCCGTAGCCAGGGAGGGGTTTTGGGGGTTCAAACCCCCCGCAAAATTTTATGAACAGAATATATATATGGCTTTATTTATGGTTCAAACAATATTAAAATTAAGATACAAATACAAATTAGGGGGCTGTGTTACCATAAAAAGTACTTCAGAGAGCTTCTAGAGGTGTTAAATATTTAGAAATTTTCCTATCCTTCGGCATTTTGGAGGTTATTTTACCATAAAACAAATTCACAGAGCTTCAAAAAGTGTTTAATATTTAGAAATTTTCCAAGCCTTCGGCAGTTAGTGAGTTATTTTACCATGAAACAAACCACTTCAGAGAGCTTCTAGAACTGTTTATCATTTAGAATTTTTTCTAGCTTCCAGCAATTGGGGGATGTGCCCACTAAACCCCCCCTGAAATGATTGGCTGGCTACGGCCTTGGTCCCTAAGTCCCTTTTCCTTGATAAAAATTACTAGTAAACCGATGAAAAATACTATAAACTCTTACAAAAGTTGACAACTTTTACAACAACAAAAAAGTTGAGTTAAGTTGCTAAACAGTTATTAATTTACCTTTCTTACAATTCATCTAACATCTGAACATGTACTGTTTGAGCATATTCATGTTTGAATATAATGAGTTTTGGTGCCATTTTGTTTAAATTATTGCCCCCAATGAAGTAAACTGAGGGGACATTCAAATATAACTTGTGCTTCAATTGAAAGAGGGTTTTCAACATCAGGTCTAGTGCTTACAGGTGATAAAGCAGAAATGAATGAATGTAGAATCAATGCTAGGCTAAACATTTTGTCTGGAATGAAGAGATACTCAAATAAAGTGTCTTTGGTACCCATTACTAGTGAGCTTTTGGCCAGAAATGCCTACCATAGTTAAAAGACTTTCTTAGAACAAGACGAAATTAATAAAGATAGACTTAGCAAAGATACGAAGAAAAGAAGCATAACAGGTAACACTAAAGCTGGAGCACATGATTTGGAAAAACTAACCAAAGAGCTTATAGAAAAGAATAAAGAGGAAACAAAAAAGAAAAATGCTGCTCATGAATTGTTGATGAAGCTACTAAGAGACTAGCTTCAATAGTTAAATGGATCTATGAATAATTGAGCCTTGCACAAGGCATGTTTTATGGTATCAGTGCTTTAAGGACAAATGAAAGTGAAGCCTCTCAAAATATAGTTTAAATTGCAAAAGTAATTAAAAGAAATCTTCAAAAATACCAACATAATTCAATAAACAACTTAAACATTAAGACACTAAAGATGAAAACCAAAGCAAACACTTATGTTTAAATTTTCAGGATATGCTAATATACATTGTACCTAATGTGCAGCATTTGATCTATTTTAATTTATTTCTTTACTATCCCTACTAATGTCCTCTAGCTTTCTCTAGCTGAATTGTTTATTATACAAATATTGATTCACACTTTGTAAAAATGTTCATTTTATAGTAAATTTAAAACATTGCCATAAGTTTTATTGTTACTTATTGTGCAATATCTAAAATCTGTTATTTTTTGGTCACTGTTATTTTCATTTAGATAGGCATTACTAAATAATATTTATAGTAATCTAATCTAATACTATTATTTTGTAAAGAAAATTCCTATTTTCTACCAAGCAAATGTTTATTGAAATAAAATAAAATTGTGTTGTATTTCCCCTCCAGGAGTTTTTCTGAAATTTTTTATACTGTAGGACCACCTTATTTAATAATAATAATAATAATAATAATAATAATAATAATAATAATAATAATAATAATAATAATAATAATAATAATAATAATAATAATAATAATAATAATAATAATAATAATAATAATAATAATAATACATAATAATAATAATAATAATACATAATAATAATAATAATACATAATAATACATAATAATAAATACATAATAAATAATAATAATAATAATAATAATACATAATAAATAATAAATAATAATAATAATAATAATACATAATAATACATAATAATAATAATAATCAATAATAATAATAATACACAATAATCAATAATATTAATAATAATAAATACAACAACAGGTACATTTTGGTGTGAGATCTTATGAAAATAGGGACTTAATCGTACGCCATACAGATCTTTTTTTTTTTTTACTTAAAACATACATCACAAGTTGATGTGACTGTCTTAATGATAAAGCCTTGTTTTCGAAATATAATATACAATTCATTTCATTTTTGTCAGTTTCATTATCATAACAATTCAAAATTATAATAGTACCTTATCTAAAATAAAGAACTTATATAATGAAAATATTATTTAATTTCATTTAATAATCTAATCAATATTGTATTGGAGCTGCATTTCAGATGTTCTTTTAGCTGGTAAATAATTGGTAGGGGTTTTATTATAATAATTTATTTTTCTGAGTTTTCCAATTGTTTACTCTAACGTGCCAAAACGTTCCCTAAAAGTCCCTTTTTTAATATGATTAAAGTGCTAAAAGCCCTTCTCTCCCTCATTTCTCTCTCAAACCCTCATTTCTCTCTCAAGCCCACATTTCTCTCTATCCCTCATTTCTCTCTATCCCTCATTTCTGCCTCTCTCTATACCACATTTCTCTCTATCCCTCATTTTGCCTTTCTCTATAGCACATTTCTCTCTATCCCTCATTTCTGCCTCTCTCTATACCACATTTCTCTCTATCCCTCATTTCTGCCTCTCTCTATACCACATTTCTCTCTATCCCTCATTTCTGCCTCTCTCCATCCCACATTTCTCTCTCGCTCTCTATCCCACATTTCTCTCTCGCTCTCTATCCCACATTTCTCTCTCGCTCTCTATCCCACATTTCTCTCTCGCTCTCTATCCCACATTTCTCTCTCGCTCTCTATCCCACATTTCTCTCTCGCTCTCTATCCCACATTTCTCTCTCGCTCTCTATCCCACATTTCTCTCTCTCTATCCCACATTTCTCTCTCTCTCTCTCTATCCCACATTTCTCTCTCTCTCTATCCCACATTTCTCTCTCTCTATCCCACATTTCTCTCGCTCTCTCTCTCTCTCTATCCCACATTTCTCTCTCTCTATCCCACATTTCTCTCTCTCTATCCCACATTTCTCTCTCTCTCTATCCCACATTTCTCTCTCTATCCCACATTTCTCTCTCTCTCTCTATCTCACATTTCTCTCTCTCTCTCTCTCTCCATCCCACATTTCTCTCTCTATCCCACATTTCTCTCTCTCTCTATCCCACATTTCTCTCTCTCTCTATCACACATTTCTCTCTCTCTTTCTATCCCACATTTCTCTATCTATCACACATTTCTCTCTCTCTCTATCCCAAATTTCTCTCTATCTCTATCCCACATTTCTCTCTATCTCACATTTCTCTCTATCTCACATATCTCTCTCTCTCTCTATCCCATATTTCTCTCTCTCTCTCTAGCCCACATTTCTCTCTCTCTCTAGCCCACATTTCTCTCTCTCTCTCTCTAGCCCACATTTCTCTCTCTCTCTCTCTCTATCCCACATTTCTCTCTCTATCCCACATTTCTCTCTCTCTCTCTCTCTCTATCCCACATTTCTCTCTCTCTCTCTATCCCACATTTCTCTCTCTCTCTCTATCCCACATTTCTCTCTCTCTCTATCCCACATTTCTCTCTCTCTCTCTATCCCACATTTCTCTCTCTCTCTCTATCCCACATTTCTCTCTCTCTCTATCCCACATTTCTCTCTCTCTCTCTCTATCCCACATTTCTCTCTCTCTCTATCCCACATTTCTCTCTCTCTATCCCACATTTCTCTCTCTCTCTCTCTATCCCACATTTCTCTCTCTCTCTATCCCACATTTCTCTCTCTATCACACATTTCTCTCTCTCTTTATCCCAAATTTCTCTCTATCTCTATCCCACATTTCTCTCTCTCTCTATCCCACATTTCTCTCTATCCCACATTTCTCTCTATCCCACATTTCTCTCTCTCTATCCCACATTTCTCTCTCTCTATCCCACATTTCTCTCTCTATCACACATTTCTCTCTCTCTTTATCCCAAATTTCTCTCTATCTCTATCCCACATTTCTCTCTCTCTCTCTATCCCACATTTCTCTCTATCCCACATTTCTCTCTATCCCACATTTCTCTCTCTCTCTATCCCACATTTCTCTCTATCCCACATTTCTCTCTCTCTATCCCACATTTCTCTCTCTCTCTATCCCTCATTTCTCTCTCCTGTTCCACATTTCTCTCTATCCCTCATTCTGCTCTCCACCCCTCATTTTTCTCCCCACTGATTTTGCTTTATACCCCTCATTTTTCTCTCTCCCCTCCACTTTACTCTTTCTTACCTTCATTTTGCTTTCTTCACCCCTCATTTTACTCTTTCCTCCCCAAAATTTTTCTTGCTCCCCCTCATTTTGTTTCTTCTCCCCCCGATTTAGCTCTTTTTCTACCCATTTGCTTTTTCTCTCCCCCTCATTTTTCGTTCATTCGCCTAATTTGACTCTCACCAACCCTCATTTGACACTTCAACCCTCATTTGACTTTCTCCAACCCTCATTTGACTCTCTCCAACCCTCATTTGGCTTTCTGTATCTCTTTTAGTAATATTCATTTTAATTGTAGTAAGGAGAAATATGAAATTTATAATATAAGGAATGTACTTGGATGGAACAGATAATTAGATTAACTGGTATAACTTCTTTGGTCAAATTGAACAATATAAATTAAGAAACATAACATGATAATTTATTCAAAGACAAACTATTATATCAAGAAATTAAGTCAATTAAAACAGGCATAATAACATTTCTAAAAAATCATCATAGAGATTGTTAAGTAATAAAGTTCAAAAATTAATTTGCATAAAACAAGTAAAAATGTAAATCTGTGCAAAACACTATCAAGCAGTAGCAGAATAAAGTATTAACTGATAAGCAATGAAAAGTGTAGATTAAAGTTATTAATATTATAATTGAAGATTCTTAAAAATTTTGAATTCCTGAGATAAAGATAATAGGTTAATGAAGGTCACGACTTAACAAAATTGATAGGCAAACCAGTATGGCAATAATAATGAACTTATTAATTGTATGATTAATTATACTAGTAAACCACTTAAAAATATGTTGACAAAGAATACATGTTCTGTAATATGTACGATATTTAACCAATGACAGTAAAAAGATGATTGATAAAGTCTGTTCAGCGTAGGAATTTTTTTCTGAAAGGCCTTTTTTCCTACCAGAAAGCTATTATATAGTAGGATTTTGGTAGGAAAAAAGACCTTTCAGAGAGTAATTCCTACCGTGAATGGAGTATAGAAAGTTAAAATAGTCTACTCCTAGATTTAGTTCACTACTATAAAATTATCACATTTTAGCTTTAACTTAATTTTTACTTGTATTTGTACCACTTCTTACTAGGATCAATAATTTTCTCTAGCACGCAAATAGTTCTTAATCAATACCTTAAGTTTCACACTTTATTGGCCAAATAATTCTAATAATAATATTATTATTATTATTATTAGCACCGCATCTTACTACCCGTTCGGGTTATACGCACTTACGCTAATGTGTAATGGTAGGGTGATTGTGAGATGAAATGGAGGACCTACAGTTTAACGTGGAATCCGAACCACGGTGGAGGCCTGGCATTCCTCACATTCACAAGTTGTGATTAATACACGTCTTGTCAGAGGTGAAGGAAGGGTTTAGCAATCAGATAAATCTGTGCCGTGACCGAGGATTGAACCCCGGACCCCCAGCACAGAAGTCCAACACCTTACCCCTAGACCACCAGGTCACCTTAATAATAATAAAAAAAAAAAAAATACTTTGATTATTTAATTTTAAAATATATTATTTATCACAAAATGTTAGCATATTTAGCATCTGGAATATTATAATCCTTCCCATAGCAATAATTATACTATTTATTTTCATTGTGTGTTAATATACCATGTACAGCCTAAAGTCTGTTCAGCGTAGGAATTGTTTTCTGAAAAGCCTTTTTCCCTACCAGAAATCTATTATATAGTAGGATATTGGTGGGAAAAAAGATCTTTCAGAGAGTAATTCATACCGTGAATGGAGTATATATTACGGGTACCTACATTAAATTATAATGTAATTTATCTCATATTTCAATCAATTCTTAACATACAATATAACAAATGGGCAATATTGTGATTATTTTTTTTATGGAGAAAGACTTTTTCAACGTATTGGAAGGATACAATATTAACTAATCTAACGAGTTTTTTGAGAGTGGATGTTGCCGGAGATCATTTATAGTAGAATCAAAAGAAACATGAAAGTTTGAGATACTTCATTTATTTTAAATGCACAAGTAGAAAGTAAAAGAGAAAAAAATATGAATGGTTAATCAAATCTTTATACATGTGATAAACTCTGAAAGGGGGAAAAAATTATGTAATTTTGTTTTGTAAAAACTAAAACATAAAGATGAAATAAATTGGTTTTAGAAAATTAGCAATAATGATCAGGTCTGTTTATGAAAGCGTTATGTGTAAAAACTATAATGATGATTTATTTGTTTGTTTGGTTGTTTTTGGTATTACTCTTTTTACAGGGTATCTTGTTGTATATTGGCATATATTCTAGGCTAAGTACGAAACCCAGTGAATTCAATATTACAAAATATACTTATTGAGTAGAATATTTTGACAGGATCATTTGACATTGGGTAGCTTGCGCACTTCTGAAATGTATGTGTTTTGTGCAAGTTGTTTTAGTTGTGTGCTTTGTGTGACTTGTGTGTTATCTAATTAAAATTTACTCTGTATATATTAATGAACTGTTGATTTTATTATTTTGATGAATACAGAAATAAATCATGGATGTTACTTATAGATGATTAAATTGGACACTCTGTTAAAATAAGTTTATGTGCACTAAAAAATGATCATTACCTATCTCATTACAAGTCCCTGTGTCCACTTGAGGGGTTTTCTCTAGTATAAAAAGAAATACATTGGTCTAGATATAAAAAGAAGAAATAAATAACTAAAAATAAAGGGTACAGAACTCTGTACGGACTTTCTCACTTCATTGTTTTATAATGGGTATATTTACTTATAACTCTCAATATATGTGAAACAAAATAATATACACTATCAAACCCGAGCAAAAATTGTGCTATACTTACATAAAACATTTTTGAATCCTGGTTTTAAATTTTATAATTTTATTTTTAAATAATTAAAGTCCTCGTTTGTGTATTTGCACCAATAAAAAAAGATTGATATTGGGTCCACAAGGGTCAACACTTCGTATTAAAATTTCGATTTACGGTTAAAATTTTTGACATTTTATTAGGGTTTGCACATCTTATGGTTATCGCATTGCTATTAAATTCCACATTTATAAATTTAGACCAATAAAAAGGGTAAATATTTACTATTGAGTCTAAAGTGATAGAGATAGATCATTGCTGTACAAACTTTTCCCCTAAGAGGTTAAAGGAAAAACATCTAATTTTTTAGAGACTTACTTATATACTTACTCTATGGCATTAGAGAATTATTACATTAAAACTTAAGTAGTATCACTTTACAACCAAAGCTCACAAAATTGTATCAATATATTTGCCAATATCTCAGAACCTATTCTTTTCTAAAGCTAAATTTCAAATAATTTATTTTTAAATTTAATAGTACTACAATTTTGCAATGATAAGTTATTTAGTATCTCATATAATTGCGGAGATACGGAAATTTCTGCTTCTGTAAAGTACCCTTAAAGTCATTTTCATAGGAAAATGAAAATATCAATTTTATTTAAAATCTTAGTCTACGCTTGGATGCGAATTTTAATCAAAATCGTTAAAGCTGATTTTGAAAAAATCATTTTTTTTTTCTCTTTTTGCCTCTTATTAAACTACTTTTTTAGGGTTAAACAAATACACAAACGGCATTGCAAAAAACACTTTCTAGGCTTGGAGGAAGAGGGTGAGGAGGGGGTCATGAAACGTTGACATCCATCAAAATCTTGGGTTAGATTTTTTTTACGGTCACAATACTTTATCTTTAGTGTTCAAATGTTAAAAAAAAACACTTATATCTGTGCATAGCTTGAAAATTAATTGGTTTTATAAAGTTATGTGCCAAATATAAGTATTTTTATTATAAATAAACCTACATATTTGCATTGATAAGTAATTTTATATCTCAAAGAGTTACGGAGATATGATAAAAAATTAGAATTAACGCGTCAGGCTGGAACCCTCAAGGTCATTTAGATGAAAAATTAAGTGTAGCCATTTTGTTTGTCAATACTTTGAAATGAAATTTAATTAAAATCATTAGTGCTGATTTTGGTAAAATCAATTTTTTCTCTTTTAATACTTACTGAAACTACCCTTAATTTTAGGTTTAGATATCCAATTCCAAAAATGCCTCGAGGCAACCCTATGTAAACTTTAGATACCAAGTTTTAGCCTGATTGGCAAAATAGTTTAGGCTCTACTCAGAGGTACAGACAGATGGAAATGCAAAAACCACCTTTTTGGATTCGGGGGGATGATGAAATGTCAAAATTCATCAAAATCTCGAGTTTGATTTTTTTACGATCACAATACTTTCTCACTATTCATGGTGTTGTTAAAATCGAGTTTTTTAGGGAAACTGCTTCTAAGACCATTTGTTTATTTTTTGCAGGATGTTTATTTACGTTTCTCAAATTGTTTTGTGTGTATGTTGTATTCTCTTGGGTAATCATTTACAAATTATTTCCTGTCCTCTTATTGTACGTGTTCTCGCTTCATCTTGTTGTTTTCTTTGGTTGTCTGGGAAATGGTAATGTTAAATATCATCCATTGAATTGAGTCTCTTTGCTTGTCTGCTATTGATGATAAAATATAACTAAATAAGATCCTTTTATAGAACTAAGGCCCCTTTAAATTATATTTCATTTAAAGGAACATATACAACCTAATTTTATAAAACCAAATTTACTCATTTCTACAAGGCTGAATTTGTTTGTAATTGAAAAAGTGTTGCGAGTTTCATAAAATATTGATCCTTTGGCTGTAAAATGTATGACTGAGATGAATATCTGTGTTCGCACACAGACAATTGTGAAGTTTTAAAGGAAAATTTAATCAAGTGATTTACAGTTGGGTAAATAGCAAGATGTTAATTATGTATTGTTTTATATACAATTTTCTACAATATTGTAATTTCATAACAGACCAGTTATAACATAATCATGGCTATGGGTAACTAAACTACTCTTATTATTATTATTGGTTTAAAAATTACTCATACCACTGGTCACATGATCTAGGCTTCAGGCTCACAATAAATGTATAGACCTATATCTTAATTTAAAATATTTGCTTGAAGTGCACACCCTTAGATAAGTATAGATACGAGGTGTGGCTATTAAATAACCGGACTGAAGTCATAACACTTTTTATTCGTCACCAATTACATCAGAAGTTTTATCGCCTTCAATGTACGCCCCTTGGCGATCCCTACACCGCTCCATACGACGTTTCCATTGTTGAAAGCACTGCTGGAAGTCCTCTTCTGTAAGCTGGTTGAGAACCTCCGTCGCTTTTGCTTTAACCGCTTCCACACTTTCAAATCTTGTCCCCTTCAGCACCGATTTGACATTGAGAAATAGAAAAAAGTCACATGGGACAAGGTTGGGCGAGTGCGGTGGATGTTCCAACACGGTGACGCCATATTTTGCGAGGAACGCTTTCACAGACAAGGCAGAATGGGCTGATGCATTGTCTTGGTGAAGGATCCAGGACTTGGTCTTCCACAAATTGGGTCTTCGTCTTCTCACACGCTCACGTAGGGCCGTCAGAACCTCGATGTAGAAATGTTGATTGACCGTCTGACCCTCGGGTACCCAGTGAACATATACAATGCCACGAATGTTGAAAAAGACAATCATCATTGCTTTGAATTTGGATTTGCTCATCCTGGCTTTTTTTTTTGCCTTGGCGAGCTTAGGCTCTTCCAATGCATGGATTTCCTCTTTATTTCAGGGATCATAAGTAAAAAACCACGATTCATCACAAGTAATCACCTTGTCTAACAAATCTGGATCAGTGGCGATGTTGTTTAGGATGTCAATACAAATGTTCTGTCTTGATTCCTTTTGCTCGGGAGTGAGGAGTTTCGGCACCATTTTTTGCGCAAACCTTCCGCATATTAAATGATTCATGCAAAACCTGTCGAACACTTTCTTTGTCGATTCCTGTCATTTCAGCAAGCCCTCGGGTGCTCAGACGACGATCAGCGTGGATTAATTTATCAATTTTTTCAATGTTTTTGTCCTTTTTTGACGTTGAGGGCCGTCCTGGGGCCGATCGTCTTCGGTCGTTTCACGCCCTTCTTTAAACCATTTAAACCACTCAAAAACTTGTGTGCAGGATAAACATTCATTCCCGTAGACTTCTTTCAACATTGCATAAGCTTCTGTGGCAGTTTTCCCTAGTTTAACAAGAAACTTGAGGTTAACCCGTTGCTCCGTCTGACCACTTGGCATTTTTCCGACGCACCACTAGTGCGTAGACTAATTCAATCAACTGCTACAGTCAAACTGAGTGACCTTCTGGCTTGTCTAGCGAGCTCAGGGTGGGGGAAGGACCATCAGACACAGTCATGTTCAAACATGTCGCGGCACGCTCGCAGTTTGCTGGGAGCAGCATCAGTCCGGTTATTTAATAGCCACACCTCGTATTTTAGAATACATAAGGCATTTACCCAAGAAAATAGTTAATTAGTGTAAAATATCGATCCTCTTTATCATTTTATCATACATTTATTTTACTAAGGTGATCCTGGTTTATTAAATCTAATTTAGATATCCTTAGCCCTGGTACTATCATAGTTTATATACTTGAAATATCTGTAAATCTCATATTAATGTCATATGAACGAAAATTTATGAGACCATTAAAACTAAATTCTACTACAAATTTGTAGGGATGAAGGGATAGGGAGAGAGGGACTAAGGGCCAGTTAGAAAACTAATACAAATTTATGATTGAAAACTAAGTTTTTTGACTCAAACAAAACACATCCATACAGTAAAACGTTTTATTACTTGCTTCTTTCTAGTTTCATGTACATAACAATTTTCATGGACAGAACCTTAGCTGAGAGCTATAAAAGTTGCTAGATCTAGTTTCACATATTTATCAGTAAAGTCATGTTATCTGCAGCTGTCACTTTTGATGGATAATACCATTATCTATAAGATAGGATTAATAAAATAGTAAAATGTCATTAATGATAACCTCAGATAAATATGTTTGTATTTTCTAAAAGTTTCTTCCCAGCAAAATACTATTACCATCTCCTAGCACAGGCTTAAACTTGAGTAAAGAAAGTGGAGTGTGACATTTTTAGAAACATCTACCTCTGCAGTGGAAAATATGATATACTGTAACATATTATAGTGAACAATATACAGAGTGGCCATAAAATCAATATACAGAGCCAAATATACATGCTCATTTATGTTTTAATTTAAACATTTGACATAAAATAATCCCAAGATATATGCCTGTCACAGCTAACATCTTGGGTTATCCTTGGTCTCTAGCAGGGGAGATCCATTGAGGATTGTCTTACGCATGTTTTCTCTATTTACCTACCCATTCACATAAAAATTAGTTTTGTCACTGTAAGGGTCCTCTCTTTCCCTCACTGCTCCACACCATTTAAAAAGGTTCTGACCCTGTTCCTACACAATATTTATAAGCCTGCCCAGTTGGCGCCAGTGAAGAAACATTTGGGTTTACTCTGGGCTTCTGGGTACCTGAACTCGCCACGGATGAAGGAAGGGGTTTTCTGTCAATTCTGAGGCATCTGCCTCGACAGTAACATTTTTCAAACTATGAATAACAATACACACTCAACTGTTAAATAGACCAATAAATTTATATTGCCATCTTTAGTAGAGCTGGCTATAAACTAGAAAGCACAAATATACCCTCTTAAGAACTAACATATTCATGAATGGTGAACATTTGAATTACATAAAAAAATTGTAATGATATAAAAAAAATATGTTAAAATGTCCATTTGATCGGGGTTACAGTATTTACTTTGTATAGGCTCATAGTCCGTAGATTAGCAGTGTCTGTTATTCAAACGGCGCTAGCTAACAATGTAATAGAAAGTTAATTTCCAGACACAATGCCTGCGTTCCTGGTGTGACAGATGGAGAGCTTCCTCAAAAAAAACTAGAGAGTCCTGTGGCCTGGTTGAAGAAAATAACTTGAGTAGATATTACCTTCCATCCCGTTAGTTCCGTGAAGTTGAGGTGATCGGCCACCAAATGTTGTTAGTTCACCACGTGGCACTTTTTCTTATCCCTTGGTGTTTTTTAGGGACTAAAAGAATTTGAGGTGTACCTCATCCTCACTCACTGGAGCACTAACACAAGTGATATTGTGTATTGAGGGCTCCACAAGTTTACCTCTTTAGACACATTATCTTTCACTTTTGTTCACACTTTTCAGAAGTCTACCTTTCTGCTGACCAGTCCCCAAAACAGTTCCCATCTAGCCACACAAAAAAAAAAAACTTTCCGTTTTAGCTCACTTCCCGACACTATCCACAAAAAAATCCATAACACCCTTTGATTCTTATCCTTAATTATCTAACAAAATAAAGAGTGTACATTTTAATAGAGCGGGCATTTATGATAAACATAATCCTAACCTATATAATATATTATAACAGTTACCTTTAAACTCATACTGATAATAAAACCAAATTACAACAAAAAAAAAAAACAGAAAAATACCGCAACAATTTGGCAAGTCTGAAGCTCTATGGAGCGAAACGGCAGTGTGCGAACTAGAAGGGGGAGGGGGAGGGAACAAAATCCACCAAAGAAACCAGCACATGTCATCTATGGAATGACTATGGCACTAACTGAACGGGCCCAGACCCAATCATGGAGGCCACGCGTTAGGCCACACCCAAATGCATATATCATTGGTTATTTCATCACTGGAAAGAATAGAATTTCTGAAAAAGTTTTAACAAATCGCATATTTATATTCGGTGGTCTGGATCATCCTCGTTTAGCCTGTGTGTCCTGACTTTATGGTCATCCTGTAGTATCATATACTCACTCGTATACCACCATGAGTTGTTAGAGTGGACTGTGAGCTAGAATCCTGTGGTTTCATTTTCCCAGTATAATTAATCAAATTGTCTTAATTCTGCTTTTGATTTATCTGTACTGTTAATAAACTGTTATTGTGATCTTTTGGTCATCTCTATACTGTTACAATTTTTTTTTTTTTTTGTTGTTTCTATACTGTTAATATGACTAAGCTATCAAAGCTAAGACATACGTATGATAAAACCTTATTGAGTAACGTTTACATGAATTAGCATATTTAAATCTTCATCAAAACATGAATGTATTCCTTAAGAAAGAAATTTGAGATAAACTCACCCACAAGAATATTAAGAAAATTAAACTCCTATAATTTAACAATAAGAATTCGTTTTGATCAAATATTTTGTGTTTGTTGTTTAGCATTATTGGGACAGTAATTACTTAATAGCTTGTGGCTCATACTATTTCACTTTTGTGATTTTTCAACAGTTTTTTCCTTATGGTTTGGCTGTATATGCAATTGGAAGAGTAATAAGGAAGTTAATAATAATAATATTTAGCACCGCGTCTTACTACCCGTTCGGGTTATACGCTTAAGTACTAATTACTCTAATGGATAAGGAATTGGGAAGGTTGAACATAGAGGAAGTGAACTCGCATTTGCGTGGAGGGAGAGTGGAAAACCATTTAGGAAAAACCACCCCCAGTTCACCCGACCGAGATTCGAACCTCGATCTCCCCGTCCTCGGCGGCCGAGCTCAACACGACTAGCGCGTTAGCCAACTACGCCACCGAGGCGGGTAATAAGGAAGTTAGAATTTGATAGAATATGTACCTAAATTTGAGTGGAGGTAAAGTGGAATACTCTTTAGGAAAAAAAAAATTCTCGGTACACCCAACTGGGATTCGATCCCAAATATTTACATGATTGGCAATTAAGAATGTCACAAGAGTGATGCATTAGACCAGCGGTTCCCAAAGTGTGTTCCGCGAAGCATCTCGAAGTGCTCCGCGAAAAGATTGGAAAGAAAAAAAAGTGACAAGATCTCAAAACTGTGAATTTGTGTGGTTATGAAATGTGTATATGTAAGTATTGGATATTAATTATTTAGCTCCTGCAGCGTACTGTAAAACTGTGTAGATAGCAAGTGTTATAAAGCCGAAGTGCATGTCATGCATCACCTCAGTCATCTTTGCCCACCCACATCTTCTTGGAACCATGTAAATCATCAAGGACGTTGGTGAAGCGCACAGATTGCATGCGGAAAAACCAGACAGAGAGACTAGATGATGCCAGTTAACACCGTCTCTGTGATAACTTCGGCACGCTTTCAGATACGATTGTTAGCTTCAACACCTTTCAAGAAGTTTCTGGGAAGTTTCTATTGCATATTAAAACCTTGAGTTTCTTTGCACCTTCAGTCAGTTGCATTTCAGTTAGTATGCAGTCGAGAGTCGAAACAAGTCAAGTCACAGTGCTGTATTAGTTATAATTTCAACTGTTATTTTCTGGAAGAACTCCACGGAATGAATAAAAAAAATGACTTTTGGGTTGTGTCGGAAAATCCACTCTATCTGACATCGCAGCAATATGAGTGCTTGATTTGACATTAGATTCTGTGATAAAAGAGACTTTTGCCAATAAGATTTCACCATCAGAATTTTGGTGTCGGCTAAGAGACAAATTTGAAGTTTTGTCAGATAAAGTTAAAATCATCCTTCTGCCCTTTGCAACAACTTACTTATGTGAATCAGGATTCTCTGCCTATGTGGCTACTAAAACAAAATACAGATCCCGCCTCAAGGCAAAGCCAGATATTTTGTTGCAGCTGTTCCATATTCAACCAGATATAGCCATATTAAGCAAATCAAAACCATCCCATCTCTATCATTAGAATCTAACTTCGCTGTCTATATATACTTTATCTTTATTTTTTGATGTCCAGTCCCTTTTTTTTTTTTTTTTTGTAGCGGTGAAAATGGATTTAAATACCATATCTATGTGGGTAACATAATATTGTGGATTAATCATACCTACTTTGAATTTTTTTATCAAATGTGTTGCCTTGCTTTAAGTTTTTTGTTGTTCTTTTTCGTTTATGTAGTTAAATAAGTTCCTTATTTATCTGAAATTAGTGGAGAAAATAACATTTTGAATGAAGTAAAACTTTATGTTTATCATGCTCAAATTCTTAAACATGCTTTTCCATGGTGAATACTGCTGTCATTCAGTTAAGTACCCATGTAGGTACTAGATGAAAATATTGTAGCCCTTATGCCAATTGGTGTTTTGAGAAAACTATATTTAAAATTCCAATTTTCAATGATTTTCAATGAGAAAAAATTAAATTTATATCAAAATTTAAGATATTTAGAACTCGAAAAATAATTCGTGCTTTTGCTATAGGATAAAATATTGACAAACAACTTTAAAAGTGCAGTTTGGTAAAAACAGTAAAACAAAATATGCAAATACGTGCCTTTGGCATCAGGGCAACAAAAGTGCTCTGTGACGAATTTCTTCCCTGAAAAGTGCTCCGCTATTCAAAAAGTTTGGGAGCTACTGCACTAGACCATTCGATCACTGAAGCGTATTTCATGGTGGCTAAGAGTTTTTTTACCCATGCTGGTGAGCATGTGGACTAAATGTCAATTTCTGTTGGCTGATGGATGACAGGGAGGCCGGGAAACATTTTATGGGTTGTTATATACTGACACTGGTTCTTTCTAAATGGTTTCCCACTCTCCCTCTATGCAAATATTTATACATTTACTTTATATTATACCTTATTCATCCCTGCCCCATTAGTGTAATTAAATTGCATATATGCCAAATGGGTAGCGAGATAGAACAAAATAAAAGTGTGTTGATCATTATTCAAACTCCTCTCTTCTGGATCTGGCGTTGTATGTTTTGGCAAGTAAATTCAGTCACGTTTGAATTGGCTATATTATTTTATTTTTAAATAAGATATAATATATTTGAGAAAAAGCTGAAAATTTTTGTTTTCAGTTCTTGAGTAAAAGTTAACTCATAGTTGTGGTCACTTGGGTGAGTAAACGACCAATGCAAAAAAATTTCACTTCTGACAAGTCATTTGTTTTGTATTATTAGTCACACAATGAGCTTTTTAGGAAAAAAATGTCTGAAGTTGTAAATATGCTTGGCTATGTGAGGGTAAGTTTTAATGGTTGTTGCTTGCCCCCTCTCCACCTACAAAACTACCCTTGTTTAAAAGCAAAAGCTTTAAAATTTGTCACTAGAGTTCATTAACATAGGGCATAACTAATAAACCTTTGCGGTGAAGAGTGACATAACCCTCATCAAGGGACCGTAGGCTTCTGACCTTAATGATGGTGAGAACAAGGGTCATTCAGTTCAAAAGAGTAGTAGGGGAAGCTCACTAAACATAAAACAATACTATTTGGTCAACATAATGTGACTGATGTGTGACGATTTCTTGGACCTCTTAGATCACCCTTAATCAGATCTAAGGGCTCTTCAACTTATACATGTGTAAATTTACCCAGCCATGGTGATGTCATCCGAGTATTATTTGAAGAAAACAATGGCTCAACTGGTGATGTAGCATTCTACACATGCCCATCTTAAAGCTTCTGGACCCTGGCTAGTAACTCACTGCAGTCAGTTTCATTAGTATAGCTAACAGCATAGCTATCTCTTGACTAATTGTTCCCTCGGTCTTAACCATGGCTTCCTGTTTTGATTTTGTATCAGTTGATTCCTTCTTTTGCCAGTATTGCATCCCTTTTAATAGGTCATACTCCACTTTAAGTAATCATAGTTCTTTGTCAACTGTCTGCCGATCTTGATGAAACTGGTCCATTTCTTTCCTCATTGTCTTTATTTCGTCCTGAACTAATACCTCCACGTTTTTTTCCTGACCTCTCTCGAGCTCTACAATTCTGCCTTCTTGTTTCTTAATCCTTAGTTCTAATTCTTCAGCTTGTTGAGCTATCTCATCCTTAAGATTTTTTTTCTAACTTGTCAATTTATTTAGCCTGATTCTCATGATTAAATTCTATAACCCTTAATAATTTTTCAAACCTGGACATTATATCAACCTGATTGCCGCTAAATTCAGGAGTTGTCTCCTCCATTAGCACCTACTGGCTCGTCTGTCATGGTAGTAGTTGCGTCGTTTGAAATGTCTGTAAGCGTCTTCAGTTTATTTCCCTTGTTCTGTCACCTCTTGGGCGCTTAATTGACTACCCAATTCATCATAGGTCTCAATTTCCTCAAATATAACACCCCTAGTACTTTACTTTCAAGCTTCTTGGGAATGTCCTTGATACGTCATAAATCTTTTCTCCCTTCCAAACATGTTCACATTCAACCTGACCTCTATTACATGGTCATAACCAGCTAATTATTATACTGTCTCTGGTCTTGTTTTGTCTCACTATTCAGCCAGTTTGAATTATATTTTGCATAGTAACTCTCTCCAAGGAATTTACAAATATTTCCCTAACACTATCATGGATATGGTCAAATGTGCAATCATGAGAATTAGAATCCATATTTTATTCTGCTTTACATTTCCAAGATCCTTATAATGTCAAGTTTACTTACCAATTTGGTAACTAAATAACCTTCCTTATACTGAGTTGATTGTTCGTTGAGGTCGGCTCTTGGTATATGAATGGCTTGATCTTCG
The DNA here is from genome assembly GCA_033556935.1 of Timema podura. NCBI lineage: Eukaryota > Metazoa > Arthropoda > Insecta > Phasmatodea > Timematidae > Timema > Timema podura. Next base: position 58,685,140 of record JAVRXN010000010.1, on the reverse strand, counting down.
GTAGATGAGGCTTGATACTTGGATCCTTGGTTGATGAGTGGCTCAGTCCTCTGTTCACAATGGCTCAGTCCTCTGTCAATGAGTGGATTAGTCCTCGGTAAATGAGTTGTTCGGTCCTCAGTTGATGAGTGGTTTGTTGTCAGTCACCATCTCCTTGTAAGTTATTTATTTCGAATGTCCTTTATTTTATCACTTTATGTACACATTTAACAAGCTTCTGGGTCACGTACACAAAATTCTCTAATTTATTATTGCATGTGATTGGTGGTAAGGGCATGACAAAGAGGAGAGGTTTGCAGGTAGTTAATATTTATTTTTTAATTCATAGTTCTGGACCTTTATCATATAGTGTATGCATTATGTTGTTTTACACAGTTAAATCAATAAAACGGCATATACAATTATTATTATTTACTGCACTAAATTTATTCTTTTGTCTAAATTAATATATGGGACTTGTAATTGATAACTTGAGAATGACTGTTAGCAGAGTTGTCAATTATTATGTTCATATTATTCGGTCAACTAATTATGTTATTTATTAATCACTGATGTACACAGTCTATACTTCTTCCTTTCAGGCCGCATGATAATAAATGAAGACAAGTCCTCAACTTGGGAAGGTTAAATAAAAATTATCCAAAGGTGTGCCATCCCCGAAAAGTGTTAACAGTAAAACAGCAACCACTAGTGAGCCTTACTCCCAGGTTACAGGCCTATTTAAAACATTACAAATAGAATCTTCCAAAAGAAAAATCACAAACACTCTCACTTTCATTTCATAAAATATGAACCCAACAACTATTCTTCATACCTTTACCCAAACTTCCCCCGGCTGAGCCCTATGTGGTTCCATGAGAGAAACCAACAAAATACTTTACTTGAAAGCTTTTATGGTTCTGGTTGTGTGTATTCTGATGATTCTCAAATTAAGGGCTGGATTTTCCTTGCCTCATGGCAAGATGGTTATTGCCCTTGCTGAAAACCGGTTAGTGCCTACATGATTTCTTAAAAAATCATATTTTTTATACTGGTTAATAAAAATTGCATCACAGTAAACAACCCACAATTTGAGGGCAAGGATAAAAATAAAATAAATCACACCCAGCTATGGCATTATAGCATCTAAATATCAAGTTTGGATGAAATTGTTTCAGATATGTGCCCAAGGGTAGACAGACAGACACGTGGAAAGACAACATTGTGAAATTCAATTTTTTGGGTTTGAAGGCAAATAAAACATACAGATTCATTATAATATTGGGCTCTAAGACTCTCTCATGTACAATAATTTCTCTTTATATGAGAAAGTAACTTGGGACCAACTCCGAGGGAAATCCCCAACCACTAACCTGTTACACAACTATAAGAAAAGTATAGATACTATCTACCAGATAAATTATAAACTTATTAAATGAACAGCAAGCTGTTCTCTTTTGAACACAGCCATTGATTACACCATGAAGTTTATGTACCAAACGACATACTCCTGAATTTATTTAGTACAAAGTGACCAAAAAAACTATGGCTAAAATTAAAAAATAAATTTCCCATGTTAAACTATCTTGGTTATGTTTCCATTTTTAATTAGACTAACTCTAATATAATTAACAATAATAATTTGTCTAAGTAACCATTTAATGATATAAATAGGAACTAACTTACTATGCAATTTGCTTAGGATGCAAAATCATCTGGAGCTCTGAAAAAATCTAGTCGTTATCGCAGCCGATCTCTATCTGCCTCATCTACGGATTCCTACAGTTCAGGTATAAAAATGAGTTTCTGCATATAAATAGTTGATTGCCATTAAGTCTACATTATTTCATAAAATCTAGATATATTGTTGTAATTATGTACAGAAACTAAAATATTAGACTTTTGACTAAAATGTCTACTAGTTTATGACTTTAATTTTAGAATGTTGAAAATTTAATTGCTAATAGTGATTAAGGTTTTTATTGCTCACTGTGATCTAACATAATCTAAACTATTCATACAAAGAAGAATAGCAATATTTTAAAACAACGCAGTTAAAATATATATGGAATTCATAATTATTTCTGTTTGAAAGTAATTATTTCTTTTTGAAAAATTACTATTTTTTTAAAATCTAATATGCTCAAGCAATAAGCAATTGCTAAGTTTGTAAATTTTGAATAGGACTTCATAAAAAATATTATAATTTCTACTCAGTAAAGATATGATTCTTGCCAGAACTCTTAAGAAAAATACTTGTTAGCTGTTTTTCAAAATTCCATAATAAAATCACAACTCATCATATTGTTTATAAACATTATTTTCAAATGTATTATTAGTGCTATTAATTTGTTATATCAATCAAACTCATAGTGATCTTCATATTCAGTATATTAATTAACATTAGTTTCTTCTACTCTACTTTACCCACTTGTGTTTTGTGACTGGCACGTTAGCAAACGAGGGACCCACTAAGACCCAATAAATAATTTTTTAAATGCAATTTGTAACTACGAAAATTGTTTAACACTTGAATGTTAACTCAACACTATGAAATGCTTAAACCAACCAAACAATTTTGAAACAAATGGATTCTTTTGAATCTGTCATATAGAGCTTTTTATAACGCTCATACATATTTAACTTATCACAGCTTTAGACAGGGTGGTCACTCATCGGAAAAACCAGGAAAACTGATTTTTTGCTTGGTTTCTCCTTCTTTTGAGAATTTAAAAATATTAAGAGCCTTTATTCAAAGGTTTGAACACAAATGCTAAATGAATTTTCCTGAACTCTACTGGGTATTATATTTCCAGAAAAATCACTACTGAACATTTTTACAAACTGTCTGGACTAACTAATAAAATTGTGGCTAGCATTCAGATAGGTAAACAATTTTTTTTACAGATACATCATTTACTAAAACAATATTAGTACAGTTAAATGTCAAGTTGTGTGATCTACATTTGTCATGTTTGATAGATTGTATTAATAGCTATAAAATAGCTGTAATAATATGGTAAAATAATATCAATGTTGGCTGTAAAAAGTTATTATTTTATAAAAGTATCTTTCTTACAGAATTATACTATTAATTTGTGTTGCTATTGTGTGAGGTGTAGCCAGTGGTGGGGGAACTGAGGGGCGTTCGTCCTCTCCCACCGGAAATAATTCCTTTCCCCCTTCCCCATCAAGGTATACATTTGTCCACTATAGATTTAGTTCACTCCCCTCTGATTCTCGAATATGAAATTAAAAGATGGCCTTGACTCAAACTCCAAATTACTTCTAGAGGCATTCATTTTTGAAAAATTGCCAAAGAAGAACCACTTCAAACAGTTTCTAATGGAAATTAAAAATAAATTGCCGGTGTAGTAGTCTCTAAGAGGCATCTATTTTTTTTTAATTGCTAGAGAAGTACCACTTTAAATATATTCTATAGGCATCTAATACTTAAAAAAAGATAGAGAAGTACCATTTTAAATGTATTCAAGAAGCATATTAAAAAAAATTTAGTCGTGGATTACTCTAAATAACTTGTAGACCCATCCAATTTTTAAAAATTTGATGAAAGGACCACACCACATAGCTTTTAGAGGCATCCAATTTTCAATTATTTGCCACACTTCAAATAGCTTCTTGAGGCATTAAATGTTCAAAAATTTCCAGGCATAGACTACTCTCATTAGCTTCTAGAGTATTCATATTTCAAAAAAATGGATGGGAAGACTTAAATAGCTTTTGAAGAATATAATTTACAGAAAATTTCCAGGTGAAAACCATTCTTCTTTCTAAAGGTATCCAAATTTCAAAGATTGTTTTGGGAGGAACCATTCCAAATAGCTTGTAGAGGAGTCTAATTTTCAAAATAAGTCCAAATAAGGACCACTCAAAATAGCTTATAGAAGAGTATAATTTTCATAAACAATTCAAACAAGGAACACTCCAAATAACTTGTAAAAGAGTTTAATTTTCAAAAAGTGTTCAAAGAAGGACCACTCTAAATAGCTTCTAGGGACATCTAATTTTCAAACATTTTCCGAGGTCCCCCTGCATGTGGAACAATTCTGATTTTTTTTAATCACTTTTCTTATTCCCCTTCTACATAAATAACACTCAGCCATCACTAGGTGTAGCACTTGTCTACTCTATACTCATTACTGAACACACATCACATGTGGAATAATGACTTTCTGGCCCATACTTTAAAACCTTAAACTAAATTGTGACAAGGAAGTAGGGTAGTTACATAGTTGTACCCTGAATCTTTTTGAGGCAGGCAAGGAAGGGCCTGTGGTGGCTAATGGCAAAATCTCTCAAGCAGAGATGACCTATTTTGAAGTAATTTAAAGTGTTTTAAAACATAATTGATTTTGTAGGGTAATGACATTATTATGTTAGCTTTCAATAATATACTTATACAGTAGAGCGTCGGAAATCCGGACGTCAAAAATCCGGAGCGTCGCAAATCTGGATCTGCGGTGAGAGCAGGTCAAGTCTTGTAGAAAAAACAATCAAGTACTTTTTTACCCAGTAAGTTTCCATTAATTACTGTAGATTCTTGGGTTTTTTTCTAAATAGTATTGTAGAGTTACTAATCTAAATTACATAATGTACATGTTCTTATTGAATATACTTTATTAAAATATTTTGTGTACTGTATTTTTCGAAGCCTTCAGCCTCTATTTTGCAATACAGTAGACTCCCGAGCGTCATGTATCCTCTAGTCAATACATTACGTATGTATACAGTTAGTGAAAGCACATTTGAAAATCCGGACAATTCAGTAATCCGGATGGGTCCCGGTCCCAATCGATCCGGATTAACGACGCTCCACTGTATATGCATTGGGTAGAAAAACTTATTAATAATCCTGGTTCAAGAAACATTTTTATTTATAATAATTTTTTCAAAGTCTCACAACAGGAGGAAAAGCCTTTTGAAAAATTGGGAAAAATGATTAGTTTTGTCAGAAAAACCTGTTACTATGTATTAATATATTAATTATATATTACGTGTAATTATATAAATTCTAGAGTTTGAGTGGCCACCCTATTTACATTCCATAAACTTATATCAAATAGAAAAACTTCATAAAGAATTAATCTAATCTCAGAAAAAGAATTTTCTCATGTTTTCCAAATTCTATGTAATAATTAAAATCAAAATTTTTCTAATTTCTACAATTATTAATTTTTACTTTTATTTTAGCATCGTACACTGGAAGCAGTTCAGACGAAGACAACATCTCTCCCAGGGAAAAATCTCAAAAGAATAGCAAAGCATTTACAGACTTTTGTGTGAAAAATATTAACCAACATGCATTTGGCAGAAGAGAAATTGAAATTGCAGAGCAAGGTAATTTTTCATTTGCAAACATTTAAAAACTTATTTTCTTCATATGGAAGTTGTATGAATTGTTAGAACCGAGTATCTACAACGCCTATTAAATTTGATTGTAATGATTATTATTAAGGCTGAATGAAAATATTTAGGTATACTTTTTTTAATCACTGCGTCTCATCCCCTGTTTAGGCTATACATATATAAGATAATTACTGTAATGGGATAAGATAGGGATAAGGAAGCATTTTAGAGGGAATCTACCCACGTTTGCATGGAAGGAGAGGGAGAAACTATTTAGAAAAAACCACCTCCACTAGGCCCAACAGGGAATCAAACCCAAATCTCCCTGTTTTCAACAGGCCAGTCCAACACTAGAGTGACACCTTAGACCATTCAGCCACTTATGTGAATTACACTTTTTTTTAAATTTTGGATTATACCACAAATTTTTCTTGTCAAAAAATAATTTGCGCTAATTTTAGAACCCTCTTAGCTAAATTTATATAAGTCAGTCAAGTCTTGCCTGAATATTTTTACCCTAGGAATGAAAAAAGTTTGTTATAATTTGATGTGTTAAGTTCACTTTTTAAATGCAAAGAAAAGTTCAAGTAAAGTTTGAAACATATAAAGCAAAGTTGAAGTCAAAGTAAAAGGGTTTTGTAGTTGTCACATAACATTACTTTAAATTGTTTTATTATATATTAAGTGCATCTAATTAAAGAGAAAGTTTTATAGAAAACTGAAATCACACAATATTATTTTATGCTGATACATCTGGATCCATTGATTATCATACAATAGACAATTCATAAGAATAAATTAAAATTGAATTGACAACAATGATGACTAAACAATCAAACACCATTTAGGTGTGCACTAAAATAATGACTGCAATACATTGATGATAACTCACAACTGGTACTCTTCTTAGGTAAGTTTCAAATAGGTGTGCTTTGTTTCTCCAGGAAGACATTAGTTTACACATTCTCAGCTCAGCTGGGTTATATTAATTTTTAGGTTTCCTTGGTGGGCTATCAACAACTGAACACTAATTTAAATCGTTAATAAAATGAAGTAGGGATGAGGAAGATTTCTAATAGTAAGTGCACCAGCATTTGCTCAAAGATGTGAAAAGTAGTTTTTATAAAACTACCCCTGGCAAATAATTTTTTTAATGATTGTATTACACAAATATTTTCTAAACACAATTATTTTACCAACACACAGCTTACAACCTGACCTCTAAATGGAACAAATACAACTTACAATCCCTTGGCAAACAATTTACCAATGATAAATATTCGACCATGCCGATATTAGAACATGGGACTACTCAACACTCAAAACACATGCACACTACTGACATTGCTTAAATTTCAGACTCGTCCTAGTGAATTTGGTTTGGATTCAATTCCTGTATTGATTACCAACAATGACAAAAAGTAATGAAAGTATAACTTCTTAAATTGTTTGACAACTGCACGAAACAAAAGTTTTTAATTTGTTAAGACAAAATCATACATATGGGTTGTATTTATATCATCAACTACCTTCAAAAATCAGTTTGACATCTTTTTGATAAACATGTGTAGTTATGCCCATGGGTGTGTGTTATCTAACTTGACTTTGACTCAGGTGACTGGGGTTTAATACCCAGCTCAATGCAAATAGCTTTTATTTAACACTATGATTTTTCATACTTGTTCTAGGTAAATACTATTTTAAACTTACAAATTCCCCATATCATCCTTTTTTTTCTTAAATTTAGGTCCTCCATTTCATCTCACAATCACCCTACCATTACACATTGGTGTAAGTGCGTATAGCCCGAATGGGTATTTAGACGCAGTGCTAATAGAAATAATAATTTTCTTATATTTAATGGATCTAGTTGTTATAAGTGCAATGTCACTAAAGTGTAGACCAATAATAAATAAACAAAATTACTCAGACAGCAAATAAGATAACTGAAAGTTATAACCACTATCATTATGTTTAGGAATTAAACTTAAGGTCTACACTTACACATTTCACTGGCCACCCCAACTTCATTGCAAGAAAGTATTAAGTCTACTTAATCAATCGTTGTTTTGCTTCCAGATAAAAATATAAAGTTGGATTGCGGCTAAATAACATCAAAGAAACTGATGGTAGTAAGAAACCTGTTTATTTGATATTGTTAAATACAAAGATACCAAAACTCTTGACTACTTATCTAGTTGGTAAACATAGTTGGGGAAAAAACGAAGCAATAAAGTAAATTATTTTTTAAATACATTGGCCTTGACAGGTTTAACTAGGTTTAAAAGCATTGGGTCTTGAACATTTTACACGGGTAAATTCATTTTAAAGTATGGAATTTAATTTAATCATACGGAAAATTAACATTATAACCTAACATCAAAGTCTAATGACTTAGGGCGCTAAACTCACATTGCATTTGACTGTTTTTGACAAGGGCGTCTGTTTTAATCCCAGCACTGTGGGTAATTTTCTAAATTTGATTTTACTGTTGCAATACCATATTTTTTTAGTGTTAATGGCTCGTCTACAATAGTACATACAAGCGCAATAACATGTCAGAATTGTTAGCCTATTTGTTTGAAGGAGATGACATGTCCATCTCTTTTGTTATCTATTTGCGCTTAGCAAATAAGAATTAAATAATGGTGTATTATTGTACTAAACTTTTTTTTTTTTTTAGGTAAACAGTAATGGAAATATATAGTAAAATATCTTATATTTTACATTTTTAATAATAGTGTATATATAGATATATATATATATTAATTTTTTATATTTAATTTTCATTTATATACTTAAATATGACATTAATGATGGAGTAATATTGTTGTAATGAATTTTATTCTATTTAATTCTTAATATATACACTTTAATCGGACTTTGATTATGTAGTCATAACAGTTAAAGTTATGTCTTCCAACATTTAACTATAGAGATGGGTCCTTGTTTAAACAAAAAAAAAACTCAATGTGTCTATAAGTGCACCTGCAAGTGCACTTATTGGCACATCTCCAAATGATTGTAGACTATACCTCTAAAGTTGCTATCCTTATCCCTAACCCATAGCTAAAGTCATTTATAACTAGAAAGGCATTTTTTACCCTTAATGCTTTTTTTATTTCTTTGTCTTAAAACGTGGACTTTTAAGGTATAAGTATATTTTGGGTGATTTCAAAGATAATCTGATAATTTTATTGTGCCTTAAAATGCCTAATTTTTATAATTATTAGTACTTAATTTGCAAATAAGAGTCTTAAAATGCCTTTTCTTTATTTTAATGTTTTTTTTATTTTCTAAATACTGGGAAACTATCTTGGAAATCTCTTGCATACCAATAATGTGTACTTCCACTAAGCCTTTCCTCGCATTTTCCTCATCCACCACCACCTTTATGACAAGCGGTATTCCCTTGTGCCTCACTCTCTGGGACCTTTGCCTTCTTCCTCACTCATTAGGCTAACAGTCTCTCCTCCAATAGTGTACTTGCCATTCGGAAACTAAAGCAAAATGTCTCATCTCCTCGGATGTTTTCAGGAGGTAGTAACAACCCTGCCTCCAGCATTCAGATGGGTTCAGACAAAGATTTTCTTCGGCCCACGGTAGTATCAGTTCATTGGTTGTGTCTTTTGTAATATAGCTGTTTCTTAGATATGTTTATCTATTACTATTATTATTGGCATTGCATTGAACTATAGTTGTTTATTTAAATAAATCAAAATTGCCTAAATATAAAAGTTGTAAAAATGTGTTATTCATGTTGTGGATTGGGGGTGATACAAATTTTATAAGGTATGGCAAAATAATTCTTATCAAGCATATTCCAAAGAAGTATGCTATTGTTTCACTAAGTTTCAAAAGTCCATTTAGAACAGTTTGAGGAAAAGCTCTTCTAAAGTTGATTTTTATTAATATGTATCCTATTGTTTTTAAAAAGTAGGCCTAAACCAATTGGTGCTTAACATTCAAACTAATATCTATTTCTAATTAATGGAATTCAAAGACAAGATGGAAATATGTACAAGCAGTGGCGTAGCATGGGTTGCAAGGCCCTTGGAAATGCAAGTATTGCGCCCCCTAATCTGTGGACCTTTAGCACTCCCTGAGTTCCTTCCATTTCAGAATTAAACCCCTTGGCCCCTAAGCACATGTATTGTACTTCAAGAAAATATTGCCTTATTAAAGTAAAATTAATTTAATGCTAGTGTACTTTAATTTATTTAATATCTCCTCGTTTTAATTTGTGCAAATTTTTCAATAACATTAATTGAAATCTCTCAATTAGTATTGGATCTTTTGATACTTTATAGTAGATTAATTTAAGTTTTGAGACACTTATTTCACAACTGGCAGTTGAAATAATGATAGTTAAAATTATTCTAAATGTCATAACAAAGTTATTCAAACTCTCTTGCAACTTCCACTTGTACACCCACCTAAGCAAATCTAAAGCTATCCAGTTAGCAATGGCTCATCAGATTGACTTCCATATACAAGACAATGTGGCACTGAAGGTGATTAATTTCGGCATTCATAGCTGCAGCATTCAACTCTGTACTTAGCACATGCGTGCTGAATTTGTTCATTAATAAAAAATCATCTTTTTCAGCATTTAACAATGTCTGGATTTGCAGGAAAGCAAATCGATTGTGAATCCTATTAATCTGTTTTGTACATGTGGTAATTTCTGCCTTAAGCTGATCGATTGCTTCCAGTTGTTATCTGCATGTTTCTTGTACTAAGGTGATCACAACTTTGCTCACTAGCCATCTTCTTACATCTTCCAACTCTTTTATCTGTAGGAATGTTGTACTTTTGCACATCCGCAGCACTTTCTCTTGCCTTTGATACTAGAGAGTCTTGTTTTTTTTTTGGCAAAATAGAGCTAATGCTTTCAACTTAAGCACACATTGATCAAGCTCAAGTCCTTGCTGTAGGTAGCTCTGAGAATCATTCACTTAGGTTAGTACTGTACTCAGTACCAAGAATGAGAAAAAAGAATAGGTCATGATGCAAACTAACAGACTTCCTGCATCACTTTTGGTTTGAGAGGTTTCTTTGGGCCCATCTCTCAACACTTCCAAAGCATGATCTATTATTTCCTCCATGTACTTAGCAAGTATGCTTACATTTTCATGCTTTGAACTCCATCTTATGTCATATGATCACTTTAAGTGAATTGGTACATGTTCCTTAAGAACATCCCTGCTATGAGTGGGGGGAGCCTGAGAAGAATGTGTACACCTTTTCCACAGTGCCAAAGAAAGTCACAGACTTTGTCCCAACACTAACTGCATGCACACCAGCAAGGTTGAGTGAATGGTTGTTACATGGCACGAACACTGCTTTACGATTAATATCCAAAATACGTTTTTGTACACCACTAATGTGTGTCCAGCCATTGTCATATCCTTGACCATAGCAGTGCTCCAGCTTAAGACCATCTCTTTGCAACTTTTCACAAATCTGTTTTATAATAGCATCAGGTGATTTTCCATGTAACTGACAACTGACTAAAGTCAATGAAAGACTGACTCTACACGCTAACTTTGGTATCTTCAATGTGCACATTGAATAACTTGAGACATTTGGTTATTGGAGAAATATTCGGAGTACTATCAAACATGATAGCAAAATACTTGGCCTTTGCAATTTTTTGGATGATGGCTGTTCTAATGTGATCACCGAGCAGGCTGATGAACTCATTCTGAGTCTGTGAAGAAAGATAGGACACAAATTAGCCATCTGTCTGCTGAACTTTTTGAAGATGCTAATTGGCAACTGGGTTATATTTGGCACGTAACTTAAAATTTCTAAGAAATTTCCACAATTACTCTCTGTGCTTAGATCTTCTGAGTGACCATGTAAGGGTAAGGTTTGCCTGGCCTGATACAGCACACAATCAAGTATTCTGGCTAAGATTGCCTTCCATTTCTCAAATGACCTCTGCTGTGCAAGCTGGGTAGCAGCATCAATAGTATCTTGTTTCTGTAGCCGCATTTCAAATTCTTTTCATGTTGTAAATGCACTGAAGTGATATGAACTGCACTCATGCTTTAGTAATCTTGGGTTTATTTTTCTCCATGCATTAAATCCACTTGGTTTTCCAAAATAACTTTTCCCATTGACCTTCTGAAAAAGCATGCAAGGAAAGCAATATGCAGCACAGTTTGCTGGGGAAAACACCAACCATGTCCATAACATAGTCTCACCATTGTCCAAATTCTTGTAGAACCAATCCTTGGAAAATGATCTGCCATCACTGTCTTTTGGTAAACAATGCATCCTTATTCTGCAGATCCACTGTCCCTCTCTTGACAAGTTCAGTTTTTAAAGTTTTATCCACAGTTTCAGGCCAATGGCCAATATTAGTGAACACTTTTAGGTCACTACTCTCTGTCAGAATATTTGGCTGAGCAGAAATAGAAGCATTCTCAGGAAAAGCTGTCTCTCCTAAAGCAACCACAGGAATGTCCATAGGCACAGGATCAGGTTCATGAGGCTTCTGTAGTGCTGCTGGTGAACCAGATATACTTTCATCACAGTTCACAAAAAACCTGTCAAGACTTCCAGCTAGTTTAGATTGTTTCTCCTGTTCTATCTTCCTCCTCTTCCTGTCTTTTGCACTTGATTCTTTTTATTTGGCATTATGGCTGATTTCAGTGATATGGCATGTGTAGACTGAAAGAAAAATTTGAAAAAAATCACTCTCTTTTTACTTTTATCACTCAGCCCCTTCTTTTTATAACCATATCTTCACTTTCGTAAATGTTTAAACCATTAAAATATATATACCGTAAACCCGCATGGAGTCAGTCAGAGGGGCTGGTGTCGGACACTTTGTAATGATAACTAAAGAATGCAATGCTTGCTATGTCAGCTATTAATGGTACGACAGTGAAACAATGACAGTTTCATATTCAAAAAATATACACTTGGTATCTTACTTAACATTATTTCCTTACCGTGGTAACAGAAATGTAAAAATCACATAGACTTAAATGGAAAAGACAAAAATCAATGTCTAACTTTTCTACTGAACTCACTTTCTAAGAAAAGTTTCAAATTCTGTTTACATATGGTCATCTTTATAATTTATTCGTGGATAAGTTAAAATCATTAAAATTATGAAGATCACAACTACTTCGAAATTAAGGATAGGTCATTCAAAATTTGCCACCCCTAATATCTGCCACTGTAGCCACGTGCCTACTAGGCTATGCGTAAATCCGCCCCGGTTCTTAAATTACATCATGAACCGAGACACACTGTTACTACAGGCTGTATGTGAAATAGCTCTTATCTTTTTCTTTAGAAATTTTGTGCCCAGGGCAACCACCTCTAAGGCCTCCCGCCCCCCCCCCCCCCCCACGCTACCTACTCTGTACATAATCATATCATAACAATCTTATTCATTTAAAAAATTAAATCTTAACTCTCTTGTTTGGTTATTTTTTTGTTAATTTATGGATGAAAATTTTGGTTTATAATGTTTAGCTTGTCTGAAGTTTGGTCCAATGACTTTACAGGATAAAATAGGAAGAGCAAAACATAACAATGTCTAATTTTATATTGTTTGCATTTAATAATTTTGTGACCATTGACATATGTTAGGTTAGGTATAAGGTATTGATACTCTAGGAATCATATGTTCCCTCTGATTTTACCCAGCACGCTCTTAGGGGAAAACACATGAAATCCTTGGAAAACGTTTTTATAATAGTTCTAGGGCTTAGGCAATGCTGATCCCAAATGCAAGCATCAGCCAATTATGCATCATCAACTAAGCTTATTATTGGAATTTGGTTTACCAATTCATAGAACCAATCTTTTTGTTAATGGCCTGCACATTCTGGTACTGGTGACTCATCATTGTTAAGCTCTTGGTTGACAATCTTGTCCTTTGTTCTTTTTCTACTGGGGGGGGGGGGGGGGGGGAGAGATTGTTCTTGACTAAGTAAACAATTACTTCTTTCAATAATAACAGGGGAGGAGGAGGGGATTGGGTTGAGAATAGAAAGGTCAGCAAGTGAGACTGATTGTTTGAGTGAGAGAAAAAGTATGGTAGAGTGGAGGTCATTTATCTTTGCAAGGTCAACCATCAAACATCCATCAGAACCTAGAAAGGAAGATTCAAGGGAAGCAAAAATTGGAGAAGACTCAAAGGCAACTAAAACTAGGGAAGTGTAAAGGAAGCTAAGACTGAGAAAAACTCTAGGGAAGATTTAAGGGAAGCTCAAACTAAACCTCTATCAGATGTTTCAAAATTGCATCATGGATTCAGGACTTTTCATTTCAATACTTGAATGTATTAATCAGTAGTTACTTAAAACATTATTTGAAGATTAATTATGTCCCATTAAATTCCATTTAATTTAACAGAAGAAATACTTTTTTCTTATTTTATTCCGAAACTAATATATTAGCCATATATGCATGGATTTCAAAATAAAAATTTCATGTAGAACTATCAAAAAATTAACCGTGAAATAAGAGGAGTCAATTTAATTTAAATAATCGTTTGAAATCCGGTAGTGTCAATGCTAATGTTAATTTTACTTGAATTAATTAAATTTTGTATCTATACTTATAAGCAGATTGCACAAGGAATAAAATAAAATTAAAAATAGACTTAATATATATGTATATATTTTTTCTTAACTTAGTATAAAAGTCAATAGCTAGATATTAATATGTAGATAGAATCATAAACTAATGCTGGGTGGTTAATCAAATTTAATTTACTATAGCATACATACAATATACAAATAATAGTCAAACAACTATTTAATCCTGCCATTTAGGATACTCATATTTGTTGTGGAAGGACTGTACTATTCTTTTAGCACTGTTACAGGGGTGAAGTCCAACAACAGGGAGGGAAGAAATATTCATAGGGAAAAATGTTAAATATTTTAGTACTGCTAATTTGGTATTCAAAGTTTAGATGTTGTCAATCATTCTAGCTTATCTGATGTAAGTTGAGGTAAGTAAAATATATTTGAAAGCAGGAAATATTTCAAAAGACATCCTTGCTTTGGAGAATGCAGAGTAACATTATAACTGTGAAGCTATTATTTACTTTAATAATTTTGGTTTAGGAAAATTGAAAAATAAAATTTCATAAGAAACCTAAATAAATATTTACTAAGGTTCTGGTTCTGTTTCTGTTTCTTTTCAAAAATGTGTAATGTGTCATAGGTTATCGGTTCTAGTTTTACTCCTTGGTATTTAAATTGTATGCTAGATAAAAATTTGATAACCTGAGTTGCTTGTACCAAAATATAAATACAGAAATTACAGCAATTAACTATTTAAGAAAGTACCCTTACACAAATTGTTTTAAACATAATGTTAAATGATAAGTTTGAGCTTATGACAAGAAATTTAATTTTATTTGTTGGAATTAATGAATACATTAGGGTATCAGGACACCTTAATTGTATAGTAATTAAAGCACAGCTACATTTTGAGACTAGCAATTAAAATGAATTACTTGAAATTTAATATTGGCCTAGTTTGATGTGCAATCATTTGAAAGATATATATACAGGATTTATTTATTTATGTGGGAAGTAGCTAGGGTGGGAATAGTAGACCTCAAAACACAAAAAATCCATACGAATATATGTCCTATGTTCCAATGGTTCCTGAGATAAGGCCCACCAAGTTTCTGCTGGCATTGTTAATAGTTCTACTTGATACACCCCTATTACATAGGCTGAACATACATCCCGGTTTGACCGAGACGGTCCCGTTTTAAGAGGTACATCCCGACGCCCCGGCCAGTTTGCATTTTGGTCCCGATTAAACTATCGCGCACGCACATTACATCTACATTCTTCACACACACATATACAGAAACACAGCTGACACTTGATGTTACCTACTTGACCTAAAACAATGAAAACAGAGACATAGCTATATGGTGGACCGAGAGATAGTACAATAACTTTGTTAGCCAGAGTGAGAAGTAGGCATAAGTTGTAGCTGGGGTGCTGGAGGTGTAGGTGTGAATCTAGTGGGGTATTTTTATCCTCAGACTCGTGTTGATGTTTAAAATCCATTCTATTGAATCTGTATCATTCCACCCACCAAACGTCCGAGGATATGATACAATAAAAATTAAAAATAATAACTCCTTTCTTTAAAAAAAGAACATTCTAGTGAGAAATATGAATGGTTTAATAAAACCTAGAACTAGTTTAAGCTAACACATGATCATATGTTATGAGAGAATTTATATTAATTAATATTTTGTAAACTTAAAATCACTTACGCATATGAAACTACTTGTACAATAAACATCACTCAAAAAATGTATTATTTTACTTTCCCTACTACCTAGACTGTCCCGATTTGAAGGTGAATAATTATGGTAAGCCTACTCTTACACCTCTTGTAAGTGACGTATCACTGCTGGTATACAGACAGGGCTGCAGCTACATGAACAGGGTTGTTTCAAGTAGAGCAATTAGCAGCAATTTCACCAAAATCTTGGAAGGCCTTATCTCGGGAACCATCGAACAAAAGGGCATATGTTCATCTAGATTTTTTGTGTTTTGAGATCTACTATCCACACCCCAGTTAATTCCCACATAAATTGATACAACCTGTATATCTAAAAAATATATATATAGGCCCGTTTATACCAAATAAGTAAATTAAATCTATAATACAGTACCTATATTTAACCTCTCTGGGGTGTACGGCATCTTTAGCCATCCACTTGTGAAGTGCGCTGCAGCATAGGTGACATCATCGGTCGTGGATAATTTGTAATGCATTTACAGGCTTTAACTATTGCACTATAGAAATTAAGTCACCCTCAGGAAGGGTTTCAGTAACTGATCAAATTCATGCGAGAGAGGTTAATTAATAACCTTTTAGATATTGGTATACCCTCTGAGGCTGAGACTATTAAATTTATACTAAACTGAGCTTTAGGACCTTTATTTACAATATTACAACTGCATGGTAGGCCTTAAACAATTATTTTAAAAACCATGCATAGTTCTTATTAAGGATGTTACAGAATAAAATGACATTATACTGATAAACTTACATGAAAACTGAAGCCAGGCCAGTTTAAAAAATTGATAAACTCTGTTATTAACATTAATATAGCAAACATTATAGAATGACCCAGAAAGAGCTGAGAGCTAGGGGTAAAACAACCCCAACCACTTAACAGAGGATAACCCAGAATTACTTCTTATTTATGATGTTTAACATCTTGCCGTGGTCAAGTATTATAAAGCTCACTTCTTAAATGGCCTTCACTTTTGAGAGTTTACAGGATATTGGTTTTTATTCTAAATTGTTACTTGAATTTGAGGTAAGAAATTACTGAAATTAGTTTACTAAACAAAATTTTCCATAAATTAGTAGGTGTAAGCATATTATGTTCCTCAAATGGCAAAATAATTATTTTAAATGTTTGTACATTAGTGCAAACACTCTCCGAGCTATTGGGATGTTTGTTATAGAAATGCCAGGAATCATGGCACTCCGCCGCCGAGCAGGAGATGACAAACCCTTGAAGAATGCAAAAATAGTTGGGTGCACACACATCAATGCTCAAACTGCTGTAAGTTTGGATGTGAATTATATTGAATTGAATTTAAAAATTAAATTACATTTTGCTATTTAACAGAAAAGGTGGAGGTGGGAGGAATTACTAATATGTATTTGGTTGGCCCATGAATCTAGCATTATATAGTCCCCAATAATCATAATTTAGCGACAAGATTTTGTTAATTATTTTAGATTTGTTTTTGCATTACAAAAATTAAACTAGATCATATTTTGGTTTTAGCTTGCTATCCCTTATTGTATACCATATTAATAAAATGTATAACAACATTAGTATATAACCCGCATCGGTGGCGTAGGTGGCCGCGCTAGTCGTGTTGAGCTCGACCGCCGAGGACGGGGAGATCGAGGTTCGAATCTCGGTTGGGTGAACTGGGGGGTGGTTTTTCCTAAATGGTTTTCCACTCTCCCTCCACGCAAATGCGGGTTCACTTCCTCTAAATTCAACCCTCCCAATTCCTAATCCATTAGTGTAATTAGTACTTAAGCGTATAACCCGAACGGGTAGTAAGACGCGGTGCTAAATATTATTATTATTATTTACATTAGTATATAAGTGGATCCCAAAAACATATTTAGAATTTGCAATTTAATTTTAAAACTAGTTTATACTTTTTTCGGTGTACTAGGAAAATTGATTTGCGTGTGTTATATAATTTTAAGTTATTATATACATATATAATGTTATGTGGGTATATTATATGTTATGGTGATTATACAATGAGGTGGCAATGTGACATCCCGTCATTGCTGAATCCTGACAAGACTAGGCATGGTCAGTTGGCAGTGTACAATGATGTAGACAAGCTATAATGTATCCTCTTAAAAGCTGTCAAGTCAAATTAGTCTCTAATGAAGATTCGGAGCTATAACTTACAGAAAAGGGATTAACCTTGAAAGTGTAGTGCGTGGTTAAAATATTTCTGTAGTGTATAGTGTCACTCAAGTCTTCAAAAAGTAAGAAATTAATATGATGATCACCGTTTTTCATCCACCTCTTCCCTTGGAACTGACTGGTAACATAGCTGAAAATTGGCATAAGTTCAAACAAAGATACACGCTGATTATGGAAGAAGTAGTAAAAACAAAAGCTGAAGAATCTACTAAAATAGCAATCCTACTAAACTTGGTTTTGTGAAAATGAACTTAAAGTCTACAATACATTTAAATATGCAACAGTAGAAGATAAAGATAGACTTCAAACTGACTAAAAAAAAAATTCGAAGCTTACTGCCAACCACTAAAAATATACTTTTTGAGATGTATAAATTCTTCAATGTATGCCAGAAGAAAGGACAGACGTTTGATATCATTTTAACAGAATTTTAACAGACGGATCTTTCTGATCTTTACTTCATATTAGAGCGCATTGGCCCAATCCTGGTCAGAAAAGAGTGGAGTTGTTTTCCACTTTAAGGGATAAAACTATTTGGCTCTTCAACGGGTCTAAGTGACTGAACTATTTGGGTCTTGAAAGGACTCTTGCCCCAGTTCTAGCTATGTTTGTTTAGTGGCGTTCATTATTCTGGCGTGTGGTCATAATGATCATTTTAATTGCACTTGTACAGTTACAGTAAAAAATGGAGCTGCCTTGCAAGTTTTTCACTCAAAGGGACTGAACTATTTGGGTCTTGAATGGATTCTCGACCCAGTTTAAGCTATTTATGTCTTGTACTGTTTGTTGTTCTGCTGCATAGCCATAGTAATCTATTTAACTGTGCACATGCATGGACACCATAAGGATGCTTTCATTTTGATTGTTACTTGTGTACCTGAATTGACCATGGTTTTGTGTTGAAACCCCAAATAAATCTTTTGAGTGATTAATCTTCGGCACTTTCTTCATGCCAATCCCTCTATAGCGCTTCCATATGGACACGCTCTTAGTCTGGGTCATAGATCTTAAAGAAAGGTTAAGATACTAGTGTAAATAAATGGTGGACCGAGGTGTCCCCACGACGCAAAGAAAAATGGTCCACGAGGAGGAGTGGGTTCAATTTACATTGACATTGTGGTATGGTACTAATTCATCCCAAATGGAAAAGACATAATATTGAGACAAGAGTTAAAAGCAAGGGACAGTAAAATATACAAATCACACTATTATCACATTATTAATATAATAAAACATTTAAACAAAAATATCTCGCAAATATGTTTTACTTAAAACTTCTGGAATGTCTTTGAACTCTTTTGATTGATGTTTTTCTCTGCTTCATGACTGATTACCTGTATGCACTATATTCTTATTTACATTATTACAAGTTATTCTTGTTATTTTTGCTCATCTTAGTCCAAAAGGGTCCTTTTATTCATAGCCATCTATTAACTTCATTATCCCGCGATAAACATTGCTATCATTGTACTATTTGATATAATTCTGTTTCCAAATTCGATAGACTTGTACATACTAACTCCAAGTACTATCATTATAAGATGAATAATATTGCTTCATTTTTAATCATCAACAAAAAACATGAAATTAAGTTATAAGACGTGATAAAAACTATATTCTATCCAAAATCTTCTGAGTGACTAACATCCCCACCTAGAACTTGCTATTATTGAATTTCCTAGTAATGTTTGAAATTACTGTATACATATTTACTCTTACTATCTAGTTCTAGGAGTATTCTAATTTAAAATTACATTAATTTTTAATACAACTCCTTAAGAAAATCCTCTTCTCACTATTTAAGGTAAATTTTGTTTATGTATGGAAGAAGGTACTCTGTATTCTTCTTTTCATTTTAAACAATTTATTGTGGTAGTTCTGTTTTGTTTATTCCTATCACTCAAACTTATAACTACTTCCATCTATAACACATTTAAAAAGTAATTTTTCCTGAAAGAAAAAATGTATCTTTTCTTATTTATTTATTTTAGGGCTGGGCCAAAGACATGTATGCACCAGATCCTCAGGCTTATGAAAGTTTTGTTGCTCACCTTGAGCCAGGCTGAGTCCATCAACCCTGGAGTTCGCTAGTGTCAATGCTCAGTGTTAAAACACTTCCAAAATGTGCAGTTAACAAATTACTCACTTTTAACATATTCTTCATCAAGAGACCATCGTAATCGTAATGGGCAGTCTGCTTAAGTCCTTTGTGAGGTAGGATTATGTTAATGGTGAGTTGAGTCACTCTACCTGAACCTAGCATTGTGGAAGCTAGCTGATTGACTCAAGAAAGATATTTGTGTATTTTCTCTAGCAAAATCATATTTAAAATGAGCTTTTTCTTAATGCAACTTTATGGTGCCTAGCGATACCCGTGTTGAAGGACTCAAGCTCTTCCACAGAGTGCAGCCCTTTTAACCTGAAAACTGTGAGTCTGGTATATACTTGTATGTGGGCTGGGCCAATCAGCTATTTTAATGATCATGCTCTTGCTGATTAGACTGATCTCTGATACCCATCATTTAATTTCTTTTATTTTAAATGTTTTAAAGGCAACATGCTATAATGATATTAAAAACAAGTATTCACGTATGTCATTATTATTTAGTTCAGTATTGTATTCACTATAGCAGGTTTTAAAACTTAAGAATTAATTTAAATATAATTCACTTTGTCACTGACCCGACAGTATTTAAAATATAATTAGTTTCAGTTAAATTGACTCCTCTTTTCTCAGTATGTGATAGTTTTGTATAGAAATTTGTTTTGAAATGTATGCATAGATTATCTTGGATTTTTTTTTAAATCTTGTAGTAAAAACATAAACAATATTCTGTTCACCAAATTAAATGGAATTTAAATAGTTATTATAGTTAATACAGACATAAAAAATGTTCTATTCGATAAATTAAATGGAATATAAATAATCATAGTTCATTTTAAAATAATGTTTTAGGTGTCAAATGATAATCACACTTAAATATTGAAAGGAAGAGATGTACAGAATCCATGATGCAGTTTTGAAACCTTTGATAGTCCATTAGTTTTAGTTTTCCTTTAATCTTTCCCAGTTGTAGTTTCCCTTGAAGCTTCCTCATTTATAGATTCCTTTTAATCTTCTCCAGTTTAATCTCCCTTGAATCTTCTCCAATTTTAGTATTCCTTGAATGTCTCCCAGTTTTAGCTTCCCTTGAATATTCCTCTTATGATTTAGACATATGTTTGCTGGTTGACCTTGTAAAGATAAATGACCTCTCCTCTTTCATTCTTCTTCTTTCTCACTCAAACAAGTTGTCTCAATCACTGGCCTTTATATTTTCAACACAACCGACTATTCCCCTCTTGTCCCAGCCCCTTGTTTTTGGAAGAAGTAACTATTTGCTTAAGTACACTAGCATTCATCCTCCAGCACCCTCATAGCAACAAAATAATGGACAAACATATCTGCCGAGAGCTTAACAGCTTAACAAGGATGAGTCAGCAGTACCTTCTGTGTGAGGCATGTGCAGCACCTTTAAAAAAAGATTGGTTCTAAGAATTGGTAGATCAAATGCTGATCATCTCCTCAGTCAATTGTGCCATATTGGCTGATGATCAGATTTGGGATTGGCATTGGTCCATCCATAATTTATTTAGTTTGTATGATAGCATTTTCTTCTGAAATAAAAATAATCACTTCCCCTCCCCCCTATAAACTTTTGACCTGCCAATTTCTTAGTGTTGAAATATTTTGAAATTTTTTTTAATAGTGTACATGATCTTTTGTTATAACTTTTGTGTACAAAATTTCCAATAATATTTTTTTTAAACAGGTTTTGATTGAAACATTAGCGGAACTTGGTGCCCAGGTCAGATGGGCAGCTTGCAACATATATTCCACCCAGGTTTGTTTCTCTCTCTCGCTCTTTTTCCCAAATTGCATGTTAAAAAGCTATAAATACACTTAAAATATTGTATATTATATTTTATCTTTAAATATAAGGTTATATAATGTTTTATTCTAATAAATGAAAATATTCTTACCATGTTATTTATTTGATTTGAACTGTTTTTCATTAAATATTTCTTACAACTATTATTTAAGTTTAAATTTTGGTTCTCATTGTTGTTTAATATACTTTTTGAAACATTTGGAAACATTTTTACTATCTCCATTTAATATAAGATAACCAAAAATAGTCATGATTTTCTCATTTTTTTTTCTTAAATATTTAGCTCGGAAAATGTTATAAACTATATCCAAACAATTAACTTTAATGTTTCTATCACACAATAGTTTGGATGCCAGTGAGGGGGAGGTCTGGTTGTACCCCTGATGTAGTGTACCTAGGATAGTTTTTACTAAATGGTTCCCTCTCCCCTCCCACTCAAATGTGAATCCATCTTCTCATATCTTAATTTCTTCATTCCTACTCCATCAATGTAAAACTTTGTATAGCCAGGACTGGGAGTAATTTCCTCAACCCTATTCCATCAGTGTAAAACTTTGGATAACCTAGAGCAGGGCTTCTCAACCTGGGGGTTGCGTAAATAGTATTGGGGGTCACAGGACATTTGGGGAAAAAAAATCATAAATAATATGTAACTAATCTTATCCTTCATTTTTTACCACATTGGCGACATTGCTTGTTGTGACTTTAGGCTGCACTGTCATCTTAACATGACAGTAATAACCTACCAATTTTAAGCTGGGTAGCAGACAAAGAGGCTTGGCAACAGGGAAGGGATTGTGTCATCTGTGGAAAGGGGGGGGGGGACTTTCTGGCCAGGGAGATCAACAAAGGTTTGAAAGTACGTTCTGTTGTGACTCATTCTTGGCGGCTTGTACCTTGCAAGTGGGACAAAGGTAGATAAAAATACTAGCAGGTAGATTTCAAACCACATCAGTTCTAACCATTTGAATTCCACAACAGTTCACCAACTCGTGTCACTAAATAGTTTCACCCAGTGCGGAAGGCCTAGTTATCAGTTTTTTGATCCATCATGTTCGGAACTCTTGCTAGTTGTTCACTGTTCAATGTTAGTTGTACAGTGTTCAGTTGTTCAGTGTTAGTTGCATAGTGTTCAGTTGTTCAATTTTAATTTCACAGTGTTCAGTAAAGTTTTTCAATGTTGCTTGTACAGTGTTAAGTTGTTTGGTTGTTCTTCTAGTATCTCTGGTGTACAAAGATGTATGGACGAGCAAATAATTAACTGTCACCAGTTATTGGCTGCCATCATTTCAAAGACAAATTGCAATAAAATCGAAATTATCTTACCCATGGATAAGTGGTTAAATTTGTCAAACTAAGACAGCAGATAATATTGAAGCTATAGATCCTGCAGAACCGGGATCATCCAGCACTAACAAGAATGTGCAGATATATAAAACTGAAGATATTTCTCATTCGCATGCAAAAAAGAGGAATTACAATGAAACATTTTTGCAAAATGGATTTACTTTTATTTCCACAAATATTGAAGACAGACCTATCTGCTTGATTTGTAATGAATGCTTGGCGAGTGAAAGTCTCAAACCTTCAAAATTAAAAAGATATCTTCACACAAAACATGCTTCCTTTTCTAATAAGCCTGTACATTTTTTTGAAAGACTATTAGAATTATCGAAAAAACAAAAACAATTTCTTGAAACTCATATACTGGTCGATAAAAAGAACTTAAGAGCATCTTATGAAGCCTCTTACTTAATTGCAAATGCTAAGAAACCATACACCATTGCTGAAGATCTTGTGTTGCCAGTGGTAATTAGAATGAATGAAATTATTCACAGAAAAAAATATGCAGACGAATTTTTAAAAAATCAACTGTCAAATGATACTGTCGTTAGACGAATTTTAGAAATTAGAAATGACCAGTGTGAGCAACATATTGAAAGAATTAAAGAAAGTTCAAAATTTGCAATTCAGCTGGATGAATCGACTGACATAACATTCGCACAGCTATTGGCATATGTCAGGTATTGTTACGGTAACAGTGTCCACGAAGATTTACTATTTTGTCGGTCGTTAGATGGATGTACAACTGGTGAGGCCATTTTTCAAAAAAGTGAACGAATTTTTCAAGGAAGTAGGGCTAGAATGGAATTACTCTGTTGGAATATGTACCGACGGCGCAGCGGCAATGACAGGAAGAATAATTGAATTTCAGGTAAAAGTTAAATCTGCAAGTGATTGGCTTACTACTTTCAATCATTGCATGATTCATCGAGAGGCATTAGTGGCCAAGAAAATGTCTACAGATCTGAATGCTGTACTACAAGATTCAGTTAAGGTTATCAATTTTATTAAAAGTCGTGCCCTTAATAGTCGCCTCTTTGCAAATGTATGTGATGAAATGGAATCCAATTTCAGAACACTTTTACTGCATACAGAAGTGCGATGGCTGTCAAAGGGGCGAGCATTGAGATGGCTATAAGTGTTAAAAAATGAAATAATACTATTTCTATCTGAAAATAACTCTGAGTATGTCAATTTCTTTCACAATGAAAATTGGCTGTGCAAATTATGCTATCGGTCAGATTTATTTGAGAAACTCAACGAACTTAATATGTTTCTCCAAAGGAAGAGCACGAATATTTTTACACTGAAAGATAAAATTCAGGCTTTTATGAAAAAATTTAATATTTGGAAGAATAAAGTAGAAAATGATTCATTTGACTTGATAAAGCAGATAATAATTGATCATTTGGTATGCTTGGAAAACAATTTTCAAAAATATTTCCTACCAAAATTAGACAATCAATTATATTGGATTCAAAACCCTTTTATCGTGGCGATGGGAAATTTGAAGCATCTCTCGCTGAAAGCCCAAGAAGAATTTGCAGAACTTTCATGTGATTCAAACTTCAAACTTGAATTTTCTAGGAAAAACTTGGAACACTTTTTGGCTTGGTGTTAAAGCAGAATTTCCAATATTGTCGGAGTTAGTGATGGCAGCTCTTTTGCCCTATAAAAAGTATTCTTTTAAGACAGATTTTAAGTATGATTAGGATAAGGGAAAAAATTAATATCATCAATTTTTAGTACCATAACATAAATAATTTGTATTTTGGTTTTTCTTATAAATATTCTATTGACATTGAGGTTTTATTTATAGTGAAGGAGATCAAACATTATTTTTATCAAATAAAAGTTCAGGCTTGAAGCCGACAATAAAAATTGTTTTTTTAATTTTCAAAATAGTGTTTTTCATAGGGGTAGATGGGATCACATAGGCTTGAGAAAAGGCCCAAAATTTATCCATTTCTGTCATTCGGGCAGGATTGGCTATTTCCCGAAAAGTTTAGGGTAGAAAACAAATCACGCTTTGTGTTATAGTAGTTACCACTGAATCATCACTGTTAATCTATTTAGTAGACAGTTGTCTTCTTTATTCTATTAAAGGTGTTGGAAAAATGGGGGGGGGGGGGGTATGGTATTTTAATGCTTGTGGAAAGACTAATAAGCTCGTTGTGCTCTGTCTATTAATAGTTATTTGTTAGGTTTAGCATGTGAGATAGCTTGAAAGATATATATTCTATGCTACGATCTTTTGGGGTGTGGAAATGTAGGTGAAGGGGGGAAGTAGCTTTGCAAGGTCAACCATTTATGAGCAATCATCCTGTATGTTGTTAATGATCCAGACAGGGAGTAGAGATTAAAGTGGTGTTAAACTAAATTACCTTTAAGGGAAATCAAACCTAGAGAACATAAGTGCTATCAAACCTAGAGAACACGTAAGAGGTCTCAAACCTAGGTAACATTTAATGGGTCTCAAGCCTAGATACACTTTTAGGGGCTTCATATATAGATGACTCTTAAGTGGTTTCAAACCCAGATAATATTTAAGGTGTTTCAAACCCATAGAACTTTTAAGTGGTTTTACACCTAAAGAAAATTGGGTTTCAAACCTAGAGAACCTTTAATGGCATCAAACCTAAAGAAAATATAATGGGTATCAAACCCAGAGAAAATTAGGGAGGTGTGGAAAATTATGATTTTTAGTACTTTTTTCAATCTGCCAAAAGTTAGATTTAAAACATAATTTCAAAAGAAATTAACCAAATAAAATAATTAATATCAAAAATATAATAAAACAATTTGATTTATGTTATTAGGCGATTCTATAAAAAAAGCTATTCTCACACCCCTATCTATATTGGTATGTTTTTATGGCATTATTATAGTAAATTATTATTTGTTCTATGTTTAGTATTATAATAGTTTTTACAAGTTCTACCATATTAGTTTAAAAATCATTATTTATTTTTTAATCTAAAATTATACTTTTTATAAGTGTAATTTGTATAATTTCCCGTTTCCATCCCAATCCTTATATTTTGACTAATTTTCCGTAACGTTCCTTTCCCACAGTAAAAATGTTATTCCTGTCCATCACTAGTTTTCAATATATGTATATCTTTAAAATGTTTTGATAATATATGACATTAATTAAATTATGTTAGTTTACAGTTATTTCCAGGATATTGTTATGCATAGGACCCCTACACTATTCAAAACTTGGCTAGTCAAAGACATTTAAGAAATAATATTTTAAAAAAAACTATAGAAAATTACTTGGATATGTCACAGACAAACAAAGCCGTAACAAACTACTTGTATGACTTGATATTTGAAAAAGGTGAGAGCTAATTGAAAATTCACAGCAGCAATGACCATTGGATGAACATAAATTAATCTTGTTCTGTAATTTATAAAGTGGTTGTAGTAATATAAATTCCACTCTGTTTCATGTGCCAAAACTATGTATGTTCTGATTAGAGCATTACCAACATTGTCATAGATGAAATAAATGGTACGGCGCACCGCACAGACTTTCTCTCTCTTTCTATAAACTCGTAAGATTTCTGAACGGAATAATGTACATTGTATCATCACCACTCCACATAAGAACACGCATAAAATAATATACAATGATATAGAATCAATGAGAAAAGAGGCGCATCTTTGTCCACCTAAGAGCATTTCAAACAGTTTAATGTCTTCCACAAGGGTCAACATTTCATATTAAAATTTCGATTTCTGGTTAAAATTTTAACATTTTATACGGTGTTGCAGATCTTCAAGTCATCACATTGATATTTAATTATTCATTTATACATTTTGACCAATAAAAAATGTAAATATTGACTATTGAGTCTAAAATGGAGATAGATCATTGCTGTGCAAACATTTCTCCTAAGAGCTTTAAGGAAAAATAACATACTTTTTTTAGATACTTACTTATATTTAATTACTCTATGGCATTGGAGAATTATTGCGTTAAGACTTAAGTAGTATATCTTTGAAACTAAAGCTCACAAAATTGTATTAATATATTTGCAAATATCTCAGAAACTGTTGCTTTTATAAAAATATATGTCAAATAAAAGTTTTTTATTTCTAATAGTCCTACAATTTTGCAATGATAAGTTGTTTAGTTTCTCAAATAGTTGTGGAGATACGGAAATTAACGCTTCTGTAAAGTACCCTAAAAATCATTTTCATAGGAAAATGAAAATAGCCAGTTTATTTATAATCTTAATCAAGGGCTAGATACGAATTTTAATCAAAATCGTTTGAGCAGATTTTGAGAAAATCAATTTTTTCTCTTTTCACCCTTCAGTAAACTACCCTTAATTTTAAGTTTTAATATACACACAGACAGACGGCATTGCAAAGACTATTTTTTAGGGTTCGGGGGGTCATGAGACGTCGACATCCATCAACATTTCAGGTTATTTTTTTTTACGGTCGCAATACTTAAGCTTTAATGTCCAAAAAGTTAAAAATATTTATATAATTGCGTATAGATTGAAAATTATTGATTTTATAAAAATATGTTTTGAATAAAATATTTGTATTATAAATATATATACATATTTGTAATGCTAAGTAATTTCATATCTCAAATAGTTTCAGAGCTATTATAAAAAATGCTAATTTACGCATCAGACCGGAGCCCTTAAAGCGATTTTGCCGAAATATTGAGAGTAGCCATTTTGTTTGTATATATTTATTAATGTTCATTAATGAAATTTAATCAAAATCGTTAGAGCCGATTTGAGAAAATCGACTTTTTCTCTTTTTTCCCTTCAGTAAACTACCCTTAATTTTAGGGGTAGATATCCAATTCCAAAAACCCCTCGGGCAACCCTATGATAACCCAAGATATCAAGTTTCAGCTCAATCGGTAAAATAGTTTAGGCTCTAGTTGGAGGTACAGACAGACAGACAGACGGAAATTCAAAAACCACTTTTTCGGATTCAGAGAGTCATGAAACGTCAAGATTCATCAAAATCTCGAGTTCGAATTTTTTGACGATCACCATACTTTCTCTACCTGTAAGATAGAGAGAAAGTAAAAAGATATATCTGCCCAAACATGATTGACTCGCATAGCAGAGTCTGGGCTATGTACCAATCTAAAATGCTCGTTGTGAAAACTGGAGCTGGTTTTTATGAGAAAATATTGTTCTTTATTTTTCTACCCTCGTTCTAAATTAAAATGGTCACTTTGATCTAATAAACGCTTCTTATCCTAACCCCCTTATTATAGAATATGTCCAAAAGAAAGGACAGCCAAAATAAAGCATTGGCATGGCCAGTATTAAAATATAATAGAATTTAAGAAACGATGTCTTTTGCAGGGAAAAGCACCTTTATCCAAAATGTTAATATATTTATGCATTTTGGTATTTTCCAGAATAGTGATAGAAATAAAATAATTTTTTGGCTTGTTATCATAGCTCAAGCTATATTAATAAGTTTTAACTATAATTATATCAAGCTTGAAAATAAAATATGTTAATATATTTATTGAAACCAGCTTGTGGCCGCATAGTCTAAGGTGCCACTCTTTCAATAGATGGTTTGCTGACGCTGGGTAGATCAGGGTTTGAATCCTGGGCAATTGTTCTAAAGGTGTTATTTTATATATGATTTTCAACTATACCTCCACACAAATGTGGTTACACTTCCTTTAAATTGAATCTACCTCATACTAAACGTATAAGCATAATTAGTACATATATGTACAACCTGAATGGTTATCAAAGCACTTTGCTAAGAAAAAGTCATTGAACCTAAGCATGTATGTTGTATTACTGAATCAACTCCCAAAACCAGGGTTCCCAAACAGTGCGCCGGGACTCTCTGGGGCATCGCTGGTCTTGGTTCGGGGTGTCGCAGCTATTATGAAAAAGTAAAACTTATAATATATAGTGAAATGCAACATACAAATTTTCATTACGTATATTCATACATATTTAAAGGCTGGAATAAATTATACAATAAAACACATAATATCTTCTTGTGAAAGCACTCCCTTCATGAGTTCTAAATTCTAATGCTCCTTGAAAATATTGGGCACAGGGAATTGCATGGAAAATCTGACATGTGAAGGTCAGCACAGTCTAAAAAGGTTTGGGAATCCCTACCCCAAACACATTAACTATAATCTATACTAATATTCCTAAAACTAATCTTCATTTCACCATTGCTTTGACAAAATAAAGCTAGAAAAAATATAAAATATATTGTTTTATATTAACAAATTTATATCACTCACAATCATGACTTTACCTTATAAGATATCATCAGGTACTCAAACAAGCAAATAGTCTGAAACTAATAATACGTTTTCTAGAAAAATAAAACAATGAATTTTATTGTATTTAAATGTATAGTTTATTCACGTTCCATTTATATTTAGTAGTTCTAATTTGCCACCTAAAATAAATTGATTAGTATTATTTGTAAAGTATTTGGTGTATTGTAATGCTTGTATTCTGTGTCTAGAAAAACACATTTTTTAGTCTTCATCATTTCTGCGAATAAAAAGAATATATTAAAAATAATCATCCAGCATAAAAGTTCCAAAAATTAGATTCCCTTTTATTGATAAAAATAATGAAAGATAAACTAATTTAGTGAAGACACCCACATGGGGAAAGAGGAAAATATGTGGGAGGAATCCACTGCAAAGTGGAATCATCTTCCATTTAGCTTCTATAGTAGAAAAAGTCGCACTAATTTAAACACAGAAAGTCTTTATATTCCAGCATTTTTGCAGTTTAAAAAAAACAGTGAAAATGAGAAGGAAAAACACTAACTTCATTTTGAGTTAGCAAAATGTGTTTAAAACTTAGTGGCAAATTATTTTAGTAAAATAAATTTTCTCCTTTCTTTTTCTGTAATCATAACGTAAAAACCTTTTTTTATACTCAAACTGTTTACCACAGTAATTTAAACTGTTTTTGCTAATTCAAAATATAGTAGGTTAAGGTTTTTCCTTTCTTTTCCCCTCATTTTTGATAAGGGCAAAAATTCTGAAATATAAAAACTTTGTTTTTAAGTGTGGAGAAGAGAAGTGTAGGGAAGTTCTTTATAGTGCGTACTTTGTACCTATAGTCACATACATAGCAGAAACATGGACATTGAATGTAAGTGAGACTAGGGAAGTGGAAGCCATGGGAATGAAGTTTGTTAGGAGTATGTTAGCTGTCACAAGTAGAAACAAGATTAGGAATGAAGTTATTTGGGAAAGAGTGGGGGTACAGGGAGTACATGATATAGTAGAAGGAGCAAAACGTAGAAAATGAGAGAGCACCAAAAAGAATGACGAAGATTAACTAATTAGGAAAAATACTATAACGAAGACCAAAATAGAGATGGTTGAAGCAGATAACAGAAAAATTGCAAGTGAGAGGAGAAGAATGAAGTGATTAAAGGAGAAATAATAGAAGAAAAATGGTGTAAGAATAAAGTAAGATGGAGGCATTTTATTAAACGGACCCGGCTATAGGCTGGAAACAGTTGATATAGATGATGATGTATTGTTTTTTCATCCATTACTGTTTCCAGTCTGTGGCCTGGGTCAGTCTTTTATTCAAGCCATATGTTTTCCACTACTGGCGTGCTAGGCCTGTTGTAGCTTCATATACCTTATAATTTAAGACTAGGACAGGCACAACATCCAGTCTCCGACTATTAATTTATCACTGTGAAAGGATAAACCCACATTTCACCAATGATACATTTTTTGGCTATGTTGGGAATAAAACCCAGACCCTTAGCTCAGTAGACAGACACGCTACTGACTGAGCTGGATGAATATGATAATGATGATGATGTTTAATAGTGTATATGTAAATTTTTCTAATATAAAAGCCAGAAGAATTGATGAATGTGTCATTTTTGTGCATTGGTTTATTTCCACACTATTTCCTCTTTTCCTAGGTGTACTTAATTCACTTGAATAATTTATATTACCATGATTGTTAAATCATTGGCTATTTAGTCTCCTCATTGCTAAACTAATTTTATCTTCAGAGTTTTAAAATTATTAATTAACGTCTTATGCACTATTTCTTAAAGATAAATTCTATAATAGTTTACTATACTATAATGTATATAAATATATATTTCTTTCAGAATGAAGTTGCTGCAGCATTGGCAGAAGCAGGTTTGTGTTGATTATAATAATATTATTTGGATATTTATAAGAAATTATTGATCTGCAATACAGGAGTGCAGAATAAGTTAAGGGACCCAATTTTCATATTACACTAGAACATAACATTTTCACACAAAATTTCCCCCAAAACCATAGCACACAAAGTAAAATATTGAACATGTTATGGAGGCTGGAGGGAATAAGATTATTTACTTAATAGGTAGGAAAATTCAAATTTAAAGATACTTTTAATCATACATTTAATCACATAGGCATACCCTAGACAAAATCTAGTTTTTTCAAGATTAGGCAGCCTTCCCATTTCCTTGTGAAGTTTGGCAATGTCCTTTGATGTCTTGTATAACTTCAAGTGTGAACTAGAAGAAAACCTAATAAAGTGGTCTTTTCCGCCATTGAAATTCCTGTCCAAGGATTACTTTAGAAAACACCAAGCTTTGTGGATAGGCTGGTATTAATTCCAAGAGATGAAAACTTCATGGAAAAAGGTGTCACACTTAATGTTTTGGTTGTGTAAGTGGTTGCGTAGCACTGAGCCAACTTATTCATACACTGCAATTCTCCACGACATAAGGGATGCCAGGAATGTGATGAAACATGTTTTCATTTGTAAATACTTCCTTTTCATAGCATTATCACAAATTATCAAGTTCACTTCAACTTCCATAAAAAGTAGGTTTTTGAAAAAAATCTGTGATAAAAAGATTTTTTTCTCAAGGGTTTAGATTGAAAATATACTTAATCAGAATTTAATGTACATTCACGATTTTCACTAACCCAGGTTGTTAGTATTCATAGTGAGGGACACTAAGGTTTTGTCTGGAACTGAAGTACTTGTTAAATACTTGATGCTGAAACATAGGTGCATATTTTTTTACAATTGGAGGCTCTGTTATTTTATGTTAAAGTTTCTCCACCAATGTTTTTCTTTGGATATTTTTCCACTTTTTAATTCAATCATCATTTCATTAAGTGTGCTTTGCAATGAAGCATAAATATCAAAAATTGTCCAAATACAGGCATTTACATTCTGACAGAACTGCTTCTAGGAATGCATCAGGAATAAGGAAAGACGCTCTTGAAAAGAAGAAAAAAACTAATGCATACTTAAATTGAAAAGAAAAACAGGATCAAATGAAATAAAAAAATTATGAGTAAAAAGAAAATTTCTGCAGAAAGTAAAGGAAGAGGCAGAAGTGTTGGAACAGGAAATGCAAATATTAAAAAGTTTTGTGATTGAATGGTAATTTTTGTCTCCATTTTAAAAAGATTTGTAGGTTTTATCTTAACTTCTAATCATGTTATGTAACTGCATTTATCTTTATTTCCAAGTAATTTTTTCTTAATATTTCATTTTTGTTTGCTTTTCATTGAAGATTCTACATCATCCTTAGTATATATTTATTAAACAAATTCATCATTAAAAAAAGATTACTTGGTGTGCCTTCCGCAGTCAGGGTGTAGTGGAGGCCATTCAAACAAACTTAATGTGCCTATGTATTTTATTATGTAATTGGTCGAATCCACTTTTTCTCAAATTTGAATCTGAATATTAGAACATAGGATAAGAATAAGTTTAACTTTACCAAATGGGTAGGATTTTTTTTCTTTCACATTTGATTATGTTCATATTGAGAGGTAAATTAATGGTTTGGAGTTTGGTTGTTTGGTTTTTCCTATAGTTTTATTAGTCTTAACTGTTAACTAATAACTGTTATAATACCTATTAAATAATAATTAAAACTTAGTACTGAAAAAAAAAAAGGATTTGAGTCTTTAATCTTAAAAAGTCTATACGAATTCGAAGGGTCCATCCTTAGTTTGTATTATATATACATTTTAGGAATATATACAGGTTGTACAGGAACAAGTGATACAACACTTTAGGGGTGGTAGGTGAGTAGTAAATGTAAAGTTTTTCTATAATGAACTTTTATCTGAAGAAGACCCTTTCTAGGCGAAATTAAAGACGGAAATGTGCAGGAGCAGGTAGGCAACTGGCATAATGTGGTGACACACATTAACACTGGGAAATGGGCATTTATTTCTAAGCTTTACACACATGTTCTTAAGATTACATACTGTCGCCCACCATTGGACATGTATGCTGTGCAGCACTGCAGCATGTTGTGAAGAAAACACCTTCAAAGCTTTATGGTGTGGCATTGATATTTTAAATTGCACGCCATAACCTAATAGCAAGTTCCTCCTTGTTGTTGACATGTGTGGCATACACACTAGCAACTTATACCTGTGGGTCCACTTCAAATCGTTTATGTATGCCACACCTGTCAACGTTAGGGAGGAGCTTACCATTAACATACAGCGTGCAAAAATTATTTACATTATCTATGCCACATCAGCCAGCTTTTAAGGTGCTCGTCTCAACATGCTGCAGCACCGCACAGTATGCATGTCCAATGGTGGGTGACAGTTTGAACAGGTACTGTGAAATTGCAATCTTATGACCACATGTGTAACGAACACTTAGCAATAAATGCCCATGTCACTGGATTAATGTAAGTCACCCCACTCTGCCCCTGCACATTTCTGTCACTGTTTTCGCCTAGAAGGTATCTCTTCCGGACTAAACTTTCACTATAGAAAAATATTACACCCACATCCCTTCCCTAAGGTGTTGTAGCATTTGTTCATATGTACCCTGTAAATATGCACAATTTATGTACATTTTTTTAGATGAGCTCTTCACAAATTAAAGCATGATAAATATTTCTAAGGCAAAAAAAAAAAATCCATATTACAACTTGCTTTGGAGGGAAAGATAAGCCATTGGTCCCATCTCAGTTGTGACATCCAAAAGCATCATGGAAGGTATGTGAAAATACTTTTCCCGGCAAATTTGGCAGGCCCTTTTGTGCTCACTCATATAAATTCTTGTGTGCTGATATAATCAATTAAGAAAGTGTACTTTAAATACTTGAAATAAATAAATAACTTATTTCTAAGATAGATAATCTTGGTTGTGAACAACTATATACCTTAATTGCAAGGATATTTTTCTGCATCAATATAGTTGAATATTTTAAAAGTAAAAATGTCTAATTATGAATAGGAATTGTTTGATTTGGAGAGCCTTTCATGTATACTTTGTTATGAATGTGAGGAAATGTGTTGTTGAGTGATTGGCTACACTGGAAAATATACGTGAAGATCACAGTGGGTGTGGTCAGATGTTA
The DNA here is from genome assembly GCA_033556935.1 of Timema podura. Classification (NCBI taxonomy): domain Eukaryota; kingdom Metazoa; phylum Arthropoda; class Insecta; order Phasmatodea; family Timematidae; genus Timema; species Timema podura. Next base: position 58,650,655 of record JAVRXN010000010.1, on the reverse strand, counting down.
TTAGTGTAAGGACAATTAAACAGTGTTAGATATGGAGTAATCGTGTAATCTTATCTCTACTCAGTGCATGTAATCTTATCTCTACTCAATGCATGTAATCTTATCTCTACTCAATGCATGTAATCTTATCTCTACTCAGTGCATGTAATCTTGTATATTTGTATATCTTAGTGATAGTCAAGAATACAACAGTGGCGACGAGGTGTGAAAAGAATTCGCGTACATTTGGCTTTTCACCTGAGCGTTTCCTAGCAAACGAAACTTTCCATAATGGCAGATAGGGAGGAAGGTGCTTCTGTTCGTGTTACTGAATCAATTCCTAAGTTTAATATTGAACCTTTCGATCCAACCAAGTCCAACTGGAAAGTTTATTTAAAAAGATTAAAAAATAAATTTAGGATTTACAATGTACCGGAAGATAAGCAGACTTTATATTTATTAGACGCCATTGGCGAACATGCGTATGAAAGGTTATGTGATCTGTGTGAGCCAAATGAACCAGAGTCTAAAACATTGGAACAACTTGCAAATATTTTGACTACATTTTTTCAGCCAGAACCGAACGCACTGGCAGAAAGGGTTAAGTTTCAAAACAGGGTGCAAAATGAAGGGGAATTACCGGCCGATTTTGCAGCTGAATTAAAAAAACTTACGCGTTATTGTAAATTTCCAAATGACTGGTTCGATGACGCCCTTTGTACTCAATTTGTACACGGACTGCGTTCTCAAGATCTGAAGTTGAAACTAATGGAGCTCCCCACAGTTAATTTTGGGTCTGCCGTTGAGTATGCTAGTTCTTACTCTAGTTTACGTCTTTCGGTCCCACAAGATGATATTTGTACTACAAATATCAATGTCGTTCAAAAGAAAGTTCAAAAACAAAGACTTTATAAATCCAATAAAGAGAAATTACGTTGTATACATTGTAACTTCACAAATCACGATTCTGGTAACTGTTGGTATCGAAACGCTTCTTGCCGTATTTGCGGGGTCAAAGGCCATATAAGTCCTGCATGTGAAAAGAAGGCTACCAGTAACACAGGAAGTACTTATCCAAATAAGAAATTGAGTTACTCTAAAAGGAATAGAGCTTTATACCAGGTATGCTCTGAGGATCAAACATCTGATGGAGAAAGTATCAATTTAAACGAAACTTCCGGTGTGTTCTCTGATATTTTTCATATTAAAAATTCAGTAAAGCCTAATAAAATCATGGTACAGCTAACAGTGGATGGGGTAAATATTGCGTTCCAAGTTGATACTGGGGCACATGTAACATTAATAAATGAAGCTGACTTTAGGAGCAAGTTTCCAAATAAAGAAATTTTACCCACTACAGTAAAATTGCGTACCTATACTGGGGCACACATACCATTATTGGGTAAGGCTAGAGTTCTAGTTAATGGAAACAAATTGAACTTATACTTAGCAGAGGGGGATTTCGCCACCATAGTGGGTCTTGAGTGGTTACAAACCCTTAAGTTAAATTTGACAGAACTTTTAGGGACTGTAAATGTGATTGATAAACCTTCAAAAACTCCCGACAAAAATGGAAATCTACAGGATATCTTAGTAAAATTTGAGAATGTTTTAAGAAAAGGAGTAGGCAAAGTCAAAGGAGTGGTGGCTCAAATCCGACTTAAACCCGACTCTGTTCCAGTGTACAGGAAACATCGTAATGTGGCCTACTCTCTTGTTCCTAAGATGGAAGCAGAATTGGATCGCTTGGAAAAAGAAGGTATTTTATCAAAAGTTACCCATGCAGACTACGCTACTCCGGTGGTTCCTGTAATGAAGAGCGACGGTACAATCAGGATTTGCGGTGATTTTAAGACAACCATCAACCCTCAACTCATCACCGAGGACTACCCCATTCCGAACATCGAAGGTATTCTTGCAAATATAGGAAATTGTTCATTTTATTCAAAACTTGATATTAGCCAGGCTTTCAATCATATTGAAGTTAAGGAGTCTGATCGCGAGTACTTAACAATTAACACTATAAAGGGACTCTATCAGTATAATAGACTTCCATTTGGCATTACTACTGCTCCTGCCATATGGCAGAGAACAATTGAGGGGATTTTGAAAGATATTAAAGGAGTTCAAGTTTTTTATGATGATATCTGTGTTAGCTCTGAAACCAAAGATCAACATTATCAGCTGCTCAAGTCGGTGTTTCAGAGGCTGGAAGATTACAACATTAGAGTTAATGTGGACAAGTGTACTTTCCTAAAACCCTCCATTAAGTACTGTGGATTTATCATAAGCAAGGAGGGTATCCACAAATGCCCTGAAAAGGTGGAAGCAATTTTGAAAATAAAACCACCGACTTCAGTAACAGAATTAAAATCGTTTTTGGGGGCAGTCAATTTCTACGGTAAATTTGTACCAGACCTCAGTACTTTAGCCCATCCCCTTTACAACCTTTTAAAATCGGGGGTGGATTTTAATTTCAATGAAGTTTGTCTCAAATCTTTTGAACAAATTAAGGAAATAATGGCATCTGACAGGATACTTACCCACTTCGACCCAAAGAAAAAAATTGTCCTCTCTACCGATGCCAGCCCTTACGGTTTAGGGGCAGTATTGTCCCATCGCATGAGTGATGGTACTGAAAGGCCAATCGCCTTTGCTAGTCGAACTTTGAGCCAGGGGGAACAAAATTGGAGTCAAATAGAAAAAGAAGCAGGTGCCATTATATTTGGCATAAAAAAGTTTTTTGCTTATCTCTTTGGCCATCGGTTCATCTTAATAACGGACCACCGTCCGTTACTCTCCATCTTCGGACCATCAAAGGGTCTTCCTGTTCTGTCTGCTCTACGACTCCAGAGGTATGCTATATTTCTGCAAGCATTCAATTACGACATTCAATATCGTCCAGGTGCGGAGCATGGCAATGCAGACTGTTTGTCACGGCTACCTCTACAAGACCAAGCAGATGATTTTGAGAGGGATTTAGAAGTTTTTAGTTTAGGCCAAATTAATGTACTACCAGTTACTGCGAATGAAATAATTAGGAACTTGAATAAGGAAAAGGAAGCTGTGGAACTCATTCAAGCACTCAAAACGGGGGTTACCGTAAAACCCATGAATAGTTGGGGACATCCGCAGCACGAATATTCATTGTTCCATGATTGTCTTTTCTGGGGCCAGCGGGTGTACATACCAACATGCCTAAGATCCAGAGTATTAGAAGAGCTACACGAGGGGCACATGGGAGTGGTTAAGAGCAAAGCATTGGCACGAAGTTATGTGTGGTGGCCTCAAATTGATTTGGATATTGAGAAAATGATTTCAAATTGTCTTTCTTGCCAACAGATGAAAAACAACCCAGCCAAGATATCCTACCACAAGTGGCAATGCCCGTCATCACCCATGGAAAGGCTCCATATAGATTATGCAGGCCCTCTTAAAGGCATGTATTTTCTTATTATTGTAGATGCCTTCAGCAGATGGGTTGATGTTCACCCTGTAAAAAATATAACGTCTACAACAACAATTAAACTGCTGAACAATTTTTTTACAAATTTTGGTCTTCCCCACGTCATCGTATCAGATAACGGCCCTCAATTTACCAGCTCAGAATTTTCAAACTTTTGTTCCGAATTAGGAATCAAACAAAAATTGATTGCACCATACCATCCCGCTTCCAATGGGTTAGCAGAGAGGGGAGTCCAGACTTTTAAAGCCTCTCTAAAAGCCGCCATATTGAGTGGAAGCAATATTAGTGATGCTATAACTAAATTCCTGATAGCCTATAGGAGGACGCCCCATTCCATCACTGGACTATCCCCTGCATCTCTCTTTTTGGGACGTACGTTAAGGAGCCGCATAGATTTAGTAAAGCCTTTAGGTCCACTAGCCCTTCAGCGGTGCTCCCAGGATCCTGTGGATGTTCCAAGACATTTCGAGGAAGGGTCAAACGTCGCTTTTCGTTCCTACAGAAACCCAGAGAAAAAATGGCTGTGGGGGATTGTTAAAGAAAAAAAGGGTGATTTACATTACTTAATAAAACAAGGGAATACCACCTATTTTCGCCATGTGGATCAGATGAGGCCAGTGGGGGAGGAACTTAATAGACAAAATATGAACACAAATGGTAGCCAGACTCAAAGCTCAAATCCGAGACCATCTAGGAGGTCACTGGCAGTTGAGCCATCTGAACCCCCATTGCTATCAGCACCGTGCACTTCGCCCAGGAGTCAGGTTGAGTCACCCACTCAAGAGAAGAGTACCAGCCCTCCTCATGAAAGAATCTCACCCATAGGTAAGCCTTTGGACCTACTCCAGGAGATGAGGCAGCCCATCAACGAAGAGTCGGCCTTAAGAGGTACGCCAACTCGAATAACCTCTACTAGGAGTGGCCGCGTAATTAAGCAACCTGCAAGGCTCAACCTCTGAAGAGAAGACATTTTATGAACATGTTTTTCCCCACTGGTTGGGGGGGGAAGGGGTGTGTTTATGCTAAGGAGGGAGGAGTGTTATGAATGTGAGGAAATGTGTTGTTGAGTGATTGGCTACACTGGAAAATATACGTGAAGATCACAGTGGGTGTGGTCAGATGTTATTAGTGTAAGGACAATTAAACAGTGTTAGATATGGAGTAATCGTGTAATCTTATCTCTACTCAGTGCATGTAATCTTATCTCTACTCAATGCATGTAATCTTATCTCTACTCAATGCATGTAATCTTATCTCTACTCAGTGCATGTAATCTTGTATATTTGTATATCTTAGTGATAGTCAAGAATACAACATACTTGATTTTCAAAAAGAATATATACTGGCAATTCAAAACTCTAGCCCAGTAGACACCCTGTTTAGGCAGTGCAAACATTAAAAAACTGCGTCCTCCCCTCCCCCTTCTTATACTGCATTCCAGGTAACATTGACTACATGGAATACCACAGTTTTGTGTTCTTTTTTAACTGTAGCATTTGTTTTTTCCGTGGAGTCAGAGCAATTAACACACCATTGATTGACGAGTTTTTAAATTTCAAAATTCCCTACTTTTAGAAGGTTGAGGCACCCCGGAAGAGAAAAATACCAAAAGTTCCAGATTTAAGAATAGCTACATCCTTAGTGATTGTTTTGTAGTTTTATACAGATGAATAACACTGAACTATTAAAATTTCTCTTTGCAAACATGGCATGAATTGGCAAATGTCTAAAACCGATTTGCTTACTCTAATTAATTTAATTTTTGCTTCAAATTCTTCACTCTACTGTAAAAAAATACTAGGGCTTGCCAAGCCTGTTAACGCATTATGTTCTCTGTTAATCTCAGTCCACACAGTTAGCAATTTGTTCATTGGGTTTTGACAATTCATCAACTTTGTTAGGAACAATAACTAATGCATTATTAATGGTTGGTAATTGATCATTGATAGCAGTAGGCCTAGCAGTACCAACATATAATTTTATGTCCTGAGAATAAGAGGCAATGGATTGTAATTTTCTATGGCCTTGATCTAATTGTTGATTTTCTTATACTTATCTTTTTTTTTTTGATAGACTCACCCCTACTGAAAGTCCTATCACTCTCAACCACACTAGTGGAAATACCCTCATTATCTACCACTATGATTTTTTTCTGATTTCATATTTTATGTTTTACAAAACTTAAAATTAGGGCTGTGCTGATTCCGATACTTGATTCCTCGATACCCATGGTATTAACTGGTATCACAATAATCGATACTGTATGCTAAAAATCTTGATTCCACTCTTCAATATTCAACAAACGGTTGATTTTGAGAAGTTTTGGGGAATGGGAGAAACAATAATTATCAAAACAACATCAGTGACTAGACATTAGTTACTTGTTGTATTTTTGCTTTGTGCTATTATTCTCTTCTTTCAGCTCTAACCTCAATATAAACATGCCATTCGTTTGAGGCTTATCAACACGGTCACGGTCAACACAAGATCAATTTTCGCTTTTTCAAAGAGAACTGCATTTAGAAAATGAACCTAAGGGGAGCACTTATTTTGTATTGAAATAGTCAAGTAAAATATTTACTTCATAAGGTCAACTTTCCTCAGCGCTTTGGCAAGGGAGTGGTGAGCAAATTAATTAGCCAGCTCGCAGCTGCATTGTTTTTTGTAGTTAGACTAATTATTATTTAAATGTTTTTAAAATAATCCACATTAAATATTCATTTCTTATTTATTGAATTTAATTACTGTAATCATCATCACCTTTCGCCAATATAGCTTTTTTTCTAAACATCTTTTCACTTAAGGAAATTACTAAATTAATGTAATAGATATTGTGAAACGATTAAAAAGAAAAAAATTAAAATTTATAAAACACAAAAGCTTTCCAGTTTTTAAAAAATCTTAAAAGTTAAATATTTTCAAAGTTTTTTTGAGTCCATCTGTAAATATCGTCACTGATATCATTTATGATTTATGACTGTTAGGCTATTTCCATTTCTGTATTCCGTTCACTTCATACTTAGCTCATTTTCAAAATGAAATTCATAATAATAAACTGATAAAAAAAATTCTCTTGTTGTCCTTTTTTCTGATAATCTTTTCAAAAGGGAACGTTTAAAAAATTAAATATGGCAGTATTTTGATATATGGAAAAGTGATGTGGACTCTTTCATTTGTAAATTCTGTAAACCTAAAATTTTGCGGGGTGGTCTGATTGCTTCTTGTTATAACTTGTTTAAATAGCCTGATTGACTAGTTTCCATATTTTGAGATATGGAAAAAAATTAAACCTTTTTCTTTTGACCTAATTTCTATACTTACAAATTGAGGATTTATTTAATTTCACATTGAATGATATCGAATAGGGTATCGAGTATCTAGGCAATGAATGGATGGTATCAGTATGCTCCACCACTACTTAAAATACTCTCTTGATCCTTATGTTTAGGTTTTGTTTGGGGATGTTGATAAGATATGTGATATGTTAGACTATCACGTTTGCCATGCCATGCACGATAAGCCCAGTTGACGTCTTGTTTATTCTTAAAAGTTGACTTAATAAATAAATGTTGTTTCACTCACTAAACCACTTCATTTTTTATGACCATGTATCTATTGCATGATGTACAAACCTTAGTAATTAATCTTAAACCACTCAAAAATAACAATTCATGGATATACAAATACATTATGCATGTCAAGAGTTTAAATAAACTGTGTACACAAAGCCCTGTTAACAGGTGACTGAACTCGAAAACAAAACACTCACTCTCCCTACCTCCCACACCTTAGCATCTGAATGAGCACTAGCCATAAGCTAAGAGATTCATCACTCAAACGTGGCAGTAGCCAGGTTGAAGTATTAGACTTTTCCTTTATCCCTTTTAAACCTCTGATTTCTTATCTAGAACTCTGACACATGAACTTAGCTTCTAATCACTGCCACTTTCCTCACCTACATCAGCACTGCCTCCCTATGAAACATACTGATTGTGCATGTGTCAAGTGTTTGTTTCCATTTTTTTTTACATGATGAAGCAACTCATATATAAACCAGAATGTACTAAAAAGTCAACACAATGGTTGGATTTCCCTGCTCCAAATTTCCCCAGGACTGTTTTAATTTCCTCAAAGCCTATTGTATCAAAGAATATCGTAGACGTGAATGTCCGAATGAACAAAGTAATACTTTACTAAACAAGATAATATAAATGAAAATAGCACACGACACTACATGGCGATCTTCGAGGTAACGAGCATCCAGTAAGACAAGAACACAAAGAGGTAGGAGGTTGTGTGCACATTCATACCATCCATGAATGTGGGTATGCGCATGCACTGATGATGACACGAGTTGCGAGCCAAGACTCGTAAACAAATGTTTTCAGTATAGCCTATGGTGTTGTCCTTGCTCAGAGCAAAGGACTCCTGACATTTACTTATAGTTTATTTATTATTTTTTATTGATTTACTTCATTTTGAATTTTCTATTATTGTCATGGCTTAAGTGGTGATGAAAATATATAGTTATCAAATTGATTGTTTTTTAATTCACTTTTAAAATAACTTAGAAGAGGGAGAGGAACAGGTGTGTTGATATTTTTGTCTAAAATCTTTCTGGGTCTTATAGTATGATGATACATTAATTCCCATTAGCCATGAAGGGTTGGTTACATAACCTTTTATTGAGGACCCTATACTAATTAGTTGCTAGCTAAGTTTTGGTGAAAAATGTTCAGTTGGCAACCCTCACTAATATATGAAAAGTCTAAATATCTGACCAGAGCTACCACTTATTTTGAACAAAAAAACAAAGCTAACGAGATTAGAGTTTTACCATTTCAACTGTAGGGTTAGATTTTCTTTATAATAGCTGAGTTTGTCTCCATTAATCATTTAAATGTGTTAACTTTATAAAGTGATAAATGCATATAACTTTTTGAAATAGGCTAGGTGTTCAGGTAGTAAATTAGTCCAAAATATGGTTAATGTTAAAAAGACATATAGAAGAAATTGAAAGTATTTTTTTTTTACATTGTTTAACTTTCATTTTTAAATATAAACATAAGTTGGGAATGTAAATAACGCAAGTTAAGGGCAGTATTTTTGCAATTTTTACATCAAAGCACTTTTTTGGTCAAAAGAAATTAAACAATGCTCCAATAGAAACATAATCAAAAGATGAAAGATAAAACATAGGATAAGCGCCACCCATATAAATATACATTTTATTAATTTATATGTCCTATCAATTTAAAGTAAAATGAAATAAACACTATGGATGCCAGCGATAAATAAATAATGGGTTCTATTAAATGTTTGTTGTAGATCATACAAGATTGATTTACTGAATGAGCCTAAGAACATCACAATATCTTGAGGTTCACTTTTCAGTGAATGTATTAATTTCAAACTTTCATAGAATTAACATTTTACATTATAAGTGCTGCAACACAACTAACAAAAAATAATACACTGTACTACCCTTTAGTGAGAAATATTATGACTACCCCTTTATATAAAATATACCTTTCATATAAAACACACAAAAATAATCATATGCTACTGCATCTTATTTTTAAAATTAATATGTTTTTAGTTCAAATGATTTTTTTTTTTCATTAGTTGGTGGAGGTGTATTTATAACAAATTGGTTTACATTGAATGCCTTTGGTTTACTGAAAATACTAATTTTCATATGTCTCAAATGGTGCCTAGCACTTTCAATCAAAGAGATTTTCAAACTAAAAATGTTAGTACTTATAGTATAGGGTGTCTACCATCCGGGAAAATCAGGGAAAACTGGAATTAGCCGGGAATTTGAAGTGATCGGGAAAAAACTGGAATAAGCCGGGAATTTGGTAAATTACAATAAAAATCTAGGAAAATGTGGTTTTACTCAAAATATGAAATATAATAATCATTAAAACAGTAAATAATAATGGTATTCAAACTGTAGGTTTTTTTTGTAGCTGTGTAATAAATTTTATAGTTCCTAATAAACAATGTTAATACAAATTTTAAAAAATATGTTTATTTAAATTTTAAAACTTATTATTAATTCATAAAAAAATATTAATAGAAAAATGAGGGGGGAGGTGGGGGGATTAGAAGGATGTGACATACTTTTTAGTCGGGAATTTTAGGAAATGATCAGGGGAAATCAAGGAAAAAGTCGGGAATTTCATTGGTCAAGTTGAGTAGACACGATGTAGTAGTTTTAAGGGTAATGGGTTTGGGATTTCTTTGCTTGGCAAATTATGCTTGTTAATAAATGTTGAGAATCTTTATACAACTTTGTTTTAGGTTTTGTCAGTAAAAATATATTTTGACCTTAATGTACCTCGCTATAAAATGGTTAAACCCATTTTGGTCTCGATTTATACTTAAACAAAAAACAAACCTTTCTCACTGATTAATAAAAAACAAAACCTTTCTCACTGCTGTATCTATTTCTATTATTTTTTACCTCTAATATCAATGTTTCAAATATTATAGATTGCATTGTATAATAGTTTGTATTATGATTTGTTAGTTTACCAGTACTTGTGCAACCATTTATGTTTCAAGTTTTAAAACTTGTCTTAAAAACACATCCTTGAAATTCGAAAACTTCTAATACAACTTACTGTTACATTGCAGGTTTCCCAATTTTTTCGTGGCGTGGAGAAACTGAGGAAGAATTTTGGTGGTGTATCGACAAATGTGTGAATGCTGAAAACTGGCAACCTAATTTGATTTTAGACGATGGAGGTGACGCCACTCACCTAATGCTCAAGAAGTATACTTCTATGTTCAAGATGATTAAAGGTTATTATATATAATAATACCTATTTGTTAAAAACATTATATCTGATTATTTAATTGAGAAAACAAAACAATTCTTAGTTTCAAGTAGTTGAAGCAATTTATCAATCTGATTTTTTTTAAATTCTCAGGATTTTTTGTTTAAGGGACCTCATGATAATAAATATACACTGTTTGCATATGGAAGGGGAATGAATTTGACGAATTAAGAATAGCTCACTATATTAGGATATTCTTGTGTTATATGACCTATAAAATCACTATTATAATATGTCAAAAATATATGAACATAAAAAAATTAAATCATTGTTCAACAGGTATTGTGGAAGAAAGTGTGACTGGAGTTCACAGGTTATATCAACTTTCAAAAGCTGGAAAGCTAAGTGTGCCAGCTATGAATGTCAATGACTCGGTCACAAAGACTAAGTTTGACAATCTCTATAGCTGTAGAGAATCTATTATCGACAGGTATGTTTGGTCTATTTACATATTTTCTATATGTGTTTTCACTATTATTAAATTTTAAAAAAGTACTGTTATTTTTCTTTTTGTATTAGATTACTTTAATCTTTCTATAACAAATTAATCTTCCTCCTTACTAATTTACTGTGTAAAAACTTAGACATCTGCACCGCTCCAGTTCATGTAAACTTTGATTCCTCCAAGCCACTGATGATACAATATGTTACCGCAAAAGATGACCTGGGATGTTGTATTATTCAAAATTAGCAAACAGTTGGCTATGCCTCATGCAGCTTAAATAGAGACTGAAAAGGGCTGGGCCCACATTGAAAGAGGATTTGACAATAGTATATGCTATTGAGTAGTAGTAGGCTAGACTGCTGATGACAGGGAGATCGAGGTTGGAATTTCGGTTGGGTGTATTGAAGGTGGTTTTTCCAAAATGGTTTTCTACTATTCCTCCACATAAATGTGGGTCCACTTGTTGCGTCCCAACTATTTTAATACTTGCCTTCCTTGGGCTACGGATTAATTAGCTTGACGCAATATTTCCCACTTGACTTATTTGTGTTATTTCTTATTCAACTGAATGTTGCCTTCTTTATCATGGTAAACTAGACGGTTTACAGTAAATAAACACATTGGCACATATGCACTATTTTGTTAATATATATTATACATGTATGTAGCTCCCAATATTCACCAATTAATATCAAATGTCTACTCCCAATATGTCCCATTTTCTGAGTCCTTGTTTACTTTCCATGGCAATCTAAGTTTGTTGAAAATCTTATTTATTTTCCATGGCAACTCGGCTATTCACCCTTACCACCGCACACAATAAACCTATATCTCCTTGTAATCATTTCAAAGTGCATCCAACATTGGCTACATCACATTTCCTATTAATATAACCTTCCTAATCTCTAAAACCATTAGCGTAATTAATACATAAGCCTATAACCCAAACGGGTAAGTGGTGCTAGAAAAAAAAAGTGGGTAAAATATTGTCTACTCGCCTTCAAAGACTGAAGCTTAGGCTCTTGAAGTATAATCTCAATGTTCAGTACTAACCAAGACAAAAAATCTACATTGAAGATCTGTTTTCACAGTCATACATTCCGGGTGCAGTTCTTGAGGACCCTTAACATAGTGATATAGTTTAAGTAGGCACATTCATATGAGTGAGGTTCGTAAAACATACTTTAGAACAGGAACTTGCTGATCCTGTGCTTAGTATTGTCATGCATGCAAATGTGTTGTTCTCAAATAAGTGATTACATTCCTGACCAATTTTGCCATTATGTGCCCCTTCAGAGTGATCTTGTGGAAGATAGACTTTTGTTCTTATATGACTGAATGGTTGTATGAAGTAAAGTAAGGATGAGAATGCTCACATTACTATCTGAGGGTCATTTTGGTGTGAAAAAGAACAAATCCGGAGCTAGAAAGTCCCCACAAACCCTCCACCCCCCGGCATGTCTAATCACATATAAAAAACCATATAACTGACTGAAGGGCATGAGAAAAATTCTATGTATCTAATAATAGGGAGTCACCTATTCCCATTCCTCTCTGTACCTAAACTATCATTTAAAAAGCGTAGTGGTGATGGGGGGTCTTGAATTTGAGGTCATTGATAACTTGTTGTGGTTGACTATTTTACTAAGTAGCTGGAGGTAGTAGCATTGCACACTCACTATACACTCTCATGACATAATAGATTCTCTCAAATTAATTTCTATCACACATGGAATTTCCTTATGATGATAGTGGATAGTATGCCATTTAATTCTAATGAGTGTCATACTTTTTCCCAGGACTTTGATTTTTGAATTCAGAACATAGAGCCATCACTATCCCAAGTCCAATGGGTTAGCTGAAAATGGGGTTTACATAAGTAAACGAATTCTCAAAAAGAGAAAGGAAAGAGGAAAGGAATACTTGCTGGCTCTATTAGAATATTGTAACATACCTCTATCAGGATTTGAATTTCACCATCTCAATTGTTAATGATATCTCTATAAGGAAAACTTTTTTTCGCTTTATGAGTTAATTGTATTATATTTGGAAGAAGGTACAGGAAAGTTGGATGGATACGTATAAAAGGGACGAACACATTATGGCTTTTACAATGAAAGAATAACACAGTTCACACTTTACATTGGTGCCATTGGACAAAGAGGTAATGGTTGCCTCTTAAAGAAAATCGATGTCACCTTCCAATCATTCTATCAGAACTCATCAGGGAGGAGTATGAAACACACAACACAGCTTCCTAAAAGAGGAAACAAATAAAAACACAAAAGATAGAAAATGGAAAATTGTAAAGAATGATAGGACACATTGATAGGAACCTGTAAAAGGTATAACATAAATTGTTAGGAGTCATTTTATAAGGACACTTATATCAGTTTCCACAGAAAATCTGCATCCCATGACAGTACCCTTTCTTAGTAAACAACTTGTTGCTAAACAACTCAAAGTAAAAACGCATTATGACAAAATAGTACTAATAAGCTAGTTGATTTCAAGATATGTTAAATATATGTTAACCCCCGTTAACATATATTTTGAAGGCGCGGGTTTAGTATACAAACAGATGCTGTCGGAAAATAGTCTTAATACCACAAACACACTATTCCTACAGTTTTGTGTGATTAATAGGCCTAGTGCTGTTTGGTGGTGTTTGAGTTATAATCACAGTTTTTCTGGAGTATGTATTTACGTACTACTCCTGTAGCCTTTTATAATTTCTGTAACTACTTGACGAACTATGCAAATAGGAAGAAAACTAGTCTATGTGGAAACACATTTCACCCTGTTCTTTTGAACTATAAATGGTGGGAACTACTAGCAATAGACAAAACACTCCTTGCATTTAGGTAGAATTATGTAAAAAAACTTATAATTTAAAAAAAAAATATTCATCGACTCACACTACTTTTATTGATATGAAACAATTTAGCTGTTAGTTTAGGAACATCACACTTGAGTGGTAGGAATCCAGCAGGTAAATTGAAACCACTAGGTTCTTTTATTATTCTATTGTTTGGTCTTGTTGGCTGGGTTTTGAGAGACTAATTTTCAGGTTGGTAGGGGTGGATGAATTGAGATTAATAAAACTAAACCTATATTCAACACAAGCACCTCTGTAACAAAGATTATTTTAAAACAATGCGGCCTAGTTTCTTAACTAAAGCTATTCTCTTTAAAATGCTTTAATACAAAGTTAAGCAACCCACTATAAAATATGTTTTTGTTAATTTCAAAATATCTAAAGTAATAAAACTCTCCTATTAAAAACAAATTTATCTTATATTTTGTATTAATACGATATTAACATCAATTTTCCAGACCTAGGCCTAGTCAATAGGTTAATACAACAATCTTAGGGTTCAAATAGGTTACTTCTTTTCTTGATATACACACAATATGAAATTTAGAAAATATATTAACATAAAATTGAAAATTAAATATATTATACATATATAAATCACTGCCACAAACACTTTATAAATAATCATACAAATTAATAAAGAAGTTCAAAAAAGTTTTATACAAAGTATCCACGGTCAAATGCACTTGGCAATTATTTCACAGATCATACATTTCAAATTAGACTAATTTTAATTCACCAAATTACCGGTATTTATAAAAAATCACTTTATACTATGTATTTAATTTTCGTCCAATATTTTTAATAATCAATACAACACAAACTATACAAACATGAAAACAAACACACTTTTAATCTTTGGCTAGCACACAATATATTTTACTCTTTCAACTTATGTTAAATGAAGCTAGTATTTCAAAATATTTTAAAATAAGTGTTTGTTATAAAAATAACCGTTTTATAACTTTTTGATGATTTAAAATCTCTTCTTTGTTTGAAAAAGCTCCACTTTGGTTCTTTAATTTAAAGGTTGCCTTAATTAAGAGGCGACTGACCCGGTAGAGAGTCTTTGTTTATTTTGATGATGCCAATAGCCAACACTAATAGTGTTCATTCGCTGGAGTAACAAAAAAAAATATATATATATATATATATATTTGAAACACACATTTCATTTGCCTTTTTTATAAGGTTTACAAAATAATTGGTTTATGGATTATAATGATTGGTTTTAATAAGATAAATGTGGAAATATAATACATTTAATTTACAACTCTCTGCACTATTGTAGCTCTTGTTGCCACAATGGTGTAAATGAAATAATACTTTTGTATTACATTATAAGTCTGTATGATTAGTAATTTAAAGACAAATTAGTAAGTTTAATTAGTAAGTGTAATTGTTTAGATGAAATATATATATAATAAATATATCAAATAAAACTTATTTCTTTAATGTCAAATGTTTGCAACTTCCAATCAATATTTGTAAATTCTACTGTTATTCCTATAAAAATTGAACTTCATCAACCTGTTTTAATGATTTTCCTTCTATTGTCATATTATTTCATTTCTCCTACATGACATCAGGATTAGATTGCTTGAGAAGGAAAATTTCTCAGGACGAAAACAACCTGATTCAATAAAATAGAAATTTATAAAAATTTAATGGTATACAGATAAATGTCACTGTTGTAAAATAATAAAGTGTATTTTGAATCAATATAAAAACTTGCTTATTTCATAGGACACTTAAAAACATTCTCGAAATTAATGTTGTTTCACTTTCTTGTCCAACAAATGTGTTACTTTTCAGTTTGAAACGTTCTACAGATGTTATGTTTGGAGGCAAGCAAGTTGTGCTCTGTGGCTATGGGGAAGTAGGCAAGGGTTGTTGCCAAGCATTGAAAGGTCTTGGCTGTGTAGTTTACATCACAGAGATTGATCCCATATGTGCTCTTCAAGCTTGGTAAGTATACTTGCTAACTACCAAATGAAATACAACTCTTTAAAACCTGTTTTACTCAATTATTATGATCTTTTATGTGAAATTATTTTTCAAATTGGTTTAAAATCTATTTGAACAAGTAAACTTTATAATTAAAAATTGATATTCTTGCTTTGATTCTTATGTTCATTTAAACATAAATAGTTAAAAATTGTTACATTTTGTTTCCCAAGCCTATTTAAATAAGGATTCTGATACACCCACCTGACCTATTTTATATCACCTATATTATTATAAGGTTGACCTTAGTGGTCTTACCCGCCTCGGTGGCGTAGTTGGCTAACGCGCCAGTCGTGTTGAGCTCTACCGCCGAGGACGGGGAGATCGAGGTTCGAATCTCGGTCGGGTGAACTGGGGGTGGTTTTTCCTAAATGGTTTTCCACTCTCCCTCCACGCAAATGCGGGTTCACTTCCTCTAAATTCAACCTTCCCCATTCCTAATCCATTAGCGTAATTAGTACTTAGGCGTATAACCCGAACGGGTAGTAAGACGCGGTGCTAAATATTTATTTCTTAGTGGTCTTGGGTTTAGGTGCTCGTCTCGGGACCCGTTGTTCATGGGTTCAAACCCAGCTGTGGCCGATAGATTTTTCTTAAGTGATAAAAATCCGTAACACAACTTCCTTCCTCGGGGAAGTAAAGCAGTCGGCCCCTTTTTGATTTTGGCATGTAAAAGAACTCTGGAAAATATTTTAAAATGGTGGCTAACCCACAGGATACATATCAGCAATTGTGAACTCACATCTTCAGCCTCTAGTAAAGAATCTACCATCCTACATCAAAGACACAAATCATTTTCTAGAACAATTTTACACACTGGCCACTCTTCCACAGCATGCTATCTTGGTTTCACTTGATGTTACATCACTCTACACCAATATCCCCCATATCCACGTACTCGCAACAATAGAGGAATATCTCACACACATCCTTCCGGTACCTGACCCACTACTACATTCCTGATAAAACTATCAAATTTCATTTTGGAGAAAAATTACTTCAGATTTATGAACAAAATCTACCTGCAAACTAAAGGTACTGCCTTGGGAACATTCATGGCCCCCTCATATGCAAACTTTATATGGGTAGACTGGAATGCATGCTCCTGGGCAGACAACCACTACAGCCCCTTGGTTGGTTCAGATACATCGATGACATCTTTATGATATGGACCAACACCACTCAGAAACTCAAGTTCTTCCTGGCAAACCTCAACAAATTTTCACTGTTAAGATTTACCTGTGAAATATCCACATCCAGCATTATTTTTCTGGATATAGACAACATACTCCATCAGGGACACCTGAAAACAACTGTGCACACTGAGGATCCGACCAGCAATAATACCTTCATTATGTCAGCTGCCACCCTATGAGCACAAAGGGATCACTCCGACATAGCTTAGCCATTAGAGTAAAAAGAATTTTCTCTTGACCACGATGACCTTTTACAATACAACAAAAAATTGCAACATGCTTTTATGAACAGAGGCTACCCCAAAGCACTGGTGTGTAGTCAAATAGACAGAGCTCAATATAGCAGACCCACAACATCAACAGGAACAAACATCACCATCCCTCTGGTCACCACATACCACCCTGGACTCCACAAACTCGACACACTCTTGTAAACAGGTTTCCCCATACTGCAATCCTCCATCACTACACAGAATATCTTCAAGGAGCCTCCAAATTAACCTATAAGCAACCATCCAATCTGCGCAACTTACTTGTAAAACCCAAACTTCCAGACCCCACTATTCAACCCAAACCCAAACAAATATCAGGTTCATTTCCCTGCATCCGCACCCCCTGCAAAACCTGCACCATACATTAACCAACAAATTTATTCTCCAGCAACATAACTAAAATAAATTATCCTATAAAAGGCCACCATACTTGTGATTCTGAAAACCTTATCTACCAACTGAGATGCAACCAATGCCAAGCACAATACATAGGTCTCACAACAGAAACACTAAGAAAGAGAATGAATGGTCATTGATATAACACAAAAATGGAAAATAAAGATAAGCCTGTAGCATCACATGCCGAAACCCATAATCTGGACTTTAATCACTGCTACACAACCAAGGTGGTCAAATCCCTAAACAAAGGATACACAACTAAGGATATGGGAACTGGCCCATCAATATATCACCAAATCTAGACATGCCCCTAACCTCAACCTTAGGTAATTCCTTTACTACTTACCATCACACTTATTACTAAATTCAATGTCACCACAATAATAATAATAATAATAATACAGTATATGACACAATTTTTAGTTTTTCTATCTATTGTGAACATATAGTAAAATACTCACCACTATTTTATCGTTCACAACATCCTATCTTGTCACACAACACCTCACAAGTCACACCTCTCAAATATCATCCTACCGTTTCATAGCCAAAACAACGCTACCAACTACACCACTGTTACCCGCCTCGGTGGCGTAGTTAGCTAACGCGCTAGCCGTGTTGAGCTCGACTGCCGAGGACGGGGAGATCGAGGTTCGAATCTCGGTCGGGTGAACTGGGGGTGGTTTTTCCTAAATGGTTTTCCACTCTCCCTCCACGCAAATGCGGGTTCACTTCCCCTATATTCAACCTTCCCAATTCCCAACCCATTAGCGTAATTAGTACTTAAGCGTATAACCCGAATGGGTAGTAAGACGCGGTGCTAAATTTATATATACACCACTGTAATACACCACATCTTCCCCCCTCTAATTTCACAACTCTTCAATAAGTCTCTTCACCGGCTTTATTTCCCATTGAGGCCGCGAAGCTGGTGGAGTTGAACTGCACACTTCCAAGCTGTACTCTCTTCCAAGGGGACTCATACCAAGAGTTTCCTCACTAGTTAGCTCCACGGCTGCAGGGGTTCGGGGTTCTTGCTTCAGATCCGGGTCACTCGGTGTGTCTTCAGGAAGAGGTTCAACATTATTTGGGCATTGGGCTGTAAGCGGTGCTTTCTCTGGTTCTTCAGCAGTACTTCTGGGTGGCTTTCTGAATTGATCCTCATGTCGAATCCAGGTCATATCCAGGTATGGAACATAAACCCAGATATGTCGTGGTCCGAGTATTTGCATAAACTTTGCACTGACCCACTTGGATTCGTTTCTCCTATAATTCATCACCCAGACTTGGTTGCCCACATAATGACTAGTGTTGGTACAAACTCCCCCATAGGCTTCCCTCTGTTTATATTGAGCTTGATGCACACTGCTTGATGCTGGAGAGAGGCGAAGTAGGTCCAGACGATTACTCAACTGCCTTCCCATCAAAGCTTGAGCTGGTGAAATCCCGGTGTTTGCATGGGGTGCATTTCTATAATCGAGTAGGAACTTTTGTAAGGCCACGTCAAGTTGGGATGGAGGAACTTCCTCCAGGGCTGTCAGGAGACAGTGCTTTACGGTCTTGCTGAAATCTTTGTGGCACCATTTGTTTTTGGCCAAACTGGGGCTCCATGCTTCCATTGGACTCCATTTTTCCTTAGGAATGTCTGGAATTCCTCACTTTCAAAGGATGACTAGTTGTCCGAGACAAGGTATACTGGTTGGCCGAATAGGGCAAAAACTGGATGGTTGTGGCCTCCAACATGAACGATATTGAGAACACTTCCGGCCATTTAGAGTGAGTGTCTATGATGACCCGGTAGTATTTACCCACAATAAGGTCCTAGGTAATCAATGTGCAGGCGTTCCCATGGTTTGTTGACCATTCCCACGGTATCAATTCAGTCTTTGGTGGGTTATACTTGGCTGTGTTGCAGGCTGGACATAATGTCACTAGTACAACAATGTCCTCATATGAGCGTGCTAAAGCCTTGACCTTGACGATGCCCAGATGAGTTGCATGTAGTTCTTGTACTATGGCGGCTCTTAGGGCTAAAGGTACCACAATCACATAACCCCAAAGCAACACATCTCTTTCAACATGGAGTTTATCCTTGCACCGGATGTAGGCTTGTAAATTAGCCTCAACACCTCGTGGCCACCCATACTTAATATAATTAATGGTTGTCATAATGACCTGGTCTTTCTTTGTGACTGTTAATAACTGTTATAGTCAAGCGGCAAATTATTATTGCTGTCCAGAACATAGTGAATTCTCTCATCTACATCTTCTTGAACATTAGGTCGCTTGGGCAGTGGTGCCCTTGACAGCCAATCAGAAACGTTCTGGGAAGATTTTACCCATTCAACATCATAACTGTAATTCGATAATATAAGAGCTCATCGCTGCAATCTGTTTGCTGCACACGCTGGAATACCATGCTTTGGATCAAAGATAGCTAACAAAGGTTTATTATCATTCACCAGTGTCCACTTCCTTCCGAATAAGTAAGTGTGAAACTTGTAAACGCCGAAAATGAGCCCTGCTCCTTCTTTGTGCAACTGGCTGTAAGATTCTTCCGCTTTGGAATAGCGAGCGGCTTGGCTAGCGGATTCTCTTCACCGTTAGGATATTTTTGTGAAATCACTGCCTCGAGTCCAAGGTCTGACCCATAAACTAATAGACGAACCGATACTATGGGTTAAAAGGAGCTAGCGATCAGTTAGTTTGAACTACCTCTTTGATCTGGCAGAACGCCTGTTCACAATGCTCATCCCGCTTATGACACGCTTTTACGATATAACTTATACAGGGAACCCATAATTGTGGCTAGAGAAGACAAAACTTTGACAAATAATTTATAAATCCTAAGTATGACTGCAGCGCCTTCACGTCTTGCTGGGAAACTTCTAAAATTGCACGAACCTTGTCCTCAGTTGAATGCAAGCCATCTGTGTCAATCCTGAAGCTGAGATATTCCTCTGAAGATTTACCTATCTCGCATTTTTTTATGGGCAAGGTCAACCCACAATCTCCGAGTATCTACAAAACCTTGGTGAGTCGAAATTTGAGTTGTGTTAGATCTTCAGCCCCTATTAGAATGTCATCAACTAACGCAGCGCTACCTTCTAGACTAGCAAGTAAAGTGTTAATTATTTGTTTGGACTTGGTGGAGCACATGTGACCCCAAAGGGCCAATGGGTATATTTGAACAAGCCTTTTGGCGTGGTTATTGCCGTGAGCAATTGAGATGTCTCCTCTAACTCAAACTATTGATAAAAGTTGGACATATCGAGCTTTGCAAACATCTTGCTACCCTGGACTTTGTGAAACAGATCTTTAATCCGAGGAATAAGGTGCTTATCCACTTGTAAACATGGATTTATCGTCAACCAATATTCACCACAGATTTGAATTCCCCCATCCTTTTTCATCACTGGAACTATATGTGATCTATATTGACTATAGTCCACAGGCTCTAGAATCCCCTCTTTCAAAAGTCTGTCAATTTCGGCAGCAACCCCCCCCCCCCCCCTTAAGAGCAAGTGGGGTTAGACGAGCCTTCATAAATTTGGGCTTAGCATTCTGCTGCAAAGACAGTGACAATTTTCCTTTGTTAAATTTACCAAGACGGTCTGTGAAAACCACTGTAAATTGCCAAAAAATTCCTTGAAGCATATGCCGTGTGTTGTCTTCTGAGAAGAACATTGGTTGCACCATCTTGTTATGTTTGGTGTCTATAATGCAAAATCCCAATTCACTAAACCAGGCCCTTCCCAGCAGCAGTGGCCCATCTGACTCCACCACAAAAAATTGAAGGTTCGAAAAATTGTGTCCATTATATTTGACCTTGACAGTGATGGTACTTAACAGTATCGACTTTTCCTTGAAATACGAAACAAAGGTTTTGGAATTTGGAGTTAGCACTAAATTAGAGAACTTTTCACTAAACAATTTCAACGGTACTTATTCTGCTCAACACCCGGTATCAAATTGAAATTTAATACTTTCATTAATAATGTTCAAAACAACATGATAACTCAGACTCTCTTCTTCCACCTCATTAATCTTATACAAGCTTTCACTTTCATCTTTGATATCTTCAGATAAAAAGTTTGTATTTTCTTGAATTTAAACCTTCAAAGACTTACTAGTTATTGTATATGGGTATTTGACTTAACACTAGAAAAATCTGAAAGTTCAAGTAACATAATGTGTGATACATCATTGGAAAGTTAGTATAATGAATTTTACAACTTAGTAAAATAGATGTAATTTGTGTGTTACATATGGGACATTAAAAATATATATATAAACAACACAAAAAATATATAATTGGAAACAAATTAATTATAAATTGTAATATACTCTATAGCAGGGATGTGTACAGGTTAAGTTGGTCAATCTGGACTGAACTGACTAGAGTAGTTATGGCAGGAAGTAATGGACAACGTGGTCAGGTCTAAGACTTTATCTCTAGTCTTGACTGGGCGTTGTAATGTGCGCAAGATATGTGTTTAGTATCCCCGATAAAATATATGTATGTGTGAGGACATAACAGTTTGGCGACGAGGTGATTGATACGTTAACCCATTATATAATTAAGCCACCGAATAGTGCATAATGGCAGTGTTTTTATCAAGTTTCGCGGAATTCGACACTACCCAACCACACACGTGGACAAACTACGCAAAGAGGTTAGAACATTTTTTTCATTGCTAATGACATCATCGACGATAAGAAGAAACAGTCTATTTGTTTTGTGTGATCGGGGATAAAACATTTGATCGCTTAACTGCGTTAGTGGCGCCAGAGGATCCCGATTCTAAATCATTTGGTGATATAGTTAGTGTTTTAAACAGCCATTTTGCTCCAAAACACAATGATATTGTTGAAACTTTCAATTTCAGTAAAAGGGATCAGCGACCCTGGCGAGTCCATTGTGGAATATGTTGCCGTTTTGAAAGAGATGGCCAACCGTTGCAACTTTGGAACATTTACAAATCGAATGCTGCGTGATCGTTTAGTGCAGGGGGTCGCGGATGAGACAGTGCAGCGCGAAATGCTTTCTAAAAACGAAATGAAGTTAAATGAGGCAATTTCCATGGCAGTAAGTAGCGAAGCAGCGGCACAACATCAACGTGCGATGCGGCCAACTTCCGCAACACCGGTTGGGTACCAAGACCAAGAAGCAGGCCCAATGGAAGTACACAGACTATCTAGAAACCACCAATCTCAACATAGAGGTGCCAATAAGCAGCAAAGATTTTCTCCAAACCAACAACAGGATCAACAGTGTTGTCGTTGTGACAAAGAGCATCTAACCTCTGAATGTCCTTGGGCGAATGCGATATGTCATTTTTGTAAGAAGTTGGGCCACATAGAGAGGGCATGTAGGTCGAAGAGACGAAATGACGTCAAACGAAGAGTGCAACACCCACAAACACCATCTAGCAACCATGGAACCTGCAAGATCAGAATTAGATATGGCATATCAGCTGTTTTTTATGGGATCTGAAACTAGAGACAACCAACCCTTCCACATAAATGTGATGTTGAATGGAACTAAACATCACATGGAGATCGATTCAGGAGCAGCCCTGACAGTTATCAGCTCAGTAACCTATGAAAAAATATGGACCTCTAAACCAAAACTTATGAGTTCTGATATTCAACTTTGCACCTGGGGAACAAAACAGCCTCTTTGTATCCTGGGTTGGTGTAATGTGGAGGCCACAAACAATGGTCTGTCCGCTAATCTGCCCGTAACCGTGGTGGAAGGAAATGGGCCAAGCCTCATCGGGAGAAATTGGTTCACTAAGTTGGGAATTAAAATGCAAGGAATTCACCATATCACTGATAGTAAGTTCTTGGAGACAGTACAGAAACTGTCAGCTTTTGAAGATAACAAACTAGGAGAATATGTTGGACCCCCAGTTTCATTAAAAATGGACCCCCCAGTTCAACCTATATATCTACGGAGCCGTCCAATACCACTGGCACTGGCAGACGATGTCAATCAAGAGATTACAAGGTTAGTTGATGAAGGGATATACAAACCAGTATCATTTTCAAAGTGGGCTACACCCCTAGTGATTGTGCCAAAGCGAGATGGATCTCTACGGTTGTGCGGGGACTACCGGAGTACAGTTAATAAAGCTCTATGCCCTGACAAATACCCTTTACCAACTGCAACTGAAGCTTTTGCATGCCTAACAGGTGGAACCATATTTTCTAAGCTTGACCTTGCACATGCTTATGCCCAAGTTAAAGTGGATGAAGAATCTTCTAAAATATTGACGGTTAATACGCCAAAAGGCTTGATGCAGGTGACAAGAATGCCTTTTGGAATTAGTGCAGCACCGGGGATTTTCCAGATGCTTATTGAAGGTCTATTGGCAGGTATACTAGGTACAGCGGTACTCCTGGATGACATACTTATATCGGGCAAAGATAGAGAACAACATTATTCCAGAGTACAGGAAGTACTACAAAGATTGAGTGATGCAGGGTTGCGGTTAAGGAAGGACAAGTGCAGGTTTGGAGTTCCAGCGGTGTCATTTTTAGGGTTTCAGGTAGACGCCCAAGGCATTCACCCCCTACAAGACAAGGTTGAAGCCATACACAAAGCTCCAGCACCTAAGAACAAAACAGAACTTCAAGCTTTCTTAGGACTTCTCAATTTTTATGAGAGATTCTTAATGGACAAAGCTACTGTTTTGGAACCCCTACACCATCTTCTAGATAAGGATACACCATGGCAGTGGACTCAAAACCATGGGAGTGCGTTCAATAAAGCAAAAGCCATGTTAACATCAGACTTAGTTCTGACGCATTATGATAGAAGTAGACCCTTGATACTATCGTGTGATGCATCTCCTTACGGGGTTGGAGCGGTCCTCTCCCATGTTATGGACAATGGGATGGAAGCTCCGGTAGCGTTTGGATCAAGAACACTGTCACAAGCTGAGCGTAACTACACACAAATCGATAAAGAAGCTTTGGCGGTTATATTTGGTGTCAACAAGTTCCAGCAGTTTCTCTTGGGCCGATCTTTCACAATAGTCACAGATCACAAGCCACTTCTAAGATTATTTCATCCTACCCGCCAGACGCCACGTGTTATGACACCGCGGATGTTACGGTGGAGCTTAATGCTAGGAGGTTATGCTTATAACATTATTTACAGACCAGCGAAACACCATGGAAATGCAGATGGGCTTAGCAGACTCCCAATGAACACTTCAGAAACTGTGAATATAGAACCCAGAGGCATTTTTATGCTAGACATGGAAGACCCGCCTATTTCAGTGATTGAAATTGCCAGGGAAACAATAAAAGATACTGTGCTGTGTAAGGTTAAAGAGTGGGTTTTACAGGGTTGGCCCGAAGAAGAGGTGGGGGAGGAATTCAAGCCCTACACCGCACGGCGCTCTGAAATATCTCTGTCACAAGATTGCTTACTTTGGGGTAGCAGAGTGATATTGCCAAATAAACTTCACAAAAGGTTTCTCCTCTTGCTTCATGCTACACATCAAGGGGTGGTGCAATCAAAAGCAGTAGCTCGCACCTATACATGGTGGCCTAAAATGGACACAACCATAGAGAAAGTATTGGGAACTTGCCAAACCTGTCAAGAAAGCCGGAACAATCCCCCACAGGCCCCAGTACAGTCATGGACAGCACCAACAAGCCTGTGGATTCGTCTACACATTGACATGGCAGGGCCGATACAAGGACAAAACTTTTTAATACTTGTGGATGCACATTCTAAATGGCCTGAGGTCAGACAGATGAAGTCTACAACATCAACGAACATAATAATGGAACTAAGAGACATTTTTGCCACACATGGGCTTCCATCAGTCCTAGTAAGCGACAATGGTCGTAATTTTGTGTCTGAGGAGTTTGAATGGTTTCTTAGGCTCAATGGAATTAAGCATTTAACAACAGCACCATATCACTCTGCAAGCAATGGGCAAGCAGAACGTATGGTCCAAACAGTTAAGAAACAGTTGGGAAGAACAACAGGCGACTGGCATACTAGGCTCGCAAGAATCCTCCTCATGCTTCGGACTACCCCCACTGGAACTACAGGCCAAAGTCCAGCTCACCTACTAATGCATCGGCAACTACGAACACGTTTGGATGTGCTACATCCAGATAGACAGACAACAGGCTTCGCGGCACTACCTCAAGATATGGAGAATATGCGAGTCTTCACAAAAGGAGCAGCAGTCTGGGCAAGGCAGTATGGAGTAAATAGGTCTAAATGGTTGCCAGCAGTGGTCACTGATGTGCTAGGGAGGAATATGTACCGTGTCAGTTTTAAGGAGGGACTTGGACAAACGAGACACATAGACCAACTTCGGAAACGCTATGAAAGAACGCCTCAACCAGAGGATGCCTCGGAAAGGCCACTTTCACAAGTTGAGCCGGCAAGATACCCAGATAAAGACCTTGTGACACATCATAGAGCAATACCACTTCAACAACCACTACCAACTCCGGCAAGAGAAGACCACGAGCAACAACCAGTAGAAAACCCACAACCCCAGGAACAGCAACCAGCAGCACTGATAGACAACACAGGTCAACAGCCAGCAGCATTGGTGGACAACACAGGTTAACAGCCGGCAACACCAGAATCATGCCCTCTTCTGAGGCCACAGAGACAGTTGCATACTCCTGTGTACTTGAGAGATTATGTGTAGATATCTAGGAGGGGAGGAATGTAATATACTCTATAGCAGGGATGTGTACAGGTTAAGTTGGTCAATCTGGACTGAACTGACTAGAGTAGTCATGGCAGGAAGTAATGGACAACATGGTCAGGTCTAAGACTTTATCTTTAGTCTTGACTGGGCGTTGTAACGTGCGCGAGATATGTGTTTAATATCCCCGATAAAATATATGTATGTGTGAGGACATAAACACTATACCCTAACATAAAAGTAATGACTACTAAAAAGTTGTTGGAATCAACAAATTTAATATTTAAAAAAATAAAAACAATTTTGATGTCCCATACTTAACAAAATTGTATAATTTAAAAAAGGTTAAGCATGTTAAGCGTTAATTAAAAAACTTTTTTTTTTCTTAAATTTTAAAATTCTTGTCAAAGATTAATGTGGATCCTATTTCATACTAACATTTTATGAGTAATAACTTGGGATGTTAATTAAATACTGGCAACAATGTAAAATGATTAAAAAAGAAAATAAACATTTTATATTAATGATCTATGAAGTATTTTATTCTGTCTTTGCTTTCAAGTATTTCCCTGTGTTGCTTACTGAAACTTGTGATCTAGGCTATGACCTACAATTTCTGAAAAATTAAGTAAGTTTAAAATTGTAATAGCTAATATTTTAACATATAAATGAAAGTATTGATTTAAATCCATTATTGATAGATCCTATATATATTTTCTATAATATTTGTTTAGTTAAGGAAAGGCTAAGGCAATGTTTTCAATGTGCCTAGTTAATCACTACACAGGGCTCATTCAAATCTGTAACTTTTCAGAACTAATATAATTATGTATTTTTTCAATTAGGGCTTACACAATACATTTTATTAAAAACTACAACTATTATATTATAGTCCAGTGAACCTAAGTTTAAAATTTTATTTGTATTTATACCTGTAGTTATTATTTGATGTAGGCCTAAATATATTTTTAATAATTTTAAAACCAAATAGTTAAAATAAATGTGGCAATATTTTATTAGATAGGTAGGCTATAATTTTAAAGTAATGAACTGCTTTCTCTTTAATTTTGAAATTTTTGATCTTACCAAAAAAATGTGTTCACCACTGAATGTGTCTAGTCAAAACTATGTACATTGATAGACCTACTAGTGGGCTTATTGGATAACTTAAAATAGCTGCATATGATATTATATGATATGAATATCATCATAATGATTTACGTTTTTCATAGTCTAGAATTGGCACCTATTGCAGAGAGAGAGAGAGAACCACAAAAAGAAAACACAGAAATAGAAATATGGATAGCAGAGAAAAGGAAGGAAAGAGAAAAAATGGAAAAATGGAGGGAAAAAAGGTTGAATTTTGAAGAGGGTGAAAATCAGAAGAAATGGGAAAGAGAAAGAGAAAGAAAGTGAATCTAGATAACAGCAAAGAAAAGTAAAAGAAGGCCTACTTTTGATAGATTCAAATAGCTATGTGATTGAAAAACCATCAACATCACAAATTTCACAAGTTTTGGGAAAATTTCTAAAGCGAGTTCAAAACAATTTACCAAAAACGCCAACAAAACAAGTTCCAGTTCTATCAAAAGTAATAAAAAATCTTTCACCTGAAAAACAAACACTGGCTATTAAGCTCAACTAATAACTGTTGTCAAAGGAAGAGATGAAATAAGGAAAAAATGAACTGATGCATTGAGCGAAGAACAAATTAATAATGTGAGACTTTTTTTAAAAAGGAATTATATAAGCAAAACTCTACCATGGAAAAAAAGAGTATGTTTCTGTCAAAAATGTTATAATTGATAAACGTGAACATATCCAGAAACACATCTTAGTTATGAAAATTAAGGAAGTGCATCAATTGTTTTAAAAAATGTGTTTTCACAATAGGTCTAACAATGTTCAAAATACTAAAGCCATCAGATGTATTTCCACATCTACTAAGGACCATAATTTTTGCATGTGCTCCTTTCATGAAAATTTGAAATGCTGATTGAAGGGCTTAACAAAGTGGAAAATACATTACAGATCTCATCTAGGAGGGAACAACATGACAATGAGAAAGTTTGTTCATTTGATGTCAATGAAAGCTAAACTTTAATGTGTTATGCGTTCATGTGAGACATGTGAAGTTGAAAAATGGATGGAAAGAAAATTCACTGAATCTGAAGTATCTTTTCATCAATGTTAGCGTGTGGAGGCGCGAACTGTTAAAGAACTAGTTGTAGTTGATAGAGAACAAGCAAAAGAAGAATTATTGTAAATAATTTGGTAGACACTATGTACACAAACACACACAAACCAGTGGTGTCGCGTCAGGGCAAGTAAGGTGAGCTCTGATTGCCTTTGATTTAAGATATGTAATTATTTTATTTAATGTGTGTAAAAATATTCTTCCGGTAATCACATAAATGTAATTCAAGTATCAGTGGGTTTGATAAAAATTCCCATACATGGCAGTGACCGTAACATGCATGCAAGAGGTGCAACAGTCCATCTAATGGTGGTTGAAAGTTGGTATTTGTCTGACTTTCATCCCATTGCTCTAACTAGTGTAGTTCTTATTTGTGACGTAATTGATTTCGGAGGGGTGAGAAGGGGAAGAGCTGCGGATGTCAGGTTAAAATGCAAGCAGCCGAGCTAGGACTTCTCTTGCCCGAAAGGTGACGACTAGAACCGAAGCCACTACCCCTCTCTTTCCCTTTCAAAACATAGAGAGATGGTATGGCATAAAAGGAGAAATTAATATTGTCAATGTACTGACACATTTTTAAGTCCGGTACACACGACACAACTTCTTGTACATAAAGTTGTACAAGAAGTTGCAGCCTGAAGATGGCATCGTGTGTGACACCAAAATTTGTACAAGATCTGCTTTCCACAACTTATTGTATACAATTTCAGGAAATAGAACGCATCCTACATGAGCCATTTTTCTTGTACAACTTTTGAGTAGTAAACACGAAAACCTTGTCTGCTAGACAGTTACTTTTTTAAAAAAAGAGTGATTGTAAGAAAAACAGCTACATGCTTGAAAACAAACAAATAATTACAATTGAAGGAGCTTAAACCCCAAGCATAAAGGTTTTCAACTGTTTTAAAATAATATTAAAAAATAAAAAAATAAAAATATTTTATTTAATAATATTTAGGAATGATTAAGAAATTATATACATTGAATACCACTATTTTTCAAATCATTAAATCCATATTTTTCCATAAAAAGGGGAAAAAAAAATATTTTTTTTTCTTTTTTCCAAATATTGTATGCAATCCCAAATGCTGTATGAACAGTCACTGGCAAAAATTTGTATGCAATCCATATGACCAAGATTTTGTACCAGAAGTTGTGTCATATGTACTGGGCTTTAGAGTTTTGTGGAGTTTATTTACTCTCTATTTGTTTCTGTTTTAGTATGGATGGATTTCGTGTAGTAAAGTTAAACGAGGTAATTCGAAATGTAGATATTGTCATAACAGCCACCGGAAACAAAAATGTGGTCACGCGAGAACACATGGACAAAATGAAGAATGGATGTGTTGTTTGCAACATGGGCCACTCCAACACTGAGATCGATGTGGTAAGTCAGTCTAGTTTTCAATAATTGGTTGCTATGTAAATTATTTACTTTAATTTATTTTAGATGATCCTTTATATAGGTATACCAGTAGTAGTTAATTTTGAAGTATGGTGATTATAAATAATACTACCTCATATTATTACAAATAAAGGAGCTTGTTTTATTTAAATCAACTCAAAACTGTGTGTTCATAAATGTTTTCCTCCCACGTAATAATAAATATATCAATATTTATAGCCTTTAGTTTATTTTTAAAAAAATTAAGAAACACATTTATTTGTGTGTGATGTTGTAAATGTTTCATTTCATAGTTCTGCATGACATTAATGTTTTACTGACATTATGGTTGGTTTTCAATGGCACACCTATAGTTAAAATTTAAACGTGTATATTTGTTTTATAATTGTTATGACTTCAGTATGTAACTCCTTTAATGAGGTAATTTTGTTGTTGGTTCTCGAGCTGACATGTAACAATGTTCTGCTGTTTACTTCTTCCATTGTTCCTTACCAGCCTTGGTAATTATTTACAACATTAATTGATCAAAGGGAATATATTAGTCACAAGCCAAAGTTTCCTGGAGTGGTGTGTTAAAAGTGTTTAAGATTAAGGCCTTCCCTTGTTCCAGGTCCGTTTTTTCACCTACAAAGTAGTCTTCTCTAATTATACACCAGACACTTAATTTTTCCCCCACTGTTGGGTGCTAAGGGTTGTTACTGCTCAGCTGCATTAGCCCTTGCATGCTGTTTCTCCTAACCTGCTTGTAGTAGGAAACAGCAGGAGCACTGAGGCCGGCATTTTAAGATAGCCCTCAAAGCTAAAAGAGCATATGATAAAGAAATTATCTATGGTGAGATGATTGCACCATATTTAAAAACCTTGTTGTTTTATTATCATATACAAATTAACTTTCAGACATAATCAGCAATTTCTAGATGTCTCATTTACATAAAGTACAAGTTATGAATGAATAATGAATTATACGTGAAGGTTATAAAAATCCATGTTAGAACAAACACTAAAAGTATCATATACAGTGAGGCCAACTGACCAACAAACTCAACCTTCGGTTGAGTTAGGCGCTAATATACAACTTATTAAACATGCCTCTTTTTATTTATTTATTTTCCTCAATACAGAATCATAAGTCAAGGTGTTTTGGTGGGTGGACAACTATACCCGACCTTGTAACCATATTAGGCAGACTAGTTCCAAGAGCCATGGTATTCGTTTCTGAATTAGGAGACTGAGAAGTTGAGGCTATCATGTCCTCTGGCTTGTTATTAGGAGAGGATGGTGGTGTTACCTTTAATCCTTCAAACTTACCCATATCATCACCAAAGCTCCTCACCCTATCATGATCTTCAGAGGAAATGTCATTACCAGAGTGCCTAGGCCTAATATGAACTGAATTTCGTCTACAAAGTTTTCCTTTTATACACACCAGATATGATCTGTTTTTCAATATATTAACCACACTGCCCTCTTCCCAAAATCGTAGTTTGTTGTTCCAAATAAATACATACTGCTCAGGGTTAAAAAAATTGCTCACGGAATCGAGCAATTTTGTCATAATGTAACGATTGCCCTACTTTCGCAGTCACTGCATCATCAATAATTATTTCTGGCTTCAAGCGGCAATCCTGTACAGGCAGTCTAAAATTGAGGGTGAAACTTTGAAGAAGCTGAGCAGGTGAGTATGGGAGCCCTGCCACTGGGCTGTTTCTATAATCCAGAAGGAAAAAGTGGAAAGTCTCCACGGTCATATTGCGCCTTTTTTAACATCAATTTAACAATTCCAACCGCTTTCTCAGCCAAACCATTGCTGCGGGGATAGTGAGAACTGGAGGTTATTAATTCAATATTCCATGATTGAGCAAATACTTTGAATTCATATGAGTCAAAAGGTTGGTTGTCAGCCATGAATTGTTTGAGAATCCCAAAACGCGCAAAGATTGTTTTGAGCTTACTTATAGCAGTGGAAGCAGACTTATTCAGGACTTTCTCAACCTCATTCCACCACGAATGGTAGTCCACAATAAATAGATAGCTATCGCCATTATAATCTGCAAAATCAGCAGCAAATTTAACAAAGGGTAAATCAGGGAGGTCATAAGGTTGCAGTGGGTCCTTTATTTTAGATCGTTGGAATCGATTGCATGTTAGGCATGCAAGTATAAAATTTTTCAAAACAGAGTTGATTCCTGGCCAATAGAAGCTGCGAGATGCTTGAGCCTTGACTTTTTCAAAACTGAGGTGAGTTGCATAAAAGATCTCAAGGGTGAAGCGCCTCAGTTTAAATGGAACTAATAGACGCTCATCATAGTAAAGAAGCCCATCATGGACTGTGATGTCTTTTCTGAGGGAAAAATAGTGATTCAGCTCTGAGCAAACTGATGACAATGACTTTGGCCAACCTTCATTTAATTATTAAAGACTTTGCTCAAAACATAGAGTCCACAACTGTATTTTCCTTGTATTATTATTATTATTATTATTATTATTATCACCGCGTCTTACTACCCGTTCGGGTTGTACGCACTTACGCTAATGTGTAATGGTAGGGTGATTGTGAGATGAAATGGAGGACCTACTGTTTAACGTGGAATCCGAACCACGGGGGAGGCCTGGCATTCCTCACATTCACAAGTTGTGATTAATACACGTCTTGTCAGAGGTGAAGGAAGGGTTTGGTATTCAGATAAATCTGTGCCGGGACCAAGGATTGAACCCCGCACCCCCAGCACAGAAGTCTGACACCTTACCCCTAGACCACCAGGTCACCTATATTTTCCTTGTACTTTGTAAGTAAGGATGGTTGAACATCGGAAGTTGTCCCTCCCTATAACATGTACTATGTCATACATACTTTCATCTACAGAGGAAGAAAAATTTTTTACAATTTCGGGATAATAAATCAGCTATATACATGTATTTGCCTGCTAAATATTTGAGTGTGAATGAATAGGGCAATAGTTTCATCCTCAGGCGGCGGAGGCGATTATTGATAAATTTACCAATGGTTTTTACAATGATGGAAGTGAGTGGCTGATGATCTGAATGAATAGTTACAGCTTCGTGACCATACACGAAGTTATGGAACTTTTTGAATGCAAATGAGACAGCAAGCAACTCTTTTTCCACCTTAGCATAATTTTTCTCAGTGGCGGTAAGCGATCGTGAAGCATATAAAATGGACTTGCCATCTTGCATTAAAGTGGCACCAAGGGCATATTGACTACTGTCAGCATGTATGTTGATGGGTTTGGAGGGGTCAAAAGGAGTCAACAAGGCATGCTGTGCTCTAGACTTTTTCAAAAGCTCTAACCGCTTTCTTTGGGAGGAATTCCAAGACCACTCGGAATCTTTTTTCAGAAGTTCACGGAATGGGGTGCAAATATCTGACAGGTGGGGCACAAATGTTCTTAGGTAGTTGACTCTTCCAAAAATACGCTGCAAAGTCTTCCTTGAAGCAGGTACTTCTATGTCCTGAATAGCCTGAACACTAGTATAATCAGGACGAATTCCATCCTTATCAAATTCCAAACCTAAAAATTTAACTTTATACACAAAGAATTGAACTTTTTCTGGGTTGAATACTATTTTGTTTTCACGAGCAGCTTGAATAACCTGTTTAACTATTTTCCATAACTCTTCCATTGTGTCTGCTCCACATAAAACATCATCAAAATATACACATACCCCCCCATTATTCCCAAAGTATATATGAGTCATCTTTTGGAAGTACTCAGGAAGCACACTTAGTCCAAATGGGGCGTGTAAAAACCGATAACATCCAAAGGGGGTGCCGAATGTACATAAAATAGTCGATTCGTTGCTCAATTTAACCTGGTAAAACCCATCTCTTAGATCAAATATACAAAAATATTTGTTATTGCCCATTTTGGAACTAATCTCCTTGAGAGTGGGAATCAACATTTAATCTCAGACCAAATTTTCGTTAAGATCCTTAGGCTTTATGCACAGCCTTATGGCCCCTGTTTTATGTTCCTCTACAATCACTAGATTGTTTACCCATTCACCAGCTTCACAACATTCAATAATGCCACGCTGTTCAAGATCATCTAAATGCACCTTATGTTTACTTAATATTTTTAGGGTAACTCTGCGGGCTGGGCTGCTTTTAGGTATAGCACCATTTTTTTTTTTTTTTAATTAAGAACCTATGGAAAACATCCTGGTTTGAATTCCAGAAGTTTTGAAAATAAGGGTTACTTTGAGCATTGAGAACCCCAACAATATTTTTTTGTAATGAGATTGAGATTCACACAAGATGAAAGGCTAAGTAAGGGTATGGCTTTAACCGACTTGACAATAGTAAACACCAAGCTATGTGTTTTGTTTTCATAGACTACAGGAAGACAAATTTCACCAACAGGTGCAATCTCAAAACTCCCAAAAGCTTGTAGCAATTATCGCAACAAGTCAAACAAAATTGGGCAAGTCATCAAAAGAAAAACTTCTTACCCAATATCACCATCCAGGCTATGTTTGAAGAAAAATAACAATACGTCCGGCCACACCTCCGCCCGATGAACAACTGCCAGACAGAACCAAGAGTTAAGCCACGCCCGCTAGAGACCACTACCATGCGCAGTGCCAACCTAACAACCCTGAGAAGAGGAGAGTTGCCATTCTAGAAGAAAACAATGGCTTCGAGAATATTACAGACTTTTTCCGTGGTTATGCACGTTTCCCCCACCCCACCCCACCCCCCCTTTGTCCTTGTGTTAAACTCTGAGATCCCCTCCCTTGGATCTTGTCTCCCCTGTTCATCGAGTTTGTGCACTGTATAGAAGATCGGCCATGAAAATAAGTCTTCACTCTTGGACTGGGTTTGGTAGTGGTTAGACGAAGATGAGTCTTCACAGACAGTTTTGAAAATGTAAGGAGAAATTAATTTTCGGCATAATGATAAATCTGGAATTAGTCAAAATTCTCTTTCAGCTTTACTTTTTTTTCAATATAAAAAAAGTCTGATATTATTCTTCATTGTCTTGAACATTGAATTTAAACTGAACTATTTAACCTATGAATTATGTTTCACTATTAATTTGTTAAAGATTTACTTTGGAGAATTCAGTAAGGACATTATGTCAGAATATTCTAAAATTAGTAATGTCGTGCGTTAAGTATGTTTTTTATAAACATTAAATTTAAACTGAACTATTTAGCTTGTGAATTATATTTCACAAGTAATCTTAGTGTGAAGAAGAAAAACATGCTTTTGGCTTAAAATTAATCACTGAAAGATCTAAATCAATGGAAAGTTGCTTTTGACAAGTAAACCTTTAACTAAGAAAGTTGAATGAGGCTTCATTCTATAGAACATTTTCAAATAAACAAGTTTTGAACATATATTGGCATGATAATTTGAAGCCATCCCTGCAACGATCCACTAGTTAGTATTTAATTGCTCTTAATGTCTAATTTTACCTGTAGCTTAACTGCGGGTCATATGGTTCGATTTGAACAAAACTTAATTTTTTATGGCGGTGGACGCCTTGTTGGTCTGGTTTGACCTGTTGTGTTTTAAGTTGCTTCAACAGCTGGATAGTGTGGTTAGGAAAAACAGTTAGCTGTATTAGGTGTGAACACAGTTTACAAACTTTTAAGATACCCTACTAAACAGTCTTAGGCATTTGGTAATAGTTGCCTAGCGACTCTTTGTAGCTCATTATGTTGTGTGTTTGGCCGAGCAACTCCTCAGATGTCGTTTTGCAAGTTGAGACGCTCAGTCTTCCTTTTTACTAGGTGAACGTCAGCACCAAGAAACTAGGGGCTAGCGATTTGGTGTTCATGACCTAATTGGGTCTTTGCCAAAGTCAATTGTGTCGTGTTCTCCTTGCTTATGAACACTCCAAATTTTACTCTGAGTGCCAGAAGTGCTCAAGGTTGGCCTCTCAAGGCACTTGTAAATGTCTGAATTTAACATCACTTAGATGGCTTTCTTAAGATTACTTGAAAGATTGTGGCCTCATTCTAGTGTATACTTTCCTAGCAATTTTTGATAGGGGGCATCCCCGAGATGTTATATTTAATCAGTGCAGTCCTAATTGGGACTTAACTATCCCTAATGTGGGGGATCTTGTTAGTCGCCCCTACCCTCGGCCTTAACGTTCTCACAGTTGATAGACGAGCTCATATGGGCAAGAAACAATATAAAGTAGTAACCTAGCAGGTATATATAGGAGTAAAAGAGATATATGAGTTAACATTAGAATTAATTGGCTGGTGTACTGAATTATTCTAGCTATGTACTTAACTAGTGTATTTGTTATGAGCCTTTATAACTTTAACGTTATCCTATTGTTGTGCAGGAACTGCCAGTTTAAAACCTTTGAGCTTTGTTATTATGAATTATTCTTGTTATGATATTACAAATTTGTTATGAGCATTTATAACTTTAAAATTATCCTATTGCTGTGCAGGATCTGCCAGTTTAAAACCTTTGATCTTTGTTAGATGCCTAGTTCCTCTATTTTAGGAATTCACTACTCAATGTTGACAGTCTGATTAACTTAATTATATGCTTTCTAATGTCGCCCCATAAAGCTCCATTAATATTAATAGGAAACTCAGTGAATCAAGCCGCCTGTTGTTTGTGTGTTAATTAACTCTCAAATGATATTATTGGTTAAAAGGGCTATTTATGATGACCCTAATTAATGGTACATTATTGCTTGCTTTCTCTACCACTTGCTCAATGTTTTGGTATAATAGTGTAGAC
This sequence comes from Timema podura, assembly GCA_033556935.1. Classification (NCBI taxonomy): domain Eukaryota; kingdom Metazoa; phylum Arthropoda; class Insecta; order Phasmatodea; family Timematidae; genus Timema; species Timema podura. The sequence goes on along the minus strand of JAVRXN010000010.1, from coordinate 58,614,140 downwards.
ATAGAGATTTCACCACGACACCCACCAATGGATGACTTTGTAGCTTATCGTATGATTGTATGTTCAATAAAATATTGCACAGATTTATCTGATTACCAAACCCTTCCTTCACCTCTGATAAGACGTGTATTAATCACAACTTGTGATGTGTGGAATGCCAGGCCTCCACCGTGGTTCGGATTCCACGTTAAACTGTAGGTATTCCATTCCATCTCACAATCACCCTACCACTGCACATTAGTGTAAGTGTGTGTAGCCCGAACGGGTAGTAAGACGCGGTGCTAATAGTAATAATAGTAAAATATTGTTTGGGCTTGTTCTTTCAATTATAGCCCCCCCCCCCTCCCCCCATAGTGGAAGTGTGTGTCAACGAATGTACTCTATCACTGTCCGAGACAAAATTTTGCTTCACTGCTAGCTTCCCTCTGGCCTCTGCAGCAGCCATTGGCTTTTTGGAGGTCCACTTGCTTACATCGTACGTTTTTCTGGCCTGGGAAGTTATCATCCTGTAAACGCTTCCACATTTTGTATTTTTATGTTTTATGAAGACTTAAAAAAAGACCAACGACAATTCCATAAAATCTTTTGTATTTTTTGCACAACGGGTTTTATTGCTCATTATATATATATATATATATATATATATATATACACACACACACACACACTAGCGGACCCGACAGACTTTGTCCTGCCCAAACGTTGGCTTTTCGTTTGGGTGGTATAATTGATTTCGATAATAAAACCAATACTATGTGATCATCACAATTACAAATTCACAATGAACTCCAATTAGTGAGTAACACATATATTACAAATTCAGTGTTTGTCAAGACAAATACAGAATAAAACATCTTTTCATTTTTGGCATTTCGCCCACAACTCCACAAATATCAGCTGTATCGAAAAACAAACATAACTATGAATTATTCTCAGAAGTTCAATTATTCATGAACTTTTCAGAAGGTTTTAATGGTCAATTATTGGTTATAAATTATAAATATTGGGGGAGTGTGGGGGGGGGGTGAAGTTTTGAGGTTACGTGTTCTGATATGCAAAAAATCTAACCCCCCCCCCCCCCTCAAAAAAAAAATTCCCTAAAAATAAAAATAAAATTCCTAGAACCCGATTGCAGCGCCACCTACCGGGTCTAATTGTGAATCTAAACCATCCACGGACCCACTCAAACACACACAAAATTTCATCAAAATCGGTCCATCCGTTTAGGAGTTCAGTGACATACACACGTACAGAAGAATTATATATATTAAGATATAAACTTAAATTATGGTTTTGACTAGATCATCAACTCTATTATAATTGTTAGATTTTATTATTATTTATTATTATTATTATTATTATTATTATTATATTATTATTATTATATTATTATTATTATTATTTATTATTATTATTATTATTATTACATTTGTACAGTTATTTATATATATAACCATTGTAATATTTACTGGCAAAATTTATTTAATGCATCACTATTATATATATTAATTATTAATATTGGCTTCCACTTTCATTTTGCCTTTCGAAATAAGTTGTCAAAAGTCCCCGAGAATGGTGTTTTCTTATTGTTTTTCGTTAACTTTATGACCGTGAGATATATTAACAAGGAAATAATATCGGAAATCTATATGTAAAAAAGGAGATATAGTGTTTTGTGAACTGATATAGTTGTATGTAGGATAGTGTCAATGTTTTTAGAAATATTGTAACTACCTTTCATTAGTTGTGCTATCTATATTCAGATGAAACAACTAACAGTACTTTTAACTTTCCGAAGATAGCCGAAGGTTTTAAATTTACATTTTAGGCCAAACGCCTTTAGGCCAAACACCTTTTAGGCCAACTGCCGCATCCCCCAAATTTGTTGGTATTCTTTGGTGCTTAGTTCTTAACAAATGACCATGTAAATTTTAATTGCTAATAATACCACTTCCTTGCTATTCTTAATATGCATTCATGTAATTCATGTAACTCACGAGATGGTTGTATTTAGACTACACACAATTTGTTGTACCCCCATGCATTTTTTACTCCAGAGAGCCTCATGTACATGACTTCACTAGTGATGCTGCATGTGTTTTGGGGATGTATTCTTGAAATGACGCTTTACCGCATTGTTAGACACAAATCTATTAGTGATATAGTTTCATCCAATTCTTACAAATTAAAAACGGCATCTGGAGAAGTTGTTTAAGAACCAGCAATTATTGTTCTTTAATTAGTTAGGGGTGGAAGAAAACCCAGAAAATAAGTTGAATGTTGAGTTCTCTGGATGTAGAGGAGAGAAAAGTTTGGTACATGAAGTACACTATAAGAAGAAACACTTTGCTTATTCAATCATCTGACGATCACAAATGCTCATCAAACACAATTTTACCGAGAGAAAGTGAAGTAGTTATTTTAAGAAAAGAAACTATCATGAGAACCTATTTGACAACAAAGATGTGTATATCTCATTGATCACTAAAGTTGAAAGACAACTAAAATCCATCACTGATGCTCATTGGTGACATTACATCATTTTGTTAACTTGCACAAATGTGTACATGATATAACTGAGCTATCACTCAGTTATGTATCACCAATATTGCATCTTTTAGTAATATCGTGTATATTAGTCTTAAGCTTCGTGTCATTGCATTCAACTACTGAGTCACTGCTGTTCAATCATTAATAATTTATCTTAAACCATAATTACTGCCACTTTCTAAAGAGCCATTGTAACTTAATTGGTGTTGAAAATACACAATTTTTTTTGGCCCTATTTTTATATGGAGAATCTCTATTGTCACATATACAAGTTAAACCGCATTGTTTTTGTCTTTTTATACTAGTAAATGTACTTTAAATTAAAGCATTTATTTACATAATACATATTTTTTAATTCATTTATTTAAAAAAGACAGCATTCCAAATGCTATAGTTTTTTTTTATATATTTTGCTCCATTACAAGCACATTGTAATTTGTTCTCAGTTGTTTGAGACTTTACTATATACAATCATTGCCAAGACGCATTTTCAAAATAAACTCTTCCCACACCAATTCATCAATAATACTCCAGCTGCCCACTGGTGTTACTTTTTATTACCGCACATGTCAGATTAACCCACTTCGAAATGCCAATACTATACAAAACAGTCTCAATATTTGCCAGGAATATAATGTATGTTCAAAACCAGGTCGGTGTTATAATTTAAATTGTTCTTTTTTCAAACAGATTCATGTACTAATAATAAATTTGTGTTACCAGAATAGTCTTCGCACTCCTGATTTGACTTGGGAGAAAGTAAGATCACAAGTAGATCATGTAATTTGGCCTGATGGAAAGCGAATTGTTCTATTGGCAGAGGGCCGTTTAGTGAATCTGAGCTGCTCATCTATTCCTTCTTTTGTTGTTTCAATAACATCAGCTACTCAGGTGGGTTTTTAAAACAATTATACAATTTAATAATAAAAAAAAGCTTTCATTGAGTTGAATGATTTTATGCAATGCAAGTAAGCCAAGCAAATTTAATAAATTTGAATCCATTGCTTATCTGAGCCCGGAAAACTGTGAATGAAGGGAAAACACTGAAAATATCTTTTAAAAAAACTAATAAAATACTGAATCTTAATTAATTTTCTACATTTAACTGTGAGCTTTATATAAACTTTTGATTAAGCCAAGCAAATTCAAGAAATTGGAATGAATCCTAATCTGAGCCCGGAGAACTGTGAATGGAGGAAAAACACTGAAAATATCTTTAAAAAAAATACTGAAAGTTTATTAATTTTCTACATTTAACTGCAAGATTTACATATACTTTTTTTTGTGTATATTGCATCTTTCTACCATTTTGGGCTATCCACGTTTAATTACACTAATAGTGTAGGAATAAGGAATATAGGACTTGGAGTAAGCTTACCTTTGTTTGTATGAATAGAGAGAGAGAGAGAGAGAAACCATTTATAAATAACAACCCTCAATTGCACATCACCAGAAATTCATTGAATTGTAAGTCTTAGACTAACGGTAGTCAATAACCAATGCCATTCAGATATTGTATTGATCCAAAATTAACTCAATCTTTTCCTCCCAAAAATAACTTTTTTTTCAGCACCGATTCTTACGCACTGTCCAATCTAGCCACATTTAAATATACTAATTTGTTAAAGCTGACAAAGTTAGAATTTTAAAAGAAATTTAAACACATTTGTATGGATGAGTAGTGGGGAACCATTTAAGAAAATTCACCTTTAGTAGGCCCTTAAACTCCAACTGGATATGAACCCTGTCTTCCCCATCATCAGCAAATCAGATTAAATAAACATGGCTTATAGTGCACGTGTCCATCACCACTGTGGGTGTGGCCTTTATAAAACAATTGTATGGCCACTGATCAGATAGAAATATTGTAGGACCTTTAAGAATTGCTTGTAATTATATAATTATTTATTGAAATCTTTTTTAAACTGATGTTTCTCTTTACCGCAATATTAATATTTTATTTAAAAATAGATGTGCCTTGAAAATAATTTATATCATACTAGTAAATATTCAATCTAAAAAGAAAATGACCACTGAATGAAATGATTAAAACTTTATTAGTTACTTTTTATTTTAAAATATGGTTTAAGGTAGGATAGTAAGGATTGCGAGTTAAGGACAGTATTTTGGCAGTCTTAGGGTACTTTTTTATGTTTTGCAAAATCAAATATCTCTCCATTAGAAACAGAGTTTAATTTTCTTCACATATTAATTTCAACAATATCTGTCAAGGGTTTCCTAGAATTTTATGAAAACTTATTCTCTTCATTTAAAAAGTTTCTCCTCGAGTGCTAATATGCTCTTAACAAATATCCCGGAACAGTTTAGATTACTATGAGTAGAAAATTAAACTCGGTGTTTCTACTGGAACGATATTTGATTTAGTTTACCAAAAAATATTGTTTTCCATCGAAACTGCAAAAACACTTAACTTTTATTACGTCCCCTTCCATCTCACCTTAAAGACCTTTTCTTTCATCGTCTGTTGGACAAAACTGTTAGTATATTGTGAGAAGAATTTAGTGCTAGTATTTATCGATAAATACATTTTTGAGTCTTCAACATGGCTGATACTTGTTTCAGTCGCCCCATGGTTTTAGGCTCTACTCTTGCATTAGACTGCTGATGACGGGGAAATCTAGGTTCAAATTTTGGTCCCATTTACTGAGGGTTGTTTTTCCAAAATGGTTTTCCACCCTCCCTCTACACAAATGCAGTTACACTTCATCTAAATATATCCTTCCTAATCCCTAAAACTGTTAACATATAACCTGAACTGGTAGTAGTAAAACATGGTGCTAAAAAATGAATATGGCAGATCATATATAAAACAAAGGCAATTACTCCTGGCAAAGGATTAAGACATAACACCAATAATGATCAAAATTTTAAATTCTTGATTATAAATATATACAGTAACTACAATCATTATGAAATCAAGAGGGAAATATGATTTAATTAAGCTACACTCTAAATAAAGGGACCATACTTATTACGAGAAGCCTATTTTTCCGACAATAGTGTATTGAAGAGAATTGAACTAAAGGATTGAACATGTTGATTTGAACTTGTGTCTCCCCATAGTTACATTTATTTTGTTAATGCAACTCTAAGTGTACACCCTCTAAATTTGTAAAAACACATTTTTAATATAATGTATTGATCATTTCTCAAGCCAACTAATAAAAATGTACACAAATAAAGTTGGGCTTTAGATATATATTTATCTGCTTTGGTAGTCACATGCTCATTATCACTTGAGTAAGAGCCTGGATTACCAATGACAGGGAGATGTTTTGAATCTAGTTCTGATGTACTGAAGCTGGTTTTACCTAAATGGCTTATTTTTCCTCTTCCTAAATGCAGGTACACCTCCTTAAAATCACACCTCTTCATTCCTACTGCATTAGCGTAATTGTTATATTAATGAGTATAGCTCAAACAGGTAGTGAGAAGCGATGAAAATAAAAAAATTCAAGTTCACTTCAGTAGCCAACTACTTTAACCAGCTTTTAAAATGATTCATTTGGTAATCTGTATACTATAGTTTAAGTATTATCTTAACCTCATTGAAACATTACTTTGAGTATGTATTAAATTAGTTTAGTAATCAAAACCATTTTTAAAGTTTAGAAAGATTTAATTTAGAATAAAAATAATCAATTTGTTGCTTTGCAATGTTGCAACACATCAATTAGTCAAAAAGTATATATATATCTCACTGGATAAATATGAGTATAAATAGATAAGATGATTAAAATGAATAGATTTCAAAAAATGTAAATTTTATAAACATAAACAATGGATGGATAGCAGGGAATGGCAAAATATAAGGTTATGTAAGAAATTAAGAATATAAGATTAATAATGTTAAGTGAATGAATAAATGTTATATATTAAAATGTATAAAAATAGAAAAATACTAGTAGTAGTAAGCTGGCAGAAAGTGAGTAGAATGTTTTTGCAACGTCTCCACCATAGATATCAAAATTACATTCATTATTATTAATAATACCTATATTAGTTATATTTCAAATTTCCTTATATAATTAAGTCTACCAATTGTTGTTTATTTTATTTATTCACAGCTTTAGTAGTGTGTTAACAGTTTTATTTACTTTTGTGCCTAACCTTTGTTTCACATGCAAATGTCACCAACTATGAAAAGTGTTCTAGAAATATTTAAGTAGCTCAAAGCAAATGTGAATGTTACAATTCACAGTGTTTAGTCCCGGGTAAATAGTGGCAACACTGAAAATATTTAGTTGAGTCAGGAAGCTAGTAGAGCCATCCTAACTGAGATTAAGAAGTTTAAAAATTATTTTCAAAAAGGAAGTTGATCACTAGAGAAACTATCTCATAGATCTAAACAAGAAAGTCATGCTTCAAGAGGATAGACTTGACAAACTTAAACAATAAAGCCAAAGAAACTTTTCAGTGATCCATGGAATGCCAGAGAAACCATGTGAGGATTGACGTTTTGAGAATGTTTGAGACATGCCTTAGTGTTAAGATTGAGGCTCATTATGTTGACAAGTGTAAGCAAATAGACAAGCCAAAGAGAACATCAAAGGCTCTGGTAAAGGGAAAAATTGCAATTATTATTAAATTCCCAAGCTACCAACCTCACTCGCTTGTTCTCAGCGCCGAGAAAGCCTCAAGAACACCTCATCAATAGATCAATACACTTCGTCAGATGGATATTATAAACATTTTGCAAGCTAGACAGCATAGGCCTAAACAACACTAAACTAACAATATAACCAATAGATGTGTACTCATTGTATTTCTGTGGTGTGAGGGTATTTGAGACACTCTTTCTTTCAGCATGTTATCCATTTTATTATATTTTCACTAGTTTAATTATTATAAATTATATTGTTTATTCTAATTATGTACTATGCTAATTTAAATATGTGTATTTGTGTGCGTGTGTGTGCATATCTGCACTTCCTTAGTTTCATGGTGAGTTTTTGAATGCTTTTAATTAATTTAATTTTCTTCTACTATGAGTACAGCTCAAATGTTGGTACCGCTAACTTCCATTAGTGCCCACTTCACAAAAAGAACTCTATTCAATGCATACCTGTGACACTGTGCCTTCCCCTACTTACCCACTGTTTATCTCCCTTCAGCTAATCAATTGTTGAAGGGATTTCTTTTCTCCCACCCCTAAGCCTTATAACTATGATATGTTAATGCATAATCTTTACCTGCACATGTTCATGAATTTTAGGATATTTTTGCAAATTTTAAATTTCTTGTAATGTTAGTTTCAGGAACAAAGCTTGCCCTCTCCTTTCCTAATTTACTTGTCCACTTATACAACATAATCTTATTAGAAACGATTGTGAACAGGAAAGAGGCGTTGGAGTGTATAATTATATCTGAAGTGATGTAAACTACAATGGTTTAGCTTTTTCCCCTGGCCCTCATAATTCCTCCAACGAGTTTATTTTAGAGATAACTATACAAACACAAATTATTTTGCTTGCCGTAACTTATAAACTACCTAAAGTTGTGGATATGCCACCATTTGAAACTAAAATAATGATTCATATTGTTAATTATGACCATTTCATGATCACGGGAGATTTCAAAAAGGATCTCTTTTCACATTCACCTGAAAAATCTAGACTTATTGATATGATGACTTCATGTAATCTAATTATATGTACACTTGACGCAACACATCATACATCTATCTAACATACATGCCACAACATTATTGCAACCTCTAATCCAGACAAAGTACTCAATCACGAACAGATTGCGGCATCTGTCCTCTCACATCATGACTTAATATTTATATCTTAATCTCTCAACATTCTTAAATTTCAGCCAAAACTAATTAATACTAGAAATCTCAAAAATCTGGATAGGGTTTTCTAATTAAAGTTACCTCATCCATTTCTTGTCAAAATATACTAGCTCTTAATAATGTTGATGAAAAAGTGAATTGTTTGTTTGAAATGATACCCAAATTGTTTGACAGATATACATATGTGCCTAATCACGCCTGTCCCTTATGGGGTAGGCAAGAAACTGTGAATATATCTCAAAGAACAACTTCATACTTAATCCATTCTCACTAATTTTCTCCGCACTTCCCTATCCTTGCATAATTCCTTCGCTTCAACAACATCCATACACTGCGTCATACATGCTCTTTTATTCTTAAAACTCTTTATGTTTCTCTTTTTTGACATTTCAAATACAAAATTTAGCTACATCTTACATGGCCTACCCCTTCCTTTTGATCCACACACTTTACCATCATATATTTGTGTCATCACTCGATCCATACTCATCCTCTCAAAATGCCCAAACCATTGTAGGACACTTCTTTCCCTTTCAAACCACACTCCTTGAGCACCCATTCATTACTGACTCTGTCCATACAAGCTTTTTCCACATACATTGACAGACAAGCTTCTATTAAAATTAAACCATGCAAGTACTGAAGTACCACCAAGGTACTGTCTTCATGCAGTTTAAACAAACACGTAAAAATCAACCTTGACATGTTATTAAAATTATTTGAGAAATATAGACCACTTAGAAATATATGTACCCAAGACATCTGCAAAGCTAAACTTATGTATCACACTACTAATTAACAGAATAGCTCCTCGCCTAAATGTTTATGGAAATACTTAATACAATTAGGTGTTAGACACAAACGTAAGGGTGATACTTAAATCCCCCATATCATATGAAGATCTTAATTTTTATTTTATGAATACTTAGAATTTAATTGATCCCATTTAAAAAAAATTAGACTCTTATTTATTGTTTCAAATCATGAAAAATTCAATTTTTAAACAATAATACTAGAACAGTCAAATAAGATAATCAAAACAAATGCACAAGTAAATGACCAAATTCAACTTACATATAAAAAAAAATCTGTTTAGACCTGACAAGAGATATGTTTAATAATCAAACTGGATTACTTCCCTTTTTTGTGAAAATTTGCAATAGTGAGGTGTACTGTATCCCTAAAACCCCTTTGCCAACCTCTTCAATAACAGATTATAGGCCTCTAATCTCACATCCAGCGCTTTCAAATGCCTTTGAATATATTGTACACATACACATATACTGTATAACTTAATAAATCATCACAAGCTGCTGGACAAAATACCAATCTGGGCTTCGACCACACCACAACCCAAACAAAAACAACAAAAACAACTGATAAACAACTAAACTGATGATATAAGACTAATCATGGATATAAGACAGCTGATGCTGATGGCACTCTTGGAATTTAGCAAAGCTTTTGACACCATCAACCATGATATTTTTCTTGCTAAATTACAAACAAACTTTCATTTTTTATTAAGTTCAACTCATTGGATGCAGTTAAACCTAACTGACTGCCAGCAATGTGTCATGATAGGTGACATTCAATGACATCTGGAGTGCCACAAGGTTTGGTCCTTGGCTCACTACTTCTCTCATTTTATATAAATGATTTCCATAGTTGTTTGCAACATTTCCAACATCATCTATATGCCATTGATTTCCAACTTTATTTATCATCCTCCATTTATCATATTGATAGGGCTGTGGTTAATACGAATGCTGACTTAAGTGCACCAACACTTGATTGATCATGATAAATGTTCTTAATGACAATCTATTATTATAGGGTCAAAAATATAACTATCCTTATTTAATTTTGCATTAATACAACAGATAAATATAAATAATAGTCAGATTTCATATGTGTCGGTAGTTAATTACATTAGTTTACATATAAATAAAATCCTCAGATGGAATAATCATCTAAAAATGTGTTTTTTGCCTTAAACCCACTTAAGTGGTCGAAAAAATGTATTGCAATGTATATTAAATTCACTCTCATAAAATCTTTGATCCTCACAAATTTTTATTACTGTGATGTAATGTATAAAGAATGACCTAACAGCTGATCTTGCAGCAAGACTACAAAGACTCTAAAATACATGTGTCAGATTTTTATTTGACCTTCAATCGTGTAATCTCATTTCCCATACTATAAAAAACTAACTTGGCTACGACTTAAAAGAAAGACGAACTCTACACTCGAAGACCATAATAAATAAACCATTGTCTTCCAACTCCCCATGTACCCGTCCTGTGTCCTTAAGGGACAAGGGGAGGACATACAAAATAACAACAAAAATACACTAGAAAATTGCAGAGTGACCCCTTAGAACAATGCACAAAATATATAATAAATATATATATATATATATATATATATCTGTATGTATGTATGTGGGTTTTTTTCCTTAAAAAGTTTTAATATCTTGTTCTTCATCATTTAATCTCTTAAATGTCATTTCTATGCACATAAAAATCTATAATGAAGTTTTACTGATTTTTAAATTTGATATTGTATTATAACTGTGTTTATTTCTCTAATTGCTTTGTAATGATATGATTTGTATGTTTCATATCGACAGGCTCTAGCTCTAATAGAATTATTCAATGCTCCACATGGCCGCTACAAGTCAGATGTATATCTTCTTCCAAAAAAAATGGGTTTGTTTTATATTTAATACTTTCGTTTTGTTATATTATTACTAAGATATATTTTGAAATTTTAACCTAGTAAAATTTAGAACTCATTAGATGATAAGACCACTGAAACAAAGAAAGCTTTCACATCACTATTAGGTGCAGTAGTGGTTTAGTTTGGTGGTCAAAGAGACTAAGGCGTCTCTTGGGGCAATAGACTGACTGGACTGCCGATGCCAGGGAGATCAAGGTTTGATTGTTGGTCGGCTGTACTTAGAGTAGTTTTCCCTAAATGGTTTTCCATTCGCCCTCCATTCAATTTCTAGTACACTTTCTTTAAATTCAACCTTCCTCATCATTTATACCTTTTGATGAAATATAAGACTTTTTTTCCATTATTTTGCTCTAGTAATATCTATAATTTGTTAAATTCTATGGGATCTGTCCATTTGTACACTAAGTTTGTTGATATATACATGAGCTGGATACTGATTTGTTTTAAATATTTTATTCATTTTAATTAATTGATTACCATAATTGTGACTGTCATAGTTTTTTATTGTACCAAGAGAGATTATATTAAATATTGCAGCTGAATATTTGATATCCTATCTTGATATAGTTTTGATGCAGCTATCAATGGCTTCATTTTTAGGTAAAGGAACAAGCAAGTATGTGTGATGTGCTGTACCATATATTTGAGTTTTGTGTTTGCCCTGCCTATTTGTTTTCATGTTTTCCTGCAAACATCACATTTATAAAATATATCACTTTTTTCTAGATTGCAACAAATTATATGTGTCCTCGCCTTAAAATATTGCAACAAGTTATAAGAGTCCACCCCTTAAATGACTTGCTCTGAATCCACTCTTCGTTGAAATTTCACTGACAAATGATGCCACAAATAATTATCTATCTTCTATTCTAAAATTCCATTGCAGGCTTAATCTCCCCCCCCCCCCTCTTTCCCCACCAGTAAATATATTTTTCGGTTTATTTACATTTGTTCCCTTCTCCATCATTTCTATAGAGTTGTTTTCTTTTGTCATATTTGCACATTTTTTTATCTGTAGTAAAGTTTTGGATTTTGACTGTATCGAAATAAAAACTTTACTTATCTCTATATCATTTCTACAGTTTTAACATTCCAACCATATAATTTGTAAATGGATATATTTTCTCTATTTAACACCATATATGTTGTGGGGCAATTTAAATAAAGTTTATGTATCAGGTGTCCTGTTCTGTTTTGAATTGGAGGTGTGCCTTGGAAAACAAATGTCTGATCCAGGTTAGCTATGCTTAGGGATAAAAAAAAGTCTATATTATATGAAGGTGAAGGTGCTGTTTCAGGAGTAATTGGTTACAAATCTTTGGAAATCCAAGTCATTGAAAATTGGGCAATTTAGCAGATAATTCCTTTATAAGCAATACTCGCCAGCAAACTCTTTGAGAGCTACCATAAATTTAAATTCATGTACTATGAATATAAAGATAATGGAGCCCTTCAAAAATTAATTCAGAAGCTATAGATTTGTGAGTAGCAAATGTGGTTGTGCGAGCGACCAAAAAGAGTTACTTCCAAGTATTTTCTACTAGAATGGTCAAAGACAATCGACAACTACTGGGTTATCTTCACATGGATTCTCTTGTTCGATATAACCTTTGAATATGTATCCATCAATTCAGTCAGCTTGTCAAGAAATCATTCAACTTGGTCCTAACTATCTTTTTTAAATTAATTCGCGCTTAGGGGAATTAGTTGGTTGTTTAGGATTTTAATATGGTTACTTAGTTGCTTATACTGGTCATCACTAAAACTATTTTGAAATTAACCATTGACAGTTTAATTTAAAATTATTTTTGTGAGACTAATATTTTCATTCAGTTACATAATGTAATTTTTGGAATTGAAGAGTTCACACTCACTTCTCCTATACCCATTCTCTAACTTCTTTTATTACAAAAATTTTACACTTATCTCTGGTTTTCCCAATTTTCACTTGGATAAAATAATAAAGCCATTAGAATCGCTAAGTAAACGTCAAATAAGATTGTCCAAAACCATCCACCAATAGCATATCCGATACCAAACTAATGCACAACATAATAATGTATTATGCAACAAAATGTATTAAAGTTAAATAAATGTTTCGTAGTCTACTTATACACCTATTGTGATTAGATGATCAACCATATTTAAAATTTTGTTTCACTAACTCATCTTGAGATAACTGGTCAACAAATTAACTTCATGCAGTTGGTCACAGCATAAAGTTAACTTTGTTGACCATTTATCTCAAGATGAGTTAGTGAAACATTAGCATAAAAATTCAGCACCACTTCTAAAAATAACCCGCCTCGGTGGCATAGTTGGCTAACGCGTCAGTCGTGTTGAGCCAGACCACCGAGGATGGGGAGATCGAGGTTCGAATATTGGTCGGGTGAACTGGGGGTGGTTTTTCCTAAATGGTTTTCCCACTCTCCCTCCACGCAAATGCGGGTTCACTTCCTTAAATTCAACCTTCCCAATTCCTAATCCATATGTGTAATTAGTACTTAAGCGTATAACCCAAATGGGTAGTGAGACGAGGTGCTAAAATTAAATTAAATTAAAACTTCTAAAAATAAAACACTTACTTACCTACTTACTTACTCACTCTTTGGCATTAGGAACTCGAAAGTTCATTGCTGCACTTATAAAAGTATGCCACTTATCCCTATCTTGAGCTAATTCTATCCACTCTATCTCATTACACCTTATCTCTCTCAGGTCCATCCAAATGTTATCCTTCCATCTGCGTCTGGATCTTCCCAATGGTCTCTTCTCATTGGGTTTGCCATTCAATACCTTGAACGTGGTTCTAGATACTCCCATTCACACTTCATGACCTGCCCACCTTAACCTGTGAGATTTTACTACCCTAACAATGTCAGGTGATGAGTACAGGGTATCCAGCTCATCATTATGTAGCTTCCTCCACTCCCCACTATCTTCATCCATTTTTGGACCTAATATCTTCCTAAGCACCTTGTTTTCGAACACCCTAAATTTATTTTCATTATTTAAGGAAAGGGGCCATGTTTCGCATCCATAGAGAACAACTGGTAAAATTATAGCTTTGTATATTCTGAGTTTTACATTTCTTGACAGCAGGCGAGACGCCAACAACTTACTGACCGAGTAATAACAAGCATTTCCCGACTGTATTATTTATTAATTTCTAATCTGATATTGTTATCGCTAGTTAAAATTGTTCCTAAATATTTGAATTCATGAACCCTATCAAATGCTATGTTGTTTGCTGTAATATATACATTATTGTCCTTATTCTGTGATCTCTGCGTTATCATATACTTAGTCTTTTCAGCGTTCACTTCTACACCTATTTCCTTACTAGCCTCTCAGAAAATGTCAGGATGTCTTGCAACGGCTTCCTTACTATTACCTAACAAAGCTAAATTATCCGCTTACCCTAGTAGCTGTATTGTACTGTTTAATGTCAACCCTTCCCTACTTGCATTACCCTAATAGCATACTCTAAGGCCAGAGTAAAGGGTAATGGGGAAAGTTCATCTCCTTGTTTCAATCTATTATGTATTTCAAAAGCACCTGATAGGTGAGCTGTATCCTGCCACGTGTATCTCTCAAACATACCTCAATTAGCTTGTTCAGTTTTTTTGGGTATTCCAAACTTAATTAAAATGTCATATACATTTTTTCTTTTAACTGAATCATAGAACTTTTTAAAATCTATGTATAATTAATGTACTGTCATGTTGAATTCCCACTTTTTCTAAAATTTGCCGCATAGTAAAATTCTGATCCTTTGTTGATCTATTTTGTCCACAATGATGATCCCCAATTATTTCCTCTGCATATGACACCAATCTCATTAAAATTATGTTAGATAAAATTTTGTAACATGCTGGTATCAGTGAGATAGATACCTCTATAGTTATTACAATCTGTTTTATCTCCCTTTTTGAAAATGGATATTATACTTTCCTTCCATTCTTGTCGCAATACATCATGTTTCCATATGGAACATAAAAGTTTATGAATTTCTATTACTAAAATTTCACCCCCTCCCTTTATTAACTCTGATTGTATTGAATCTATACATGGAGCTTTATGATTCTTTGACTTCACTAATACTTGGCTCTGGGACTAATGGCTTAGCAGTATGGATTTCGATAGCCTCACCTAAATTGGATACTTCATGAACATTCAAAATCTGACATAAGAAATCATTCCAACCACTCAAAACATCGCACGTATCTACCATCAGAATACCTTTCTCATCTTTAACTAGATTGGCCCTAGCTTGATAACCTTTCCTATATCTAGTAATACCTAAATAAAGTTCCCTGATATTCTTATTTTCGCTATTTAGTTCTATTTTGCTAATTTCACCCTTTAAATACTCTCTTTTTTTTGTTTCTAAATGTGACACTGGCTTTCCATTTTTCAATGATAAATGGGTTTAAACTCAATTCACTAGGACTTAATGAGCCAATGTAATTTTGCTTCCCTCCTTTCCTTTATTAATTATGAACATTCGATGCCAAACCATGGATTCTTCTTACTCTTTTTACAGAGACCTACACTACACTTCGCTGCATCTCTAATATTATTCCTTACACTTTCCAATGTTTCTCTAGTTGTGTGTTTTCCTCCCTTTCCTGTGAGCATTATAGGGCAGCAAACCTATTTAAAATTTCAATTTGATATTTATTTCTACACTCTCCATCTGACATTTTTTCTACATATTATCAATCTAGCTTGCCCGCCTGATTTCCCTTTTTTGTTACTGACAGACGCATTCTAAGATTTGCTACTACTAAGTAGGGGTCTGAATCGCAATCTGCGCTCTGTATGACCTGACATCCAATAAGCTTGTATGACGTCTTTTATCAATCAGAAAATGATTTGTTTGATTATGTGTATTAATTCCCATCTGGTGAAGTCCAAGTATATTCATGAATATCCTTATGCTTAGAGCAAGTACTTTTCACATTAAGGTTCTTTGATGTGGCGAAATTTACCATTCTTATTCCATTTTCATGTGATAGGTTGAGAACTGGTCATACAGGTGTTCTAGCTCCTCATAAAAACTATCCTTTAATGAGTCATCTTTGTTTTCTGTAGGACAATGCACATTGATGATGACTGTATTACGCAACCTCCCTGCTACCACTATACTTGACATCCTCTTAGTAATGAATCTTATGTCCTTGACTGCTGACATTGTCATTCCATGGATTCTGTGTCTAAATTCTGTGTGTCTGTTCCTCATAAAAAAATGTGTATTCACCCGATTCTACCCTACCATCTCCTGATCACCTAACATCTTGTATAACCACCATATCTAAGCCAAACCTACTTACTTCATCTATAATTGATTGTAGCGCCCCTGGCCTATATAAGCGCCTAACATTCCATATCCTAGCTTTGCAATTCCATGCCTTCCCCCAGTAGTCTCTGCCCAGAGATCCGAATGGGGGATTATTTTATCTCTGGAATATTTTACTCCAGGGACAACCATGGCATAGTTTTTAGTGTTTCTTGATTAAATGTTTTTACAGTGAGAGCTCATCATGCCCACGCCCAACCCCCAAGCTGGATATCACCCCTATCGGCTGTCTGTGACTGCTTATTCAATATATTCACAGCTACCCTTCATATCTGAAGGCCGTATCCTCTATCCGCAACCTGAGGACGCGTTGGGCCACGGATGATAGGGGCCCATGAAACAGCTAAAAATTAAAACACACAACCTAAAATTGGTGACAGTACACTTTTCTCAGCACAAGAAACTGGAACTGTACAATATTACCTGACCTTCCCCTACATTTTCTATGATCTCATTGGTAGTTCCCAAGTGTATAGTGAGATTAATGACAAAAAAAAAATTGTAGATACTTGGTTAGGCACACCAAATAACCTAGAAATTCCTTTTAGCAGCACTTATATCTGTAGTAGGAAGCTTGATTGTACATGGTGCAGGATGCACATGATAATAATCTCCTTTCTGTTTAATGCATTAATTTGATTCCTCCCATATTGTAAAATGTTCTTATTCTTTTTATAAATATATTCTTTAATTCATCATATTTGATATGTACCGTAGTTACAATTTCGACACTCTCTCCAATCCATTTTGATAGTCCTACAAGTCTTGTTTGACTGATTGTTAGCACTATTTATTATATGTAAGAAATAATATTACTTATGACATTCACTCTAAACTTTTACTTTTATTTTCACTTATAAGACTGTCAATAATATCATTTTTATATTTGATAAAATCATTGATTAAACCATGTTCCTTTTCAGATGAGTATGTGGCAAGCCTTCATCTTCCCAATTTCGATGCTCATCTCACTGAATTGTCTGATGAACAGGCCAAATATATGGGACTTAACAAGGCAGGGCCATTTAAGCCTAATTATTATCGGTAAGCTTTGAATTGAAATCCCTTTAATAAATGTATTCTATATCATATAATCGATACTAATTATTAGGTTAGTAAGTTTAGTATATATAATTTATATATATATATTTATATCCATGTACACTTAAGCATGTACAATTTAGCATTACATAAGTTGACTTTAAGTCATTGTGGCTGTTTTTATAAAAGCTATATCTTTACTTTCAATCTTAGACATCCATCAGGTACCCCACCTTTAATTAATGAGTATGAATGACCCTATACAAAGGATGAATCCAAATAACTTAGTGTTAGAACATTTGCGCACTAAGCAAGAGCCCCAAGGTTAGATTCCTTTGTCCAGATGCCATTTCAAATGTTAATTTCAATTTAATATGTGCATAAAATCTGAACAGGTAGTAAGACCTGATAGTAAAAAATAAATTTATATGTATATACTCAACCCCTAAAAAATTATTGACTGTGCATTTTAATTTCTCTATAATCCTAAACATCAAATCATTGCATAAATCTATGCCAACAAAACTGCTTTTTTTAATTGTTTCTATGTAAAGGAATATCTAGAGAAAGGTCAGAGATTTTCATCAAATGATCTAGAGTTTTGAAAATCTCAAAAATGGGTTTAAATATAAACCCGATTTCACTATAGGGCCTAGTTAAAAAAAATTCAATGAGATTTGCAAAATATTAAACACTCATATTTTTTTAGAAATATTAAAAACTTTAAAAATCCCTTTTTAATACGAGCTATGGAATAAAGCAATTATTGTTTTTCATATAGTAACTTAAAATTAATATTTAAGTCTAAAACCTAGAAAAGTCTTATTTAGTTACTGATTTAGTTGGAATAAAATAGTATGGTCAGTAAAAATATAATTAGTCTAACCCAGATGGGTTGTGAGATTCTTCCTAGAGTAACAAGTTGATTTAAACATTTAAATTTGAAAATATATATTATAAAAGCAATTATCATACCATAAATAATACTATTATGAATTATATCTTCAATGCGATAAGATAACAAAAATTTCAAAGACTGAGGTAGAAATGAAATTGATTAAACCCAATGCAAATTTGATCATTTTAATGAAACTGCTTAATTTATGTGTGAAACTCTATAAATGAACACAACCAATCACACATTATTGCAACTCTAACAAAAGTAACCAAACATCGCATACAAAATGTTATCATTCAAGCACTGGTAGTTTTATTTTTATCACTTTAGTATCTTTAAGGCTTTTCTTGCATGTTCTTCTTAGGGTTTTGGCTCCTTAAATAGAACTTAATGCAAGTTATCAGTTCTAATTTTAATTCAAGTCTCTTTTATATTATCATATATGTATTTTACAAATAATGTTATTTTAATTCTTAATATATACAAATATGCAAGCACATATATCACACTTTAAAATAAAATCAATTTTCTAATAAAATACACATTAACAAACGTTTTCTAAACAAACTTCTAATAAGAATACAAACTAAATCATCTCATAGAATCTTTGTAAACCTTTTCTTGGATATCACAATTTTTAAGTTAGACTTTTTGTATTAATCCTAGTCCTATCTGTTGTGATGACAACACCCTTAACACTTAGTTGGTTTTCATAAATATGCATTGCCATAGACAATACCTTTAGTTAACCATTCACGTGAATGCATCAAACACAATTTGTTTGCCTTCAACAGCACTCTAAAAAAATCTCTTCCCTACCTACCACTTACAAATCACTAATGGTCTCAGACTGCTCATGCAGCTTGTTGATTTAGCAGTATTCATTAATGTATTCACTTTTTGAAACAGTAAACTAACAATCACAAAACTCTACAGTATCTCGCAAGCTAAATAATTAGTGTATGCTCTTTCCTTCAAATCAATAAAGTTTGCCTAAAATATATATGTTCAAATATTGTAAGAATTGATTTTATGTTTGAAATGGTTGATTATCTTTGTGAGATTATATGAGATTATTACTTTTCATCAATTAGAAAAGATAAGATTTATATTCTTATTTGGATATTATAGACTCACTAAAGTTTTGTTTATTTTTCCAGGTACTAAACATTGTTAACGTTTATCTACTAAATAATAAAGTAGTACAAATTGAATGAAAATAGAAAAAGTATAAAACTCAAGAGACCGTTTGTATTTCCTAGGAACTGTATCTGGCAAATAGCTAATATGCTGTTTGTCTGGCAGAATATACAACCACCAAGTGATCTTAATTATCACCATTGATGAAACCTTGAAAACATATTTTAAAAGAAATACAACAGTATTGTAATGCATTTTCCGTCCTTTTTTACATTCTTTTTGGCCTAACATATTTCTTTTTGTAAAATAAACTTATCAAAGGACATGGTATACAGTTGATTGTTTGTATACAGTTGATTGTTTTGACATATTCAGTATGAAAACATTACATTTCGATTATTATTTTATATGAATAAATAAATTAAATACAAAGTTGTTACTATTCAACAAAAGTATAGTGATATAAATTGCTTCCTTATTTGAAATTACTTTTATAAATTTAAATAATTTTACACAAGCAATTTTTGAAAATTTCTCCTATGAAATCACCATTTATTATTTGTTGTAGTAAGTTACATATGTAAATGTTGAAAAATGACACTCTGACAAAGATTTGAACCTTGACTTCATGTGCCAGGGCTCAAACCCCTGTCTGGGGGTCACATACAAACAAAAATGCTTTATCAGAATGTGATCTGAAAAGATATTTTTGGTTAGATTTTTCATACATTATTTGAATTTTCTTCATATTGTTAAGTTCCCATTCTAACTGATTTAATAGAATATATATTTAAAAACCTATATTGAAGGGAATTACTTTATGACACTACTCAAATAATGTATTTTAATTCATTGATTTTTTTTATTTTTTTTTTATTTTTTTTGGTTTACCCAATGATTGTTCACTTTATTTTAATACTTTTAATGAAAATATTAAAGTCAATCATTGCTGAAAAATATATTTATTATAATTATATAAGTGTAGCAGGTATTCTGTTTAGTGTTAAATTATTAATTCAAATGTTTATGTTGTGTTGTGAAATATTTCTAAAGTAATTAATATGTTTACATTATATCTCAATTACTTAAATAATGTATGTTATTTTAATTGTAATAATTTAATCTCTACATTTTGGTCAGGTTAAATAATGAATTTATTAATTTTAAGACTAGTTCATGCAGTAGGCTTATGATGAAATGATGATTATCAAGAGCTGTCTCAATTTAGTTTTGTTACAAATCTATAATAGTATGTAGTGTGTTAAAAGCTGATAGTTCTTATTAAGTAAAATACAAATTTTAAGAACTTGTGTAATTTATTTAATAAATCATAAATAAAGAACAAGTTAATAAGTAGATGTATTGACACATGACATAATTGAAAGATTACATATTAATTATTGGGTAATGAATAAAATTCAAATATATTGTAAGAAATGTACTCTAACCTATTAAATACGAAAAAAAATTGTTAATATAAGACTTATTTAGTGCCATAATAATTTTGAAAAACAATCTTTTTTTATTCAAAGAATCAATTCTTTACATTGAGTATATATTAATTTAATATCAGACAGTTTAAAAACAAATTAACTTTAAAGCAATGGTTTGTAAATTACTTAGCTTATAGCATAGTCATAGTAAGAACTATTATTTCAGTTTTTAAAATCTGTAATGATAGCCAATTGGTGGTCATGAGTGATTTGACAACAAAGACAATAATAAAGTAGTGTTTATTTTTCAACCAACATATTTGTTAGAACCACACCACCACTTCTCTAGCCCTATATAAAATTTTGTATTTAGAAGAAGATTTAATTATCCCTGCTGCCTTACCCTTATTCTCTTTATTTATACTCTTTGCATTAACTAATGTCAAAAAATGTGTATATAACGCTTTTGCTGCATAGTTTCTAGATGTACAAAATTCCTTAACTGCGTAGTAAAAACTGAAATTTTGACTTAATAATTATTATTTTTATACCTCTACATATTTTGGTACTGGAAATATTAAAATCATTCCAAGTATTTGCAGATCATAGTCTCTGAATTTCTCAAAATAAGGAATGATGAACAGTGGTTAAGTTGAACAGTAGGATGAGACTTGCTTCCTCTTATACTCTTTCTTTCCCTTGAATTTACATTGTAAGGGTCTCATGGAGTAAACCCACCATTAATGTTTATGTAACTTCTCTTAATACTGTCAAGTGAAGTACTATTCACTCAATCATACTGCTGGTAAGGGATCAGATTTGCTTCCTCTTTTTTGTAGACACTAATATGTTAGAGTTAAGCTGAAGTTCCAATACCATTTCCTGTTAATAACGACTGCCAGAAATGTTTTAACCTGTAGTCATGATTTGCGCCATTAACAAGGGCTGTTCCAATCATAAGTACCAAAGAAGATGGTACCATTTTATATATTTGTGGTTTTTTTTTCTCTAAGCTATGGACAACAAACCAAATAAATGGATTGTTGTGTACCATAATTTTAGGTTTAGACAAAGTACTAAACCTGCCTTCACCTTTCTTAGAATGTATTTGCACTAACTCATTCTCAGTATTATGTAAGATAAACAGAAGGTTCACTCATCCTGTATTTTGCCTAGTTTTTTTTTTTTTGTTTTTTTTTTGCACCGACCTAAAGTTTCAGCTTTTCTGATTGACTTCACAGTTCTACATGCTTTTCTGACCCTTGTTTATAGTTTATGGAACAAATAGGTCTGAGGGAAAAAATGTTATCACATATAAACTATGGTCTTTTTACTTTCAAAGTTTTGTGGTGAGTTCAAAACAACACTTTTCTCTAAAGGTTTAATAATGCCACCCAGATTCTTAGCATGGATATCAAATTTATAAACAAAACCAGTTTTACTGTCGCAAAGAGATAGAACCTTCACACTTCAGTTTTGGTGGAAGGTTTGGATGGCAAGTATTGCTTGTACCATAATCTTGCCTTGAAATGATGCATTGTTTCATCAATTTGAATTTGAGAATCAGGTGAATAATGTTCAAGGTAAGTACACATTACTAATTATCAGGGTCACCTCTAGCATAATTTTGAATCCAGGCAAATCGTGATTTAAGCACCCCTTCCTCTTTAACATCCTAAACTTGAAAGGAATTAATTATAAGATGGGTGAATTTATGTTCCTGATCGTTGCTTTTCTTTATTAATAAATGTATTACTTTAATTTCTAATTTAGAGAACAAAGTGAGACTATTTTCAAATATCAAGGAACCGAGGCTGGTCTTCCATTATAAATATAAATAATAGTTTAATTAATATTTTTATCATTTTTTATTTCAATTTTGTGTCCTCCCAAGGAAAAAATTCACGAGCCATACTGCTATTTAGATTAAGATAACCAAATCACTCCCAAGATAAGACTTTTGTCCCGGATTTGTTAAATAAACTAAATTTAATATCATTTAAAATGTAGATAAATACATCTATATTTTAATAAAGTCAGTTGATAAAAAATGTATATGTAAAATTTGGCGACAGTGCACATTATCACTGCAAGCAACGAATATTTCACAATCATTCTGCCTTTAAAAAAAAGAAAAAAACACTTTTGTCGACAACTGTGCTTAGGCTAGAACACAAATGCCTATCTTCGAAAATTCTTTTAACAACATTTTCATATTAATTTAGATGCATGAACCTCATTGGTCTAACAAAGGGGGTAGGCCTTACTTTCTCCCAATAATGCTCTGTCGTTATGATATTGGTATATTGCTAAGCCATGCATGAACATTTATCTTTTGATAAAAGTAAACTAATATAGGAGAATGTTTCTATCTTTTATACTAAAGCCTATAAAAATTGTGTGATCGCAATCCCCTTATGTGGGATTATTTAATTAACACCGCAGTAAATTATAGACTTAAAGGAAATTCTTTATGTGAGAGTTAAAATCACAACACAATCTATTACAGCTAGCCATATATAGATAGCTTGCTGCTTGCTTTTTAGTTATTACAGTCCTTAGTGTGTAAAAACCACAGTTCATTGGCCAGTGTTTAGGCCTTTAGGATTAGGAAAAGGGGGGGGGAGGTTTGTAACCTCCATAAACATTATGCAAGGTAATTAGTACCTTCCTAGCTATGCTTGCTGTTTACAAGTGGCATTTCTATGAATTTGTAAGCCTGACAGACTTGGAAGAAGAATTACTTAACACATGATATTGTTGGAAAATTAACAAATAAAGTTTTTCAAGTTAAAAGTTTGTTCCATATTTTTGGATATACAGTGCAGGACTATAACACCAAGATAATACACCACTGGTTCTAACAGGGACACAAGTTATAATAAACGGCAAAGAAAATTAGTACAATATCAAATATATCTGAGCAATATATGAATTTATTAAAAAAAAATATTTGTATTTTTTTTAAGATGACATCGGTGTTATGGCGCCCCAAGCAGTCGCCCGCCTCACTCGCCCCTTGGGGCAGCGCTGCTAATTATGTGTATTTTAGGCCTAACTTTGAAAAGAGTGTCATCAGGTTTTCCTTTGACAACCACTTCCTCCTCATTGTTGAAATGTAGAAAAAAATTGAGTAGAAAGTCTAGTGATATGACACTGGAATTATTTGATGTTTGATTAAGCCATTGTAAATCTGTAAATGATTGAAGTACTCTTCAAGTGAGTTTTTTATTTTAATTCCCATTTCAATTTCAAGAGCAAACATTTTACATAATGTAATTTGCAATGCAACCACTTCAAGAATGGAATCTAGAACTTGAGAAAAATTCATTTTATTCTTCTGTGTGTTCAAATATTGAGTGAGGGAGATGTTTTAAAGTGTAAAAAAATGTTGTGTTAGATCTTGCACTGCTCAAAATAAATTAGCACTTGTTTGTGAAGAACTTCCCATGCCAAATCAATACATCTGTAAGCTCTGTTCCCTGAGGCTGATGAATTTTTTAGTTCATCTTTCACTATTTGAGCTCTCACTGGGATAATCACTGTCTTCATCTCTCAAGTTATCATACAAATACGAATCGGCAAATAAATATTTTGTTAGATTTTATGACAAATTTTGACCATTGGCTCAAGCCATATTTTTTACAACTACCATTACAACACTTTCAAAATAAATCTGAAATACAAAATAGCTTAGATTATGAATATTGTCAATAAATGCCAGGAGCTATTAAATGAAAATAACATTGATAAGAATAAAACTTTTTAGTATTGTCTGCACATGTCAGGAATTTAATAAAAGGCCTTTTGTACTAAAATATGAGACCCACAGTAATCAACAGATTGAAATCACAATAAGGTGAGATTTATGTAATGTGGAACTTTATCCACTGTGAATAAATGTGATTGCAGTAGTGAAAGATTTAATAAAAACTTTAAATTTAATAAACTTAACCCTCTAATCTCAACTTAATTTGTTTTTCTCCTATTGATTATTTTAAATAATGAATAAACGCAGACTAATTCAGTTAATTGTTCATCTAAAGTACTTTAAAAGAAGAGATAAGAGAGTAAACATTTAACACATTTTCCACCCTTATAAATAAACAGATAGTGATGTCAATAAAAACCCTTTAATTTTTTTTGTACTATGACAAAATATTTTATAATACTCAGTTTACCATAAAATACTTGCCATGATGGAAGAATTTACATAGTTGACAATACAGATCAATTGAGCTCTGGATTAAATTTAACATTTCAAATACAGTGGAACCTGACTAATTCGAATTTTTCGCCCGGTCCCGTGAATGTTGTATTAAAACAGTGTAAAAGGGCTGTTATACGGCATGATTTCGAACGTGACTGACCACACACTTTCCTTTTACATTCAACTTTCATACACACACATGCACTTTCTAGCGTGAAAGTGTGCACACCACCTTATTGTGCAGGCAAGCGTCTGTGTGTAAAGACTCCTAACAGGTAAAAATATTAAAATCCATAAAATAAAAATTAGATATAATAACCATAATAAGGTGATTCATCAAAATTTCTATTTGCTAAGCATTTAAATTACTAGGAATAGAATATGTATTTACATAGAAATCCCAGCTCTACTCATCACTGTAAAGCTCCTTGGAAGACCACTTTATCCTTTGGTTGTTGCTGGAAGGGGGTTGTAGATGTGTTGTTTGGTTGATAATGTACTCAAAGTAAAGAATTATTTTTTTATTCCTATACCAAGGATATGAAGGGTGAGAGGGGGAGGGGGGTTAGGGCAGTGAATGAGAATATGAGAATAGAAAAATCAGCAAGTGAGACAGGTTATTTGAGTGAGAAGTATTGCAAAGGTGAGGGGTTTATCTTTGCAAGGTGGATCACTTGTGAGAAAACATACTTCTTTAACATTGAGGGGAGTATTCAAGGCAGAATCCCGAACATCTGGAAGCAGAGCGAGGTAATCGTGCTAAGCAAGGGGGAGGAAAAAGATCCGCTGATTCCGAAGTCATACAGACACATCTGCCTGTTGAACACAGAAGGGAAGTTGCAGGAGAAGATATTGTGTTATAGATTACTGAGACAAAGAACCTTCATGGGCATGCATCAGCAGCAGTATGGCTTCCGAAGAGGCAGGTTGACAGAGGACGCAATCTGCAGAACATTGGAACTGATTGACTCGGCAACCGGTATATACGTCGTAGGAATATTCGTGGACATCTCAGGCGCTTTTGATAACCTCTGGTGGCCGGCAATGTTCGACAGATTTAGAGAGATTTAGTGTCCGGGACAGCGCTGTGTAGGAGTTTTAAGAACTACTGTCGTAATAGATATTCCACCCTGATATGTCCAGGAAACAGGGTTCAGGGTCCTACTGACGAAGGGATGTCCCCAAGGATCGGTATGTGGCCCGATCTTTTGGGATGTCATCCTGGAACCAGTGTTGTACTTGTTGGAGAGGATACTGGAGACGCAGGGTGTGGTTGATTCGCATATGACCTTCTAATAGTAATAGAATGGTACTCTAGAAGGAACTTAGAGGAAAAAGTAACCAGGTGCTTGAAGAACTTAACATCTGGTGTAAAAGTGTCAAGTTAAAAATGGCAAGGGTGAAGACGACCTACATGTTGTTCAAGGGTAGATTGGCCAGGGATCCGACCATAAAGGTAGGTAGGAAATCTATAAGAAGAAACAATATGGTCAGATACCTGGGAGTGATCCTTGATGAGAACAGAAACTTTACGGCGCACATGGAGGAAGTGATGGGGAAAACTCTGTAGGTGATGAACAAAATTATAAGCATGGGACAGAGGTGGTTTTATGTTCCTATGCGGATAATAAGGACATACCTTCAGACTATCCTGCTCTCCATTGTGAGCTATGTGGCGTGCATCTGGGCTCACAGACTAACCAATGTCGTTCCGGCTAAGTTGATTCAAGGTCTACAGAGGAACATATTACTGAGGCTGATGGGAGCCTACCGGACTGTAGCAACGGATGCTTTGAATTTGGCCCTAGGCATATGGCCGTTGGACCTCCTTATAAGGAAGAAAGGGGTGGCGTACTGGATAAAAAAGGGAAACATGGAGAAGGTGATACTCCTCACCACACCCGATGTGACAATATTTGAAGAGGCTGAAATAGCATTGTTGGAGGAGTGACATAGACGCTGGGAGAGAAGTGGGACAGTTAGGAGGACATCAATTGTTCTCTAATGTGGTTGAGAGACTAGAGAATAAACAACTCCAGCCATCTCGTGGTCTTGTTCACTTCATCACGGGGAAAGGGCCGTACCCGGAAACTCTAAGGAAGCTGGGATTAATAGAGTCGGGGAGTTGTGAATGTGGTGAACATGTGGTGCTCGAGTGCGTCCTTACGCTAGAAGCAAGAAAGAACTACCAGAGAGAAATCCAGGGAATAGTACTAGGCGAAGTACTGAGAGACCCAATATATTAGAAATTATTAAGACAAGATTGCACTGGAAGCGTCAGATAAAGCAAAGACAGCCTACACAGATAGACTTAAAGAGGCACAGGGACGAATAAGACGGGACGTTGACAATGATAATGACGAAGAAGATGACAGCGACATGGAGAGTGGGACTGACACGGACATTAGTACGGGCTCAGCGGGGATTGAGTAGAGAAAAAAGGATTGTTAAAGGAAGATAAGCTGAAACAATCCTTGCCGGGATAATAAAAAAAATCTAGGTGCCGGGAGGTGCAAACACGATCCCTGGGAACTGGATTCCAGTACGACTGAGTGTCTGGAGGAACACAGGGGTGCCCTTGTGATCTTAAGGAACAGTTTTCCAGTCGTATGAACAAAAGTTAGTGGAGTAAATAGTAACTCTGAGGGGTTCCCTCCATCGTATAACCCATCACCTTGGAAACAAGACAGGTGGATTGTGTTTGATGGGCCGTCAGAGTCAAGATGGAGAAAGGTGGCTGCCCTGCAACCCTCTGGTACCATCGGGGTGACGGAGTTCCCCGGCAGGAATGGGAATAAAATGGTTAAGTTAGCTTAGTTTAGCTTAGTTTAGTAGTTAGAATGGCTAAATTAGGAACGGGGGAAATTAGGTAGGGGGTAAATTAAAAAATTCAATTGCCAAGGGTGGAAGGAAGGGTGAAAACGGAAGTGTGGTGGCTAGAAAGTAAGCGGGGCACCAACTCCGAAAGGGCGCCTCCCCAGATGGTTGATATGGAGATGCCCGCCTCTGCTGGGTGCTTGGCGGACTCAGGAGTGAAATCCCCGGCACTGTGGAGGGCCCAGCGGGGGAGAGTACCGGGGGGGTAATATACCTGGGTTGGACCAAATGGAAATAGGGGTAGTAGAATTTCAATTAAATTAAGAGCCAAAATCGGTTTTATAATTTTAAAAAGGAAAATTATATTGTAATTGTAAAAGTAAAGTCAAAATTATGTGGAAAAACAGCCTGGAGTTTGTAAGATACCAAGCCTGTAAACACTGAATAATAAAATAAAAGTTGTATATTTGGAGAAGTAGAGACAATGTCCACTTTTTTGTTGGGGTTTGTGTACTTGAATACAACTCTGAAATCCCCTTTAAACGCCTCTACTTCGTTTACGGCTTTGACAAATTCATTAATAGGTATGTAATTTTCAGATGGGATGTGATCCTTGAATATTTGTTCCACGCCATTAGCGTCCACCCAGTTGTACCATACAATATTTTGGCCCTCGGGTACGGTAGTGAAAGAACATGGATATTGGAATTCGGCGAGAGCGAGTTCCCATTGTCCGTCAAGTGTAAGACGGTAAGGTAGTTGCGTGGGGAAATTCGCAAAGGGTATTTTTCGGGAAATATCCCATAGAGCTGTCGCTCGGATGTGTGATATGAAACTGGTCCTTCATGCTAGGGCGCTGACTTAACTGGCAGGAATCCAAGAATTAAACTTAGCGGGGTAGCCTTTCCACTGTACGTAAAGTTTCTTTCTGGCACCTTTACCCAATTTTTGCGCCATTGTAGGCATCGACGAGATCTTGGAGGAGGTCCATATAGCGATACGTGTTAATTTTGGTAAAGTAGCGCCACATGCGCCCTTTTAGAGTTCTATTGAATCGTTCCACGGTGCTTGCCTTCACGTCCGGATTATGGGTGGTGTAATAATACACGCCTTCTTTATTAAGAAATTTCCGGACTAGACGTGACGTGAACTCTATCCCCTTGTCCGTCTCTAAACTTAGATGTTTACGGCCACTTTGTTTGAAAATGTCCTGAAAGGCATCCCTCACGTCGTTCCCCGTCTTGGAAGGAAGCGTCCTCGCCCAAGCCATCCTGCTAAACACGTCGATGACGGTGGCGTTCCTTGAGGAACTAGATGGGCAAATATGTGAAGTGTATTATTAATTCAACCAAAAAACATAGCACCGTCGTTGAATTTGCCAAAACCTCGCATATTGAGATAGGCTTGCCAGAGATCGTCAATGTTTGACACCACGGACTTGTTGCGTGGAAACTTTTTTTATCTCAGGTTTGTGTAGGGTATAAGCGTCCTGCGCACGAATCCATTCTAGTATTTTGGCCAAATCTTTCTTGGACGCCTTTATGAGCGACGCCGCCCCTGCAAACCCTGTAGGATGAGAAGGTTCATAGTAGATGTCGGCTAAACGGTCCATTAAGCTCGGAAAGGCAGCAACCTGTTTTCGTCTACCCGTTTTAGTTTCATTTTCTTTGGGCGTTGCGATGGTGTAAGTGGTTGGGGTATGGGCGTCGGATCTCTAATGGGTACCAAGCGTTTTGGGTTTACAATAAATTGTTTTGGGACTTTTTTTTTGTTTGAAGCGCCGTGAGAAACTCTCGCCACCCCGACGGCTCGCTATGTCTTCTTGCTCTGACCAGATTGTTGACTAAATCCACGATATTGGATTCATGGAGAGGTGTTTCGTGAATACTCACTTCCCCGTTTGCGTCCCAAGAGATACCGCCTCGGGAAATAATATATTCTAGTAAAAGTTCGGCTTTTCTACGTACCTGTACAGGTACAGTATTGAATACAGAAGGTATAAGAAGTACAAACACTTCAGGAGCTTCAGGCGCTATTATTAGGCTGTGGAGGGTGCTAACTAAAGTGCAGATAGCACTGTAGTACTTGTTAGTATAAAGTCCATTTAGACTTGTCAAGTTTTGAAGCGAGGATTTTTTCCATTTCCTTGTCCAGCTCGGAGACCACTAGATTTGTGGCTTGGTGGTGTTGCTCGTAACGGTGTAATGTTTCCGGGGACACCAATATCATCTTTTTCATGTGTTTCATTATCTACTTGTTGAATAAGGAACCGAGGACACCTCTGATTAATGGGGATAAATTTAAGGGCAGGAACGCTCCTCCTTTCTGAACGAGTAGTCGTCTCTTCTTCCAGCACGCTCCTCATTTGACCAGCCTGCACAACACCTGCTTGTGAGCACGGAACTTTGTCTTCTACGCATTTTTCAACGGCACCCTCCCTTTTAAAGTGTTGTAGGCACACTCGCAAATAGAGTCAATCAGTTTGTAACATTTATCTACAAGCATAGAAGAGTCGAGTCAGGAAATATACAACTTACCCCGTTTCACCATCCCTGCGTCTTGGACTACGTGTTGGATAGAAGAACAACAACACAACCGAACGTAATCGCGCCACGATATAGACTAGGCGCTGCCTTCAAGGTTCGAACCGTGCCCACTAGAGTGCGCCGCATAACTGAAGACGGTCCAAAGAACTTCTACGAAAAGAAGTTGTTCTACTATAATCTAGAAGATTCAGAATGTTTGGAGTGTATAGTAGAAGTTACGGTTGTCACGCGCACTCCTCCCCTTTGTGATCCATATGTTTTCCCCTACCTGGTATCATGTTCTCCCATGTTCTTTGGGTTTAGTGTATATAGTGCCGGCGGGGCTACTTGTCGGCACTCTAGGACTTAGTTTGGATGGAGGAATAAGAAGCTAGGGCTTTAGATAGTTAAAATGTAAGAGCAAAATTCTTTTTCGACTTAGTATTATTAAATGATTATTAAACTTTTGTTTTTAATTTAAACTTTTCAAAATTCTTTTTCGGCAATATATTATTAATTCAGCAATGGGGAATTTATGATAGATGAAGATCGTAGATCGATATTGAACTTTGGGTCGATTAGATATGGTTATCGATTAGTTTTGAGGAGATAACATCTGATCTGATTATGAGATGGATTAACATATATAATGAGGGCTAATATTGGTATTTTGCTGTCTAAGTTCTCTTTAACGAATTTTGGTTTTGTCGTTTATAAATATAACAAAACAAATTTCACTAATAGTTAAAATATTTATTCTTGAGAATGTCTGTTGACCTTATGGTTGTGCAAGTTAGTTAGGAATTGGTGTATAATGGGAATATGTATAAAAATATAGAAAAGTTGAGGGAAATTTAAGAAATCATCTTTGTGAATTGTGAAGTTAAATTTTATAATGGACATTTATTACGAGGGCCACGTAACCTTAATAGTTGGTTCCGTGCGGAAAGGAAAGATTTCATTATTATTGTTCTTTTCTGATATGATTATTTCGAGTTTAAATCTGCATTCAATCTTGATGTTTGTTTTTAGTACCAATCATCCTAAATCTTATAGAACTCTATTCGTTTGCCAACTCGGTTATCAATGTAAATATTAAATATCCCTATATATTGTTCAAACAAATCTATATATCTATACTTATATATTTACTTATGCTATTTATCAATAAATATCAGCTATGCTACTTCAAGTTTTCTTTAATGTTTGAAATAGAAACAATACCCTTAGGTCATATGTGTGTTTTCCTTATCTTTTTCTTTGTGGGTACATATATTTAATGTTCTTTGAGGACGACAGTCAATATATCATTCCCGCAACCGGTGTGAGTTGCGTGTTTTGAGTTTTATATGTTGATTCTCAGGCATTCAAAACAAGAACTCCAGCTGCACACTCCTATAGCCCCTTGTTGTTATTCACTTGGCCCTCCTATTGTGGTTTAGTTTTTAATGGACGGTTCAAGCTTCTTGTCTGCCGTTTTCAGCTAAATGACACGTTGCTGCGTGTTCATGTGATGTATCTCCCGCAAAAGATGTGCTTGCTTCAGCACTTTGGGACTCATGTTTATGAAATGATCTGTAATCTGGAAGTATCTGTGTTTTTATAGCTTTTGCATGGCAGGTACACGCAGCACCCTACATTTGCACGGGCTCTATATCTGAACCATTCGGATGTACTTTGCTTAAAATCTAACAATATATTCCAGTGGGGAGTATTTGTAGCATCAGTGTAAGCCTCTTGTAAAACACGGGATTTTCAGGATATACCTGACGTGCAAAGTTTTGAATATAAGTTTTATCCCTGGGATTTTTAAAAAGAACGATTTAGTGTGCGTTTAAGGAAATGTCTCTCTGTCCATTGCCCTGATGGAATATATTTTGTGTAAGGTACATGACGCTAATATTTTGATGATGGAATCCTTTGGTGAAAAGATCGACGACCACTTCGTTGGTTTCACGCATCAGGTCGTCCAAAATAATCAGCTGTGGAGCGTCATTACAGTCGCCATGAATTTCCGGATATCCCTTACAGAATATGACGTGGGGACTTGGCCTGTCATGTTCAAATCCCGGTTCCATAAAGCATAATATCAGGTGATTTTATCAAATTTAACGTCACACATTGTGTCCAAGTGACGGATAAATTCGGCTACAAAATGTGACTTTCCACAGCCGGGAGGACCACTGATGATGGCCAAAAATGGATATTTCAACTTGTCCATAGTATTTGAGACTGAGCTTATAAACTAAATGAACATGTATTTATAGGATAGGAATGAGGGGGAGTAGACGTTAAAACACAAACAAAACTGTTTTATAATATTTATTGACACAAACATAACAGTTTTAGAATATAGTTTACAACATGAAAATATTACTTGTAAAATATATTTACAAAACAAAAAGATAGTTATAGATCATGTATTTACAAATATATCTTACACCTTGAAGTATATTATACTTGTTTAGGTGTATGAGAAACAATAACCAAATTCTTGAGGTCGTAGCGGGAATAGTGGCCTCGGTACTAAATATCTAAGCTAATTTACAAAGTCTAGTTTAAAGAGTATTTGAATATATACACAGACAGATGGTTTCAATTCAATTTAAAATATGTACAATAAAAAACCAATAAATTTTAATAGTATTAAAATGAATATATATATATAAACAAATAATTTTATTTGACTAGAAATAATCAGGTATGTGAAGGATTGTACTGGCGGATAAAAAAAATATAAAAAAATTATCCCGGGTGCATAAAATAAATCAATTAAACAATATGCGTGTTTTCATGCCGAAAAATATATGAAAAATCTCAAATCTTTGAAAACTTGTATGTCGGTGGAACTGTCTAGAATGAAAGAAAAATATATGATTAATCAGCCCGTCTAAATCAACACCTTTTAGTCGTGGTGAGCGTGTTTACAAGGACTCTGATACCTAAACAGCAAAGTATTATAATCATCAGTTATCCGTCGTTTGGTGTACACGTGCCGGTAGACCTTATTTTACAAAACAGTACAGAAAATCCCAAGAACTTTTCTTACAATTTTGTGCGGTATCTGTATGCACCTTTCCACAGCCTTATCGGGGACCAACGCTTTCAAAAAGTCAAAATTAACGTCGTTCCGTTTGCTGTAGTTTATGGTGATCCCGCAAACACTGCACACCGTTTTTGTTTTGGAGGATCGTCACAAACACAAACTCGGTAATCATAATTCTTGGGGCCACCCAATACAAAGGCGCTAATATAGCTTCCCGGGCCGTAATCATGAAGTTCGTCAGTTAAGTCCCCTAAAAAGTCTCCGGTTGGTGCAATCCAATCGCCGGCCCGTCCCGTGAATAGAACGCTATTTGTATCATGATACAAAACGCAGTCCCCCAATTTCTCAAGGATGCTGTATAAGTGCAACCTAGCCATAGCAGTCGTGTAGCATGCCACCGAGACATTCGTGTTAGGGTTAGGGCGCAACGCGTCACACGCATCCTTGTAATTGAGGAACATAACCTCATCATTAACATCAATGACGCTGTCCACGATTATGTACGAATCCGTTAGGTACTTGTGGATGCCCTGATAGTCGCTGACAACGGCTACGTGTGGTAAATCGGGTCTTTGCTCAAACTTTCAACATAGTTAGATTAAAAAGTGTTTAGCCAGTTTGCGAAGACTAGGGTTTTTTTCAAACAGAATCTAAATATAGTTTTACCCCTTCCCTTTCCTCATAACTATGAATATAAACAAACTTCTCATCTTGTAAGGTAAGGCAATCCGCTAGCTTATTGTTCAATTTTCAAAAAAGTATCAATGTACCCGTGAAACAATCCGCCAGAACGTGTCTGACGATCATAAGGAGCTACACTGGACTACCCACACTTTCTGTACTGCTTCAGCGGTGTAACCTTTCTCAACGGCTTTCCGGATCTCGTCAATCCCACCGATGCCTGTCAACCAGCGATCTCTCTTGTCGTTGTGCTGACATGTGCCTTGGTTTTTCTCTTCCCCACATTTCCTGCACAAGATGAACATTAACTTGTCATGCATCTGTGTAGGCAATACGGGCATGAATAAATCCCGCGGAGACGTCACGGTAACTTTGACTATGCCTTCTACTTGAGGACAATTTGGTTCCAAGTGAATTTTCGGGTTGCCGATGTGATATTTTTTGTACTTGATAACGTAAGAATACAATGAACACACGTCCAAGTACTTGATCTTCTCTCCACAGGAAAGGTCTTCTTCGGTGAAGAGCTTGATACAATTTGTACGCCCACCAAAGAATGCATCCCCTGGGACAGAGGGCCTCCTTCATGCACATCTTGTGCTGGAGTATAAATAGTTTCGAGTCTATGTCTGTACGTTTCATCGCATTAAATATACACTCCCACATCTCTACGACCGTTTAGCATGCATTCTTAAATATTTCCACCCATGCCATGGTCATTTAATAGCGTGTCTCCATGGTCTCGTGGCGGTTGTTTTTGATAGGGATGGTCCTGTCAGGATAACAGAGAGGGCACCCGTGCCAATAACATCCTCAGAACTGGAAGACGGTGGTGGTAACTACAGCTTTAACAACGCCGTCTACACATCGACCTAATACATATTCCTCACGGCCATTGCCCGCATGAAGGATAGAGACGGTGTTGGTGGGCCTCCCAGCAAAACCATTTCACAGCGACGTGCGACTGTTGTCTGCACACCGGTGGCCACCGTTAGGGATGATGTTGATAGTATTCTCCTTAAGGTGACATGGGTGGTAAACCAACATGGCCACTCCTGCCATCGTACAAGCCTCTCTGAAA
Organism: Timema podura; assembly: GCA_033556935.1. NCBI lineage: Eukaryota > Metazoa > Arthropoda > Insecta > Phasmatodea > Timematidae > Timema > Timema podura. The sequence goes on along the minus strand of JAVRXN010000010.1, from coordinate 58,578,790 downwards.
GGATCCACCTTTGCTTTTTCCATGAGCATGCCTCGAAACTTTAGGCAGGACTTCCCTAGGATCTCTACATCTTTCCCTCAATACAGTTACAACTCGCGGTTAAAAACAAAGACATATTTTTCTTTGAGCAGCGTGTCATACCACTTCTCAAAGTGCTCCTTTACCTAAACTGACATTTCACCGGTGCCGTAGTCCTCCTTTGGGTGGCAAGGGACCCCTATACCCCGCGTTTCCTTTATTATTGAAAAAATTGTGGAAATGTCCCTTGGCCAAGGACTCGTCCAAGCCGAATGCTTTGGACATCTTGGACAACGATATCGGGAGAAAGTTCAACGAGTCAATAAAGTGGAGCGGGCCGTAACGCACGGACATGATTTTCCCACCTTTCTTATGAGCTCTGCAGTCCATTTTTTTACATCCATATTATATTTTAAAATAAAATTTCCATTATAGACCTTGGCATTATGGGCTAGGAGGGTGATTTCCTTAAATTTTGTTATTTTAATTTGCTCTATAAATCCGAAAAAACTGGTCCATTCTGGCATCACCCTTGAATATGCAAGTCCAATCGCCCCCGCATTCTTTGCAATTATGGTCATTTCCATCGATTTGAAGGCAGGCCTTTCAACACGTCTTCACGACACTTAGATTAGGCTCGTGCCAGTAAGTGCTGGCAGCACCCTCAACAAGCATTTCTTGTTTGCATTCAAAATCATAGAACACGAACAAGAAATTGCTCTTTTCCAGTGACGGCTTGTATGGGGCCTGCTTTATGTAGCAAAAATGACCAAAGGACGATATGTCTCACATACTTTACAAAAAGTCTCATAACACCTGTGTGCATAATTTGTTTTTTCCAAACTGAAACATTGCCCACATACCTCACAAACCTTTTTGACATCACAGATCGACATGTGAACTCTGAAAAAACCGGGACGTTTTTGGTTATCAAAACAACTCTGGTTTGTAAACCAACACCCACAGTATTTACAGGCCACAGATTAACATGCACTGCAAACCGCTTTAGCATAGAACTTTTTGCACGCGGATTCACATTTGTGCGCATTCTTATTACTGAATGGCACGCGGCACTCGCGGCAAAAGTACGAGCACTTAAATGCGGCTGTTAAGGACGTTATGACATCAAAATAGTTTTGCTTATCGTCATGAAAACACAAATCCAGGTAGCCCTTAAATGAATGTTCGTGAGAGTTAGGCCCCTCATATAGGACTTGTCTCCCCCGACTTTTCCTGAACATGGTGATTTTGTATTCGGAGAGGTATGTTTGAAATTGTTTCAGTTCAGTGAGCTCACAACCTTTCAAAAGATTCACACGGGCATCACGGCACATTTCCTTTGCTTTGAGTTTTTGAATAGGAAGACCAATTTTGATTTTTCTAAATTTGTTCACGTCCATTTCCTGGCTCTCTTTTATTATCACATATAGCTTTGGCGACAACCAATGCACGGGCAAATTAAAGTGGGTCGCCATTTTGAATCGTAATGATTCCTTGGTTGTTACGGCTATATTTGCTAACGTGAGAGAGTTTATCACATTTATGTTCACCCCTCCTGCGTGGCACATTAAAGTGGTATAACTTGACATAAAATGGGGACGAAATGAGGAACGAAGCATAGCTTTGTAACACTCTTTCTACATTAGAGAGCACAGCCTGCACGTCAAGTTTATCTGCTCGTCTAAATGACACAAATAAATGACTTGACGAGGAATCTGTGCTGTCTATTAACAGACCTACGTGATCCTCCATGCTAACTCCTTGATCCTGAAGACGCCCTAGCAAAGCATTAATATGCTCCTGGAGCCAGCTTTGAGCGTCACGATCACTCTCTGGCGTCCCTAATCGTGTGACCAATTCACGCCCTACATAAAAAACCTCTTAAATTACTTTCTCTCTATCATACAGGTAGAGAAAGTATGGTGATCGTCAAAAAAATCGAACTCGAGATTTTGAAGAATCTTGACGTTTCATGACTCTCTGAATCCGAAAAAGTGGTTTTTGAATTTCCGTCTGTCTGTCTGTCTGTCTGTCTGTCTGTCTGTACCTCCAACTAGAGCCTAAACTATTTTACCAATTGAGCTAAAACTTGATATCTAGGTTTTCATAGGGTTGCCCCGAGGTGTTTTTGGAATTGGATATCTACCCCTAAAATTAAGGGTAGTTTACTGAAGGGAAAAAAGAGAAAAAGTCGATTTTCTCAAAATCGGCTCTAACGATTTTGATTAAATTTCATTTATAAACATTAATAAATATTTCAAACAAAATGGCTACTCTCAATATGTCGGCAAAATGACTTTAAGGGCTCCGGTCTGATGTGTAAATTAACATTTTTTATAATAGCTCCGAAACTATTTGAGATATGAAATTACTTAGTATCACAAATATGTATATATATATTATAATACAAATATTTTATTCGAAACATATTTTTATAAAATCAATAACTTTCAATCTACACGCAATTATATATATTTTTTAACTTTTTGGACATTAAAGTTTAAGTATAGCGACCGTAAAAAAATAACCTGAAATGTTGATGGATGTCGACGTCTCATGACCCCCCGAACCCTAAAAAATAGTCTTTGCAATGCCGTCTGTCTGTGTGTCTATTAAAACTTAAAATTAAGAGTAGTTTTATAAAGGGCGAAAAGAGAAAAATAGGTTTTCTCAAAATCTGCTCAAACGATTTTGATTAAAATTCGTATCTAGCCCTTGATTAAGATTATAAATAAACTGGCTATCTTCATTTTCCTATGAAAATGATTTTTAGGGTACTTTAAAGAAGAGTTAATTTCCGTATCTTCACAACTATTTGAGAAACTAAACAACATATCATTGCAAAATTGTAGGACTATTAGAAATAAAATCTTTTATTTGACATATATTTTTATAAAAGTAACTGTTTCTGAGATATTTGCAAATATATTAATACAATTTTGCGAGCTTAGTTGTAAACATATACTACTTAAGTTTAACGCAATAATTCTCCAATGCCATAGAGTAATTAAATATAAGTAAGTATCTAAAAAAGTATGTTATTTTTCCTTAAAACTCTTAGGAGAAATGTTTGCACAGCAATGATCTATCTCCATTTTAGACTCAATAGTCAATATTTACATTTTTTATTGGTCAAAATGTATAAATGAAAAATTAAATATCAATGCGATGACTTGAAGATGTTAAAATGTTAAAATTTTAACAAGAAATCGAAATTTTAATACGAAGTGTTGACCCTTTTGGACCCAATATTAATCTTTTTATAACTTTTAGAATTCCTTAGATTTCTTTCTACTTCCCTCCATTCATCTCTAGTAATATAATTTTCATAAATTGGAACATGTAAAGCAGATCCGAGTTACCAAGCTGTCAGCAAATGGTTCAAATACCATTTTATTAAGGTCTTTAAACATTAAACTGTTTGAAATGCTCTTACGTGGACAAAGAGGCGCCTCTTTTCTCATTGATTATATATCATTGTATATTATTTTATGCGTGTTCTTATGTGGAGTGGTGATGATTCAATGTACATTATTCCGTTCAGAAATCTACGAGTTTATAGAATAAGAGAGAAAGTCTGTGCGGTGCGCCGTACCATTTATTTTTTAATTCTCTCCATGACGATTCGGAGAGAGATACCTAGAGACAACCCTCCACCAACCTGATTTACCGGGCCACTAATTTCCTGCTGTGGTTCTGATGACGGTCCCGCCACTGCCACGGGTTGATAGAGGACCTGGATCCCGTCTGCCTCGACGCAGTTTAGGTTTGGACACCGTCTCCCTGATGGTGCTGCAGCGGAATAGTGAAGGGGGGCTGTGAGTGGTGAGGGTGAAGTACCGTCTTCTTTTCCCGGGAGTATATACCGCAAATCTCCAACATAAATTTGAGCTAAAACACAAAAGTTTGAATTCAAACACTTGCCAAGCTAACTTCAACGTAAACACTTTAAATATAATTGTTTCAAGTATATTAATTTTGAATTATTTATTCTATTTTCTGCAAATTTAACGCATTATTTATCTTTAAATGCTACGATTAATATATATTACTTTTAAATTTCAAACTACTTTTGTTATTAAAATAATATGTTGATACAAATATCCTAAACATGATTGCTTTAACTGTTTAATATAAATGATAACAAAATTCGCAAAGTATGTGTAATAAAATACACTTGAACCCTAGGACAGGCACAAAATACAGTCCATGGCAGTTAATTTATCACTATGAAAGTTTAAACCAACATTTCACTATGATAGATTTTCATCCATGCCAGGAATAGAACCCAGGACCCTTGACTCAATAAACAAATTATCATGCTCAAATACCTAGGGTTTTTCTCTCTTTTTAATAAGCGGCTAAAGCAATAATATAATTTCTCCCTTTAATTATTATGTCGGTAAATTTGAATGCCTGTAAGAAATATCTTTATACTTAAAACACATTGAAACAAATGCGAATGAACTAGATCTACATTATTTTGGTTTAAAAGTGATATAACATATAATTGCTCCGCAGAAGCAAAATTTTTCTGCTCTAAATTTACGGTTTATAGATGCCAACGCCATCTGTTATCTCGAAACTTTAGCTACGATCTCGACAGGTAAATAGGTTTACCACCACCACGCTTATAATACAAGAAATCTTGCTTTAAATAAGGTATATGGGAAAACATGTCTTAAACCATGTAACACAAATAGATATTGATGCTAGAAAGTATTTTTATATTTATAGTGGTAATTTTTAATGGCCAGAACCAAGTTTTCTATTGGTAGAAATACTTTTTGTTTTAGAATTAAATAAAAACCATATTTTTTCATTGAATATAATAATTTAACTTAGATCCGTTACTGTTTTCTAGCCTAAAGCTCGGGTCACTTTTTTATTCATTAAATGCATATGGCTTAAGACTAGGACATGCAAAAAATTCCGTCCGTCATTTTTAGACATTTCGGGAATCGAACCCGAGACCATTAGTTTTGTAGACAGATATGGTATCGAATGAGCTAAGGTGGCGACTGAATATCTTATAAAAATTGCAAACGTGAATTTAATAAGTGTCCAAAGCGACAATTATAGTTTTCTCTCTCTTTTCTGGATTTGAATGTTTGTAATGACTAAAATAAAAAAAGGATAATAACCTTCTATATTCAACTAAGAAACATAAGAGCTAATGTTCTCTTTGGTTAAACTTGAAACGGTTAGCTGAGGAAAGGTTTTGGTATGCCAGAGAGACAAAAATAGTTTGGGGAGGAGAGAAAGAATAGAAATCTTGTGTAATAGGCTGTCTATTTCTAACCTGATGGCTATAGTATTGTTACTTGTATATGGTACCTTTAATACAAATTTAAAATATGTTTTTTAAGAGATAGTTTTGATAATCAAAGAGTGGCAAATTTACGTATTAGACGATCTATCGCTTCCATTTCACCCCAAACATCAGGTATACCGCTGATCGTCTTTCCAGGGCCTGCTACAGGTCCGGTGCGGTGAAGCCTGCCACTGGGGGCAGAGCACGACCGCTTCTAAGAGATGGTTCAGTACAGGGCTCGCCTCACACTTTCAAGGGGCAGTGCCCGCACACAAGCTGAAAGATCCACGGCGGATGGTAATTCGTGTAGCTGCCCAATCGCTGGCTACAAAGAGGGAGGTGTTTGTAGCTCTAGGCAGTCGTCCAACCCATTTGGATCCCAGTAATCTGAAATTAAATAAATACATATTGATTACTATCGAGGGGGAAAAAAACCACTGCCAACAATTTAAAATATTTAACAGAATTCAAATTACCCATGGACCAGTTGTTATCCGCTAGTCAAATTCCATCCTCGCTAAATAACTCCAACGGGTCAGTATTATCAGAGACCAACTGGTTGAATGATAGCGCTAGGTGCCAGAGGTTTGTCTTCTTGACATTCTATCAAAGGAGGAAATACCGCTGTACATCAAAGACGTAATAAACAAAATAGTTGACATTAAAATATACAAGACGGTTTAAAACATACCTTAATTTATCCAATTTTCCAGTGCGTCGAAACTCATTTTAATGTTTATCCGACTCAATTATGAATTATAATGACTGAATATAATGATTTCAAGGTCTATTTCTAGTCGCTTCATTGGGGTGTGCTGCATGTAAAGGTGTAAGCTTCTTATTGGTCAATAATATTGTTTCCTCACAGGTGATTGGCTGATTTATGTAAAACAACACAGATTTACCTTTACGCTTCAGTCGAGTTCACGTATCCACCTAGTATGTATATGTTCCGAGAGATGTAAAGGTGTAATTTTGTCTCCTCGTCGGTGAAAGGGCAGATCTTGTAAAACAGCATGGACTTACCGTTACGCTTCATTCGTGTTTCAGAATCCGCTGATTATAGATGTGTTTTCCCCTGCTAGATAAGGGCATCTGTGAAGGACCGCTATCCACCCTCTGCAGTCGTGTTTATTTTTTCCAACCTCGCTCCCCACGCAAATGCTTGTACACATACTCATTTACTTTAATCACCTTGTCACAGAAGCCTTACCTAAGTGGCAGGAATCATGTAGGGGCTTTCGTGGGATTATCAGCCTCGCTCCCTACGCAAATGCTGGTACAACTCTCACCTGTAATGAAAAGAGTTAGGGGGTTCAAATCCCTACTAGGGTTGATAAGTCAACAAAATAAATACGATTATTTTGAACAAACACTAATTACTTTATAACTACAATAATGCTTGTGTATTTCACATTTCAACCCCAAGCAAATGCTGGTACACATCTCTCCCTTTGACAGAAGGCGGTAGGAGGTTCAAATCCCTAAGAGGGTTGATAGGTCAACCAAATAAATACGATTGTTTCAAATAAACGCTAGTTACATACTAATGACGTTTATTTCAGATAATACTTTGATATAACTTAACCTTTTCATTAAATCTAACTAAATTTCCCATTTATATAATTTAATCAAAACTTTTGACTGGCGATGTTAACTTTATTTTAACTTGTTGTTTGAATAACTTATATTTTTTATTATTTCATTAAACTACGCTTGGATTGGAATTTTCATATGTTATGAATGATAGTTTGAACATTTAGCTCTTTTAAATGTCCAATTATCGAGTCAATGAAATATAATAAATTGAATAAAGTTTGTTAAAATTTAAGTTTTATTCCTAGAGTGTAAATAATTTGTCTAGGGTATTTCTGTAGTGCAGGAATTTATCCCTAGTATTCACATTTTTAAATACTTTAATTTGAAATTATATCTTCTCAATTTTTAAATAACAATATATAAGTCTTAACTTATATTTATTTACTCCTTACTAAAGATTGGTTTAGAATGTTTTCTAAAATGTTGTTAATACATTAATGTATGTAGAGTTTTTTCCCTTTTCCCTCCTGCACAAATGCGGGTACATCCTGATAACTCTGTCAAATAATTAACAAACACTAATTTTATTATTCTCGTGCCTGTTTCTTTATATAGACATATTAATTTCAACTCATTCGGACAAATATATCAAGGTTCGAATCGATGTTAGCAGGCAGGATATCTACAGCCTTACATGGCGAACGTAGAAACACAACAAGATGTTTAAATAGGGATTGTTTGCGAAAAATCGGCCCCTGAACGAGCGTTAGAAACCACATCTGAACCGGAGCCTTCAAAGTTCGTTTATGGAGGGCTACGACCCGACATGTCAAAGGACTTTCCTGTGACACTATTAAGTCAAGGGGCGGGAGGTTATTGACTCTTCAATAGGATCATTACTATCCGCTTTCAACATTTATGACTAAAATAAACAAGTTTAATAAAGCTGGAGGGTTAACGACTCTCGCTAAGAGTTCAATGATACCCTCGAATTCAGTTACCACACATTTCAGCTCCCGATGGTATATGACACACTGAGCTCATGGGGTGGGGTGTTGGAGGGAGGGGGAAAGTGAAAGGTGTTCCAACAGTCTTGATGCAGGGAACCATTGCTCAAACTCTACACTAAACGGCTAGTGCGAGAGGTTGCTCCTGCACGCTCCCGCCCTCACTATCCATGCCGACATTTTATGGGAGTCACGGGAGGAGTTCCCAACGCCATGGACTGCACGTTCCCCCACCAATACATAAAAAACTCGCACAAATAAAATCCCACGTCAGTCCTAATACTACCCAGACATACGATCCAATGGGCACTCATAAAAAATCAATGGGCACACATAAAAAATCAGATGGGACAAGAACGAACAAGTTTGGAACACATACAAACAGTGGGAAGGAGGTCAAACTTTAAAGGGGAGGGGGAAAGCGCTGAGCCAGTGCTATAAATAACAGCCACTCAGAGAGCCAGGGCTTTTTATAGTAGCCAATCACAGCCTGTTTTAGGTTGCCATTCCATCTACTTGCATCACATTTTTAATACAGTTTTTTACTTCCTTAAAAATATCCCTGCCAGTTGTTGTGGTCGATGATTGACATATTCCTAAAAGTTCTTGAAACACGCCGAAGTTTTCGTTTATGCACTTTACAAACACAAGCAATTGACAGTAACATCACAGATCTTGTCTATTGCAATTGAAAAGTATTGAGAAATAGCAATTACACATTTTATTTGTTATGAAACATTCTTTGCCATTTCTTCAAAGCGCCTCATAGCGCTATTGTGACAAATTTAAATACTGTCCACGATTTTGTTGTATGTTTGCAGCATAACAGCCAACTACCGAGTCGCAGATGGCTGCGTTATCCGATGGCTTGTGATATTAATATAATCACATACTTGTAGCCGACGATTTCCGCCAGTCCATCATAGACTCCGCCTTAAAATATGAGTGAAGAATGACCCAGGGCACGAGACGAATCCTGGATAGCTCAGTGGTTAGACCATTGGCGTACTAATCCAGAGGTCCCGGTTCGATTCCATTGTCCAGGTGTCATTTTTCAATTTTCAGAATATGATATCTAGTGGAGTAATTCCCTACTAATAAGCATAAATAATAGCTCTGGCTATTAATTCTTAATATATGTGCGATCCCGTACAATTTAATAATTGTGCTAATGGCAGCATAACAGCCAACTACCGAGTCGCAGATGGCTGCGTTATCCGATGGCTCGTGATATTAATATAATCACATACTTGTAGCCGACGATTTCCGCCAGCCCATCATAGACTCCGCCTTAAAATATGAGTGAGGAATGACCCAGGGCACGAGACGAATCCTGGATAGCTCAGTGGTTAGAACTTTGGCGTACTAAGTCAGAGGTCCCGGGTTCGATTCCCGTGTACAGGTGTCAATTTTCAATTTTCAGAATTTGATATCTAGTGGAGTAATTCCCTACTAATAGGCATAAATAATAGCTCTGGCTATTAATTCTTAATATATGTGCGATCCCGTATAATTTAATAATTGTGCAAATGGCAGCATAACAGCCAACTACCGAGTCGCAGATGGCTGCGTTATCCGATGGCTCGTGATATTAATATAATCACATACTTGTAGCCGACGATTTCCGCCAGTCCATCATAGACTCCGCCTTAAAATATGAGTGAAGAATGACCCAGGGCACGAGACGAATCCTGGATAGCTCGGTGGTTAGACCATTGGCATACTAAGCCAGAGGTCACGGGTTCGATTCCCGTGTCCAGGTGTCATTTTTCAATTTTCAGAATAAAATAATACTTAGTCAAAAAAAAGGTGGAGGCCATGTTAAGGGTAGTCTGGACACGCCCTCCAAATTTGTAATTTATTGTTTTTCATGCCAAACTAAATGTCATGTTTTTCACAATTTTGATCGCTGGAAAGCCTTAAAGAAGTGTGTAATGGAGGATTTTCATTAGAAAAATCCCGGTCTTCCCCAAGTTATGGTCAAATGGCTCAGATCTGTAGGGTCTAGGCCTATGCACAATTATACGGTTGGATAGAGAATTAAATTTTCTATTAAAGCCCTGCTTTGTGCTCTTGACACAAATTGTGGTTTGATCGCTGGAGCGCCTTAAAGAGTGTTAAAACTTAAAAAATCCCGTTCTTCCCCAAGTTTTGGTCAAATTGCTCAGATCTGTAGGGTCTAGGCCTATGCACACTTATACGGTTGGATATAGAATTAAATTTTCTATTTAGTCCCCGCTTTGTGCTCTTGACACAAATTCTAGTTTGACCGCTGGAGTGCCTTAAAGAAGTGTGTAATGGAGGATTTTCATTAGAAAAATCCCGGTCTTCCCCAAGTTTTGGTCAAATGGCTCAGATCTGTAGGGTCTAGGCCTTTGCACACTTATACGGTTGGATAGAGAATTAAATTTTCTATTAAGGCCCCGCTTTGTGATCTTGACACAAATTCTGGTTTGATCACTGGAGCGCCTTAAAGAGTGTTAAAACTTAAAAAATCCCGTTCTTCCCCAAGTTTTGGTCAAATGGCTCAGATCTGTAGGGTCTAGGCCTATGCACACTTATACGGTTGGATAGAGAATTAAATTTTCTATTAAGGCCCCGGTTTGTGCTCTTGACACAAATTCTGGTTTGGTCGCTGGAGCGCCTTAAATATGTGCTCTATTTATACATTTTTTGGGGCCTTCTATTGCCCTAAAAATTTGTTCATAAAAATATACTATTCAAAGAACATTATTTTACACGGTTTAGGTCTGATTATTCTGATTCGTAGGTAATTGTCTCATTCAAACATAGTGTTTGCTAAAATTTAATATTTAATTTTTATCTTTTCATTTTTCCTTTTCTTACGGTACTATATTTCCAACAGCGCCCTCTATAATTATTTTCGGAACTAATTTTCTATTAGTTATATTTGATTTTCATGTGTTGGTTCTAGTCGTGTAGTTTATTGTGGATGTGGAATAGTTCAGCCCAATCAGGATGATTACTTGGTATGTTCATTGATCTCTATACTATAACTGGATGGACATCTGTGGCTGAAATTTTCGAGCTGTCGTCTGCATACCATTGGGTAAGAGAGAAAGAAACTTTCGGGTATCTCTTTCTCTCTTTCACCCATACAAGGAAATGTGGCATTTTGACATCGTTCATTAATTTGATTGATTATATGAGATACATCAATGTGAGAGTGGTTAAATTAAATAAATATGTTAGTTAAAGCTTTGAAGAGCATATAAAAGTTCAAAACAGGTTATTTTTTTCTTTAAATAAGTTGATGTAGCCTAATATGTACGATGATTTTTGAAGGAAGCTTACTTTTAAGGCTTTATCTCGTACCAGAATCCTACCCTATATTTGTGTCTAGTTAGGATAAAAGACCTTTCAGAAGGAAATGTCTACTTCTGTTCTAAATTGCCGTTCATCCTACCAAAATATTATATATATGATAGTATTCTAGTAGGAAATAAAGCCTTACAGATTGGAATTATTACTAAAATCCGGGTTTATAAGATACTGTACTTCCTACAAGACAATAACCTAAATTATCATTTGAACGTATAACTTCTACACAAAGTGTGTCATTCAAACAAATGTAATACAGTTTTTAGCTAACTTGTTTCATTATAGTTATCGAAATGTCAACATAATATGGTTTCTGAAAAATATGAGCCAACTTAAAAAAAACAGGTATTATTACAATAATACTTTCCACAAGCCTAACCTAAGTGATAGTTTGAATGCATGGCAACTATTCAAAGTTTGTCATTCAAACAAATGTAATCAATTTTTAAGATACCTTGTTAATTATATTTATCGAACTTTCAATAAAATATGGTTTCTGAAACCAATATACACGCTAATAACCAACTTTAAATATAAGTGTTGTCGTGGCAGACTGTAAACAACATTGATGATAACTACATAAAAATTGAAATATCTAAGGTTTTATTCGTATTTGTACAGTATTACCTGTAAAACTGGATTGTATATCCTTTAATGTAAATGTTTCTTCAGGAAAGTATGGTATAATACTTCACTATTTTCAAACAATAACACTTTTATTCAGCAGAGACATGTTTTCGCATAAGAACATTTAAAGAAACCGTTAAATCTTCCCCCCCCCCCCCCCCCCCTCAGTGTAGCAGACGATACACTTGAGCGTCACGCTTTTGTCCTTGGAATGTGCATGTGTATGTCCATCCATTTATACTATAGAGATCAATGGGTATGTTATTGAAAAAGAGGAAATTGATATAGTTGTATAGTTGTGTACCAGAATTAGCACATTAAAATAACATTCTTTCAAAGTACAAGATTAGATTGATGATTTAATTTTGGAGTTAATTCTCATAAGAATATTTTCTGGCTAGCCCTAAAAAATCCTACAAAGTAATTTGTTTTGTTTTTCTGTTCATTCCTGAACTATCTCTCGTGTTAAACTTACCAATAAATAGATTCTCTGAAGACGTAACATTTTCAGATAGTACTAAACAAGCAAATGACTTGAACATTTGTACATGCAAAAATATGCACACACACACATAAATTATAAGGTTATAAAATTATTTTAGATTAAAAAAGAAAATCTATTTTATAATTAAGTCATAGAATCTACACCAAATAAATGTACCAGTGATTTAATAATAAAACCTTTAAATGTTGAACTTTATTCTTCAAATCTATTATATCTACAAAAATGAGTTGGTCTCTGTATGTTACTCTTTCACGCCAAAACCACTCTACCGAATGTACCTACGGAAATTTCACATGGATATAACTTGGACATCCATTTAATACATGCATAGGCTATATTTTTTCTTTTAAAATCCAATAAAATGGATGTTTTTAAAATAGGCGTACTCTTTCTTAAACCATGCTATCAATCAATGTAATCTCCTTTTGAATGTGAATTCGTATTTTCAGTCTTTCTTGGTCGCGAAATCAACTGCAGTCCAAAGAGTAATTACAGAAAACATTTCAAACTTAAATTCGAATAGAAACTATATTTTGTGTTGGTTGTTTTGTATTCACATTAAAAGGCAAATCTTGGTTATTTAACAAATAAAACTTACACATTAGTAATGTTCAAAATATTGATTTTATTTGATCTTACATTTACAAACTAAATATTCAGATAAATAGATGAATTCTTCCATTAAAAGGCAGCTTAATCTCCAGTGTATACAAGGAAATAATCAAATAAAGTCTTATATACATTTGTGTGAACAATGTAACTTCAAGACCATGAAACATTGCAAAGGAACTTAAGGATGCCTGAAGATGTACACCACATATTGATCAGAAAAGTGTGACCACTCCTGAACATCAGTGTTAGCTACTTGGATGGTAGAAGATTGTGCAAAAACTTAGTCTGGTGTCATTCCAATGCTGTGACACTGAAATCCAGTTTTATGCGCAATTTCATCATGAACATTGTCTTTTACATATGGTTCTAAAATCTATTGTTCATCACATAACTCATAAGTATTTTTTAATCTGAGCCTAGTGTCTAGCATTGGGATGACGCTACCTGCTGTGCAGGAATTAATTTCAAGTTGCCATGTTTGTACAATTGTGTATCAGCTACTTGAGTAAGAGGAAGTTGTCAATTTTAACTTATAATTGTATAAACCTCAACTCTGGCAATATAATATCATTGCCATCTATGTCAGTGTAACCAAGCATTTACACAAATAAATTACTGTGTGGATATTATACACTTTATATTATCTTAATATTATTTATTATTATTTACCACCTTCTTACTACCCATTCGGGTTATACGTTTAAGTAATAATTAAACTAGTGGTTTAGAAATTGGTAAGGTTGAATTTAGAATAAGGTAGAGTGGAAGACCATTTAGGAAAACCACCCCAGTTCACCTGACCGAGATTCGAACCTCGATTTCCCCGTCCTCAGCAGTCTAGCTCAACACGAAACTAGTGCGTTAGCTAACTACGCCACCGAGGCGGGTAATATTTAATCTTAAAATTTCCTCCTGGTATGCTGGCATATTTTATTGCTAGCAACTCCTTCAGTTCAAATGCCACTCTATCCATGTACATTTCTTTTTTAAAGTAAACACTTTATATAAATCTTTGTACTTTTCCTTTGATGTTATTACATTAGTTTTTTTGTTGATGTAATGATTATTGGATAAATCTTGCTTAACAACTGCATAAGAAGTAACACTTATGAAAATTAATAAAACCAGTGGTCTAAAAATCATCACAATATAAACACTTACTTAAAAAAAACTATACACTTATATAAATAATGTCAAGATAACTTTTGTTTAGTGATCCTTTCAGCCCTGTCTTTAAATACAGCAATTATTTTACTTTGTGTTTATGTATATACTGAGTTTAATAGCTGAAAATGAGCTGGATTTAGACTTAAACTCTATATTAAACTTTACCATAGGTTTCTTTTCACCTATGGGAATGAATTTCCATTCATTATTTATATGTTAAAATATTTCATTTGATGATTTTGTACTTTTTTCATACTTTTACCTTTATTGAGACCATAATGCCTTGGGCCGCTTAGCTGCCAGTGCGGGCTACTTAAAAATCCAGGGATCTGATTCTTTACATTCTCATCATATAAAACCTAGTAGTGTGAAACTGAGTATAATTTTCTTACATATATACTTTAGTGAGCCTAACACTTTCGACCACTTGACTAGTACTTCAGGTAACATTAAAACCAAGAAAAAATCGGCTATCCATATTTGGCTTAGATTTACGTGCCTGAGGAAATATTTGGGTATGCAGCTCGGATTTACTATCTCACCCTTAAATTATATTGTGAGTTTGATGTCTTAATTACGTGATAAGATACAATATTTGCTAGCTCAAAAACAAGAAAACATAGAAATGGAATAGCTTAGTATATGTACTCATGCTGGGATCACGATCAACCTAATGTTAACTTAAAGTTAATTTAACATAAAGGATCTCCTGGTGTGTTAAAATGGAAGCAATCACGATGCAGTTAACTTAACGTTGACTTGCAGTTAACTTGACATAAGAGATGTCCTGGGAGGTCTTTTACTTTAAGTGAACATTACTTGAAGGGTATCACGGGATCTGGCCAGCCAATCATTATGTGAGTGACATCAACAGGGCTATTTAGCAATTCATTTGTTGGTTTTTAGACCAAGGTCTACTCTTTAGCTTAAGTTATAGTGATATGACATTGAAACAAAGTAATTAAACTAAAATAGAAAAACTAAATTTATCAAAAAAGCTTAGTAATAGATATTTATTATATTGATTGAAAACTGTAAATATTCACAGATCATCACTTTACAAATAGTATGAATCACAGATCATACTTGAGAATGGAGATGTTTGGCTCAAGTTGTTATGTTAAGTTACGTGAATTGTGATCATACATCTGTTTTCTTAAGTTAACTTTAAGTGAACATGACGAAGGCACTTTGTTTTAACTTCTAAATATTATATTTCTTGCCTTACACCTTACACCAGAGATTGTGTGACTGCTATAGCTATCTCTAAAACCAATTAAAAAAGCGAGAAGAAACTTGGGATAGTAAAAAAACCTATGGATGTTCTTACTTGTGTTTTTCTTTTACTATTATATATATATTACTCAGTCCTGGATAAAGTGGACTCGGCCGGTCGGACTCTGGCTACAATGAACCTAATTAATTTTTCCAACACACATTCATTTCAATATATGTTAAAAGTTACGGTATAAATGTACTTGTGTATTTAAAAAATGATAGTTTTACTAACAACAAGACAACCACATGCATATTGAACAATACAAACAAAAGTGAGACAACAAAAAGAGTCACCACTGATGTTCATTTAAGTATATGAGACAAAAACATTAGCAAATAATAATCAAAACTAATTCAAATACGGCCGGAAATAAAGTAAAGAGTCGTTAAGTATTATGTAAATCAAAAATCAAGGTAATAAAAGAAAAGTAAATAAGTGGGTAAAAGTAAAACGTTAAATAAAAATAAAGAATATTACCTGTATAAACAGTCAAAACACATGCTCTAGATATGAACCATCCAATGCCACACATCTTTAATATCTACACTGGAGGCTTAAAAACATTGCCACAGTTGTGTCCAGGGAAATTGAATGCAACACACGCATGGGTGTAGGGTGAATCTAATTTTGGGGGGCATTTCAAAAGCTTAAGTTTATGTCATGATGTTAAAAGATTTACTATTACATCCTAAGGAATAAGAACATTGTAATTTTACACAATAGTAGTGGAACTTTATTTGTAAAGAGGGAAAGGGGGCAAGCAACAAAAATAGTTTTAGGGCCCTCCTTTCCTCTAGTTAATGTTAGAAAATTGGATGGTCCGAGAAGCTATTTCTAGTGGTCGTCATTTGAAAATATTTTGAAAGTTATACTCTTTAAAATCTATTTGAAGTGGACCTCACCCAGAAATGTTTTGAAATTTGCCTTAGAAGCTATTTAGAGTGTTCTTTGTTTTGTTTCTTCTTTTTTTAAATCAAAAATTAGTTGCCTCCAAAAGTGTTCTTCCACCAACCAATTTTTAGAATTGGATGCCCTTAGAAGATATTTGGAATGGTTCTTGCATGGATTAAAAAAAAAATTAAATGCCAGCAGGGAAGAAGAGATGAAGCTATATCGAGGCTATAAATAACTAGATAGATCCATCTGTTATTTAAAGAGGTTATTATTGCAGGTTATTTCTGTAGTCGAGACTCAAGATATGTGGAGTAACAAAAAATGGTTTTCTCGTTGGGACTTGTTTGAGAGCAATACTTAATGTAAAACTGTATGTTATTACCAAGATTTATTTTTGTGGAGGAAGAATAAAAAGCTCTGTCATAAATTGGTAATACTTACTTCGACATATTTTATTGCAGAAAAAAGTATTACAACCCCCCTTTTTTACATGATGGGGTGGGTAACGGAAACAGCACATTTAGTTTAATAATGATCTAGGTTTCAATAAGTATTATACAAAGTTTCGTTGTAATACACTAAGCAGTTTTCATAATATTTCACACAGTCATTTTTAGCTCTATCTTTAGAGGTGTATACCGCCCTTATTATTTAAGATGGACCCTAGGTTGCTGATGTGAATTATTCTATTTTAACCCAAGGAATAGCCTGCCAAAGTTTGATGCAATGAACAATTTGTTTGATGTACACAAAAGAAGAGGTCAAATTTAGGAAATGTGTGCCATAGTTTGCTTTAAGGTGAGGATTAAAAACATTTTATAAGCATAGAGGGATGGAGTCATTTGGATTGAGGAATCAAGCATTTAGGAACTAAGTATATAGTATTTAAGTTTAGAGGAATAAGGGATAGTAATTGTGTTTTCATAGGAAAAAAGTACTCAACAAAATTTTCATTTTGAATATATATTTTATTTTTTAGCACCACGTCTTACTACTCATTCAGAATATACTCTTATTTTTAATAGGCCTATTGATGTTGAGAGTAATTAGGAGCATGGCGCCAAAATTAGCTCTGCATGGAAATTCTAGAGCTGAGTTGGCTATAATTTAATATGTTTTAATTAGTCAGTCTTCTTCCTGTTAACTTTCTGTGACTGGCGATGTTGTATTTTACAACAGCTTTTTTTTTGTAATAGTTTTGACAATTAAAGGTAATTAGGTCGGATCCCCTCCAAGTATTCTTCAATTAGTTCCTGCTGCATAGTATGATGTCATCATACATTCAAAAAAATGTTTATTTTTTGAGATATGGGAGTTTTAACTGGCACCATGCAGAAATGTTGTGAATAAGCAATGGTGCCGGTCGTGATGTAATTTATCTGGCTCATTGCCGCCATATGTTTACATTGCATTAATTTTGCATATTCTATCATGTGTCTGAAAGTTCTATAACATGTCTTTAGTTTGCTGTAGTTATTATTCACGTGCGGTTGCTACTATACATAAAAAAAATACGAATTGAGGAATGAACAAGGAAGAAAAGTCTTTTTTCAACAAAAATGTAAGTAGCTTTTTGAAATAATCTTGTTTGTAATGATTTTTAGGTATTTTGTAGATTAGGTTACAAAGTTTTAGGTCAAATAGTTTTGTATTTATCAATTAACATGTACTAATTTTTTTTTCTAATAATAAGCTATGTTTTTGTAACAGTTTAAAATTATTGTAATTTCTTTCTTTTTTAATAAAATTTACAAAAATACAATATTATTCAAATATTTATTTATTAATATTGCTTCAATAATAATATTATGTATTAAAGTTTGTGTTTTTTTTATTAGTACTTAGAACATTATAGGATGTTGTAAAAATTTATGGGCACCAGTCCTGATGTTATTTTTTTAGCACCAATTCCCAAAGGTTAAATTAGATTTAGCATTACAATGTTGGCTATTTTTTCAACTTGGTAAATTTTTTAAAACTAGCTTTCGTTTTTGCAGGCATCTTGTAACGTTTATGCCAATAAACGTTACACAACAGAACATAAAGCTGTGCAAATGAACATTATTCAAGACACCAAAAGAAAAAGACAGTAAAAATCTACTCACCTGATGCCCCATTCACCGCAGACTGCCTCACCGGCCGATCGAACCCCCCTTCCCCTCCCCCCCCCCCCCCCCCCCCCGCGAGCACTACATCCTCGTCGGAGTGTTGAGTGAACACTAACAGGAATAAAGGCGTGTCGAGTTAGACACGGAATCACCCTATGCATCATGGGAATGTGTGACGTAGAAGAGGCCACGTAAAAAAGAAAAGAAGGAATGTTCGAGTCTCTTCTCCAAGTTTATAGTTTGTTCCTCTCCATGAATTACCACCCCTTCCCTCTGGTCCGTGTCGGTGTTCTACTGTGTTCTGTTTTCCCCCTTTGTTCCCCCCCTCTCAGAATTAAATCATTTATATACCGGTGTCGTTTAGTTTAAACTTCACTTCTTGGTTCGGCGGTGTCGAAAGACATTTACTAGGATGATATTAAGGTATAAATTCTATTTTCGGACTTTGTAAATTCAAAATTCCCTTTTGGACCCACGTTAGTTATTTTCAAAACTATATACTAAAAAATCAAAATGTAATCTGGACTAAATTTAGGTATTGTTTTTAAAGAGAAATAAAGTCCCCTCAGGACGCAAGTCTTTACCATGTTAATTTAAATGTTTATAATGATAGACTACAGGAATCATGTTTAATAGCCCATCTGGCTCAGAAGGTAATTTTTACTGTAAACAAAAGTAACTTTATATGACTTTGCAAGGCCACGCATGGCGTGCGGCCTATGAGAGCCGAGGCGTCTCATTTGCCCTTCCGGCCGTATATTTTTGTACGTACTTGTTTTATATTTTGTTTTGTAGACTGTGCCTTTTGCACAATATGTATTTTTGATAGCAATGATACCCTAGTCATGTGAGATATTCCAATTATTTGTTACAAAAGATTCCCGTTTGTTGTTTGTTGAACTATTGCCCAAAGATGGCGAGTTAAACTTAGTTGTATGGCGGATTGCCATAGAGACCCAATAGGGGTCGTGTTGTAAACTTTTTGGTATTCATATAGTCCTTTTTGGAACACGTGTCATGAAGACTATTTCACCTTTGCGGGCTTAACCCATTTGTGATGACTACTTTACTATTGTGGGCTTAACCCAATTTATGTATATATTTACTTATTTTTCTTATGATTGTTATTCCTAATATCAATATATATATTCACTAATATTGTTATGTTTCATAATAAATATATACTATTTTCATTCAAATATTTTTCCTTTATATTAGTTAATAAGTCGTAACCCTTTGATAGTCTCGTCCTCTTCCCCTGATATATTTTTTATATGTCTATTCAGCTAGTGATATTAAAGAGAGAGTTCATGATAACTCAAAGTGATGTATAGGTCAGAGAGATAGGCCTATTCGTCACATATTGTTCTATCGGCTCCACTGCAAATATCATTTGTTGTATTTTTTTTTTTAACCTTTGCATTCAGTTTAAATTTGTGCACCAGCCTTTGTCTATGAGAGGACAAGGGGGTGGTACAATCTTAGCAAAACTCGCTTTGTTCAAATTGTTAACAATCTATCTTATTTGAAACTGTGTTGACCTTTAAGTTTAGTCCTTGGTTAACATTGAATGGATTTGTGATGTTTAAATGCATTACAATGGTATGCAGCGTTTCTCAAAGCTAAAATTCAATATTAATGGCTACTGTTTACTGATTTACAGAAAAATCTAATGTTTTAACAAAGATACATTATTACTTTATCATAAAAATACACACTTTTAGATTATTCTGTTTAGCTTATTTTCTATTTGCTACTTTTGGCAATGATAAATAGTAGGTGTAGATTGATCAATCAAGTTTTAGAAATATTCAACTTCCTAATATCGTAAAACATGTCTGCTTTATCAGCCCTTACCATTAATTTTAAAATGATGAGTAACCTGAAGTTATGAGTCTTACAGAAGAAAAGAGATTAATAAAACAGGTGCAAGTCAAACATTGCACTACTATAAGGAAGTGTCGATGATGTTTTGCTTCCGTCCTTGGACTCTAGGGTTCAGAGGGGCGCATCAGTATCCTTCACTTCCTTTCCAATGAAACTGGCAAGGGTACATATCAAGGGCGCAATGCATACATAGATAATTTGGATACAGGCTAGATGTAATATAAGAAAACATAGACATGACCTTCCTATGGAAAAAATAATCACTTTGCAATGCAGTAGATTAATGAGTTTTGAACATTTAGAAGCTAAGAGGCTGGGATTGAGTGTTAGTGAACAAAATGCCAATGTAGAGTCACAATGTAAGATATAAAATATTATGTAGTAATGCTTTATCTATATTGAAATTGTATCTTGTTATTTGTTAACATTGAAACATTACCGGTATTGAAAAAGTAATTTATACACAAAATTAGATTAATTCATATTAAGTTCACTCGAAAGAAAATTACAGATCAGGACAGAACTGAGGTTGGACAGACCTTGAAATCACAGATCTGGCATTTTCCCATATCAAACATCCCGTATAGTAGGGGAGTGAGTGAATAACATATGTACCAAGGATCAATGAAAAATTCACATAAAACTGAATTTGTATTGGATTTAGATTATATATTCTACACGTTAGAGGAACTAATCTAGCTATCACTTGAGCTTAGATAAAGATAAACTTATGTTTATGATCTGTTCAGGGTGTCAACAAAAATATAAAGTCAGGTGTGTATGGTTGCAAGGTATATATATTTTTAGCACCGCGTCTTACTACCCGTTTGGGTTGTACTTCTAAGTACTAATTATGCAAATGGATTAAGAATTTGGGGAGGTTGAATACAAATGAAGTGAACCCACATTTGCGTGGAGGGAGAGTGAAAAACCATTTAGGAAAAACCACCCCCAGTACACACGACTGAGATTCGAACCTCGATCTCCCCATCCTCGGCAGTCTAGATCAACATGAAACTAGCATGTTTGCTAAATATGCCACCAAGGTGGGTAACAAGGTATCAAAACAAGGTTTTTACCACAGATAAGCAAGGGATCATGTAAACATTAAGTTAAATTTAAAAACATATCACTTTATGAAAGTAGAGACATTAGAGTAAATAGTTCAAGATGGGTTTAAAGAAGCCTAATTAATTATTATGAAATTAATAAGCAGCATTGTAAGTGCAGTGTTACAATGTCAATAATTTTTATATTAAAAATTGGTCAGTTAGTCATTTGGTAAATTCTTACTTAACATATTCTGAATAAATCGGAAAATTATGCTCATAATTTCAAGGAGCCACCTTAAGCCTTTCAGGACTATCTTAATGATGGCAAAATTTTTCCAGGTCAATAATTTTGATTTAATTCAGACTTAGCATTTCTGGTTATAAAGCTGATTGAACCTCCTACAACATGATAAACATATAACCCAAATGCCTAGTGAGATGCGATGCTAAGAAAAAAATTGATGCTGGCTAAGGACATAATGAAGAATATATCAAGAACAATAATACTGTAAGTCTAATTGAGAATGCTATTACGATATCAACATGTTGTCAGACTCACTGTAGTATATATTTTTAGTTAATTCTTTGGTGTTGATTAAACTTGCAATGTGATCTAGTTAATTTGTTTATTTAATGGTTTATTTGATTATTTTCAACCTTTTATTGTATTCTAGCTTAAATCTTGGATATTTATATTTTGCTACACACTAAGCACTGCATGTGAGTGATGTTATTTTTAGATGGTTTAAATTTAAACATTAAGAACATTTTTCAAAGGGTTGATTTAAGAGGATTAAGTCCTTTTAGAGTGTTGGGGTATTATTTTTCTGAATTATTAAAATTATAATTTGGATTACAATTTATCTTCTCAATCACTAATCATGTTGCAAATGAGAATTACAATAAGATGCCAACTTTTCAAATTGATGAGAAAACATGGCTGTACCGGTATGCAGTTTAATATCTATAATGTTGTATTGAATACATGTTTTTTTAAACCTAGATTTTTCTTTAATTTTTTTTCTGAAAAATTATTCCGAAAAGAATTCTATAGTATACATTTTTCTATGCTCCAACAAGAGGATTTATTAAATAAAAGGTTTAAATTTTAGGAAAGTATTTAAAGACTCCAAACATGTGAAATTGAAATAATTTGGCAACTGTTTACACATGTTAAATTTACATATTGTAATACTAATGTTTGAAAAGATAAATGTTTAACTGACCAATTCCTACTGACTGACCATGGATAAACGTCTATTTTTCTAGTCTAATTTCAACAAAAATGGAAATGCTTGTTAAATAGTAAACAAAACATGAATAAATCAATGGAAGTAGCAGTAAAGATAAACAAAATAACTATATGTTCTTTAATTTTCATTAAGAAATGATACATTTCAAAGTAATTTAAAAGTTTGTGTATTAGAGATTATGAATGCAAAGAAGTGCCATTATGGTGTCACATGTCTGCCTTGTAAAATACAATTTTGTAGAATAAAATTCAGTTTATTTATCTACTTTAAATTCCTTGATTTGCTGCGGTATATATTTTTAAGATATTGGTTCTATTGTTTCTTGTTACATGCATTCAGTTGTGCACTTGAAGTTACAGTCACCAAATCCTTCATTATAAACAGAATTAGCAACAAAATATAGAGTGAAATATTGATACATGTATTTTACAAATTTATTAGTCTACATTCACCACAATTATAATTTTGAGGACAACAAAGCAGACACACAGGCACGATATGGAAATTCTCTTTAAATATAATTCACACATTTCATTTCAAATTTTGCTTTAATATAAATAGGAATCTGCAAAATCTTAAATGCCCTAACTTAGTATTATAAAATGAAGTGTGATTTACTTAAACGTAAAAAAGATAGTACTGTCTTTCGGGTTTTACATTTCTTTTAGTATTTGTTTAAAAGAATGTTAAAAATATTCGTTTTTTTTTCTCCATTATAAATAAAGAAAAATATTTAACGTCGTTTTTTCGTATCTTCAATGAGATTGAATTCACACAAGTGAGTAGTAGCAGCAGAATTAATGACAATATAAAAGATAGCAAAATATTTTAATTTCATGAATACGCTGTTGCTACTTAATTTTATACGGTGATTCTGCTTGCCATTCACTTTTCAGTTCATGATGATTAATGATATGATACTTAAATGACTTATTTTGTAAATTCAAAAGAGAAATGATGTTGAGACTTAAGAACAACACACTATAGTATCATGGAAGAGATGAGACACTTAAGTTATTTGTTCCAAGTACAGTCTTCTGGTTGGGCGGCGAAAATCAGACCATTTAAATCCAACATACATTCGAAATCACATTGACACCTGCAAACAAAAACATTTTATGTAACTTTTTATGTTCAACTGAAAAATAATATTTAGCACCGCGTCTTACTACCCGTTCGGGTTATACGCTTAAGTACTAATTACTCTAATGGATTAGGAATTGGAGGGTTGAATTTAGAGGAAGTGAACCCGCATTTGCGTGGAGGGAGAGTGGAAAACCATTTAGGAAAAACACCCCAGTTCACCCGACCGAGATTCGAACCTCGATCTCCCTCCTCGGTGGTCGAGCTCAACACGACTAGCGCGTTAGCCAACTACGCCACAGAGGCGGGTTTCAACTGAAAAAAAAAACTTATAGATATATATATATATTTCAACTCAAATGTAATCAATCACTAGCTATAAAAAGTGTATATTATATGGGAACCCAGAAGAAATATATCCTTGTTGGTGTGGAATACGATTTGGAAAACAAGAGTTAAAATTACATGTGGGAAACCACCTACAGTGTCCATGACTGAGATTTTAGCTCCAAACACCCCATCAATGATTCCCAAGTGCAATGAAGTTCAAGTTTCTTAGATTTTGATCAAGTTTGCTGATATTAAAGTTGACTTCTTATTAGGTCTGATTCTAACTCTTTAATTAGAATGTTAATTTTTCAACAACTGTTGTTAGAGTAAAATGAAATAAAATTTCTCACATATTTTCCTATATGAATTTATTTCACTCTAACAAAAGTATACGACAGAGCTTTTAACAGTTTTTCAAATTTAGAATGGAGTAGGTTAGTGTTTAACATATGGTTTTTCTTCTCTATTTTCCACTCTGATTTGATAAATGCAATAATCCTAGATATAAAAGCTTTGTTTGTGTTTCAATGTGTGTATGACATTTTCTACTAAAGAAGTAATAAGAAAGGAAAATTGTTACATTTGTGCAATGGGTTCTTCCCACATTTTTTCCTCTTTTCCTAGGTGGTCTTTCTTCATTCACTTTAATTATTCTCTTGTCATTGTTATTTTTTTTTGTTATTCATTAAATTTAAATGAATATCGCTTCACTGATTATTTGTGCATACAATCACAAAAGAGTTTAAATTAAAATATAAACCAATTAAAAGTTAGTTTTTTTTGTAAAATAAAACGTTTGTATAATTAATATTTAAAGTGTATATTGAAAATTGTGAAGTAAATATTTTACAGCTTTTTATTATTTTTTCCAATATATTTTTCTCAAAAGGGTTATTTTTTAAAATTATTTGGTTGTCTAGAAGTATATAAGAGTTTGTAGTTTCCACAAATCTTGTGTTAATGGTTAAGTCTTGTCTCGCCAAATTGCTAGACAGAATCTATTAATATAAATCCATTAATGAAAGTATTTTAGAAAATGACAGCTACCTATCATACATATATTATCTTTAATTAATCATATAGATTGAAAATATTTTGCAAGTGAAAATAAAAGAATACATAAAACAAATCACTTTAGCAACTTGTGTAACAGTGAAAGTAATTACATGAAATACTATGACAAATAGGCACCTATTATTTCCTCCCCCAAAAATAATATGTTACTATTATCCTGTTTCTCTAATAAAAAACATATTAAGTATAGTATCATAAATCCTAACTAGCAATGAAAATTGTACTATTTCTCACTAATAAAATAAAATACAAATGATGGTAAAGTACCTTAAAGTGAAACAGTTACATCTCTTCAAAGCTCTCCTGCAGGGCAAACATTGAGTGAAAAGGCTGCTGTTGTTTCTCCCTTTTTACCGACAGCCTTAGCAGTGTACTGGCCTACATCCAGTGAATTGCAATTTGTAATCTCAAATTTAAACTTCTTTTTGCCATCTTGAACAAATTGATACTTGGAGCTAGTCTCATCGACTGGTTTTCCATCTTTCAACCAAGTGACTAAAAAAAACAAACACATTATAACTAAAATATTATAATAATTAGTAAAAGAACATAAATTATATTAATAAACTATCGAGAAACTGAATTAATCTCAGGATCATTAGGCCCCCAATATATCTAGCTTAAATACTTATTTTCTCCACTTGTTTAAATACCTTAACAGTTTATTATTCTTTAACTCCTTCAAACCATTAAGTAAGCATTTATTCCATATCCTTATTCATAAAACTGATATACTTAATTACTATATGGCATTAGGAGCTCAACAGGTCAATGCCGCAATTACAAAATTATGTTAACCATCCCTATCTTGAGCTAGTGTTATCCAGTTTGCCTCATTTCAGCCCTCCGGTCCATTCTAACGTTATCCTCCCATCTGCGTCTAGGTCATCTCAATGGTCTCTTCCCATCGGGTCCAGTCAATATCTTGAACAAGGTTCTAGAATCTCCCATTCACTTTTAATGTCCTCCTGCCCATTGTAATCTAATAGACTTGATTATCCTAACAATGTCTTGTAATTAGTAGAAGGTATGTAACTAATTATACAACCTCCTCCACTCTCCAATATCCTACACCCTTTTTGGACCAAATATCTTCCTAAGCACCTAGTTTTCAAACACCCTGAATTGTTTTTTGTTGCATAAGGTCATAGTCTACATTCTCCATACTTTCACTATATATAGCACACAATCTTATGTAAAAAAAAAATATATTTGACACTTCTTCAAATAGTTTACTATCATAACTAATAATGGTGGTTCTAATACAATTCCATTGGCATGCCTTATTTGACCACAAAAGTGTGCATATTCTCAACCCTTGTGGTTATTTTATGATGCATCATTTTGAATGAAATAATTTTCCAACTTAGCTATTGATTTGTTTCTATCAATAATGTCAAGCTTTTACAGCACTATATTGTGAAGTACCTTATCAAATAATTATTTAAGATACAACATAGTGTAAGCATCCATATCCTCCAGTTCCTCGCTGATGTCTTACTACATCCCTACCAAATGGTTTTCACATGAGTGATATTTCTTAATCATCATCAACTGTTTGTAGCCTGTGCTCGAGTCACTTTAGTAAAATGCCTCCATCTTCCTCTATCCTTTCACCATTCTTTCACCTTTAATTTCTGCTATTCTTCTCCTCACACTTAAATACTTTCTGTTATCTGCTCATCTCTTTCTTAGCCTCTTTTGCAGTCTTTTACTTATATACTTCATTTCCAACATTTTCTTTGGCATCCTCTCTTTTTCCATCCTCATTAAGTGCCCATACCATCTCAGTCTTGCTTACTCTACTATCTTATGTCCACATTGTACTCCCACTCTTTACCGGATAGCTTAATTCCTAATCTTGTTTATCTTCTTGACAGCTAACATGCTACTCACAAACAATTCCCATGGCCTCTACTTTCCTAGTCTCTCTTACATCCAATGCCCATGTTTCTGCTGCATATGTGACAATGGGTTCCCATATTCTGCCAATTTCTTAATTTGTACTACCCACACCTTGGAGAAGCCGAATTTCGATTAATAAGGTACTAGGTTGAATATGCAAAATTTAATAGGAAGATTATCATTATGCATATACTAATAATTAAGTAAAGTTACCAAAGTCTTTTTAGGTAGTGCTTTAGTTTACATATATGTAGATTTATAATTGTGCGAGACTGTGTTTTTACTCAACACTAATAATAAAGTGATCATGTGACTATTAATATATTATATAACCTGTATCGGAGATATAGTCTTCAATACAAATATAAATACAGTTGTGATGCAGCCTTGTATGAATTTATTTATACATTTCGATATCTATATATTTTTTAAATTAGATGCTTAGAAACGGTGTGGTTTTATGTGCTGCCATCATTAACACCTTAGAGCATATTGTTACACTATCAGTTACACATATTGCTACCCTTCTCCAACCTCTATTATTCTTCCTTAAGATCTTTCAACATCATATTCACAATGAGCTAGGAACCATCATTCAAGTTTTTTTTTTGTAGACATTTTTCCAGATTAAAAACACTAAACTTTGGCCTTTTGCCCTTATCTGTAAATTATTCAAACCTTATCCCTTGCTTTCTGACAATTCTTTACGTTCCAATTTCATTATTTTTCAATATCTGTAAACTGGTTCATTTTACTTCATCTAGTATTCTTATTTATCATCATGTAAAGTGGTTAGTTTGTTTTTTCCTTTTTTTTTTAGTACCGCATCTTACTACCCATACGGGCTATACACTTTTTCTATCTTAATATTGTCCACATAATGAACCATGTTAAGGCTAGTAAGAACAATATTTTGACTCAATGGACATTTTGGACTTATTATCTAATTATTGTTATCAGTTCCCTTCAGTTTATCAACTAAGGATGTCACATTTATTTAATATAATATCTGGAAGATGTTTGAATTGTTTCAAAACAACTGTACGAGGCCTATTTATCAGGAAACACTTTGGTTGTCAATTTAGGTTCTATATTGACAAAGATTTCACTTATTACTTCATTGATAATCTCAATAGCTACCTATATCTTTGTCAAAATGGGAACTAGGCATAGTTATTGTATTTTTCTGATTAATTGCCTACAGTATTCCGAAATGTAAAAATATACAATTTTCTAAAGATATCAGTAAATGTTAACTGTTAATATGTTAGGCCTATTGTGGAACTTGTTTAAGATTGAAATTGAAAGAAATCAAGGCACATACATTTTAAATTGATTAATTTCCGTTTTTGGAAAGCCTTTGTGTTATAAATGGTTTTTTTAAAATCTTGTTTTGTTTGGCTGTAGTATGGGTGGATACCAGGTACATCATGTTCAGTTCTTAGTAATTCAAGTTTTAGATATTGCATTTCCCAATCCATTATTGTATTGAATTTTGGGGGTTTCTCAGCAAGCAAGCTAATTGGAAACCATTGCAGTTGTTTGGATACATTGATTATTTGACTGTGGGACATAACAAACATGTTTCTCAAACAGTAAACACCGATGATTTTTTTTAAAAGAATTTTTGTTGCAAGCCCACTACCCTGAATTTTTTTACAGCCACAATATCCTATTAAGGATGGTCTTTGAATCATCTAGGTAACCTACATGCTCAACAGGGTAATTACTTTAACTCTGCCCCAATTCCGGCTATAATTCCAATTTATTTCCCCTCAACATGTGACAAGTGTCCTGGTGTGTCAGTGCATCGCCTTACCTCCTTGGGGTAGTAACATGGGCAACGGGATACTGGCTGGCAAGGCTATCTCTATAATAGGGATAGTGATTTGCAGGAATAGTGCAAGCGCGCTCAGGGTAAGACTAAGCAATTGTTGTACCATAAGCTGCGAATAGTGTCATGGGTGTGGGTGGGATCAAGGCTAGTAACCTGGTTTATTCTATTGAAAATCCCTACTAGAATAATAATAATAATAATAATATTTAGCACCGCGTCTTACTACCCATTCGGGTTATACGCTTAAGCACTAATTACTCTAATGGATTAGGAATTGGGAAGGTTGAATTTAGAGGAAGTGAACCCGCATTTGCGTGGAGGGAGAGTGGAAAACCATTTAGGAAAAACCACCCCCAGTTCACCCGAACCTCGATCTCCCCATCATCGGCGGTCGAGCTCAACACGACTAACGCGTTAGCCAACTACGCCACCGAGGTGGGTCCCTACTAGAAACTGTGAAAGAATATCCTTGGATGACCAAAGCTATGATGGGCAGCTGAGGTTAAAACTGAAGGGCCCATCGGTTGACAAACTGGAGAGAATAAACTGTTAGAGGAAATAAATGGAAGAAAAACTGATATTTTGTTTGTATGTGAAACCAAGCGGAAAGGGAAAGATGTTTTGATGACAAGTGATGGTATCCTGGCACTTTGGTCAAGTGTTGATGAATGGGTAAGGGGAGGTCAGGGAATAGGTTTAATCCTTAGTCCAACAACTAAGCTGTTTAGATGACACCAACTCATATCTTCTTACAGACTTTTATGGATATGTATGAAAATAGGTATTTGTAGAATTGTGTTGGTTGCTAGTTATGCTCCGGTGGAAGGTGAAGACGAGAATGTGAGAGCGGAGTTTTTGAATGATTTCAATGAAGTCTTGAATGTATGTGAGCAGGGTGAAAGAATTATTTTGTTAGAAGATATGAATAGATGGGTGGGTACCCAAAGAGAGAATTCAGAAAGACTGAGAGGAAGGTATGTTGATGACAGGGTGAACGAGAATGGTGAAAAATTAGTGAGTCTGTGTTTATAAAAAGGTTTATTTGTGTTGAACACACGGTTTAAGCACAAATATATTCACTTGTATATATGGCAAAGGGGCGATTCGAGAACAATGATTAATTTTGTGGTGTATGATGAGAGACTGAGTAGTTTAGTAAAGAATACTAGCTCTGTGCTTGGAGCGAATGTGGAACAGATCATTTTCTAGTGATTTCAGAAGTTTAATTTGGTAGGAATTTTGTGAGGAAGCAGCGCAAGCATAGTAAGCAAATAAGAGTGAAAGTGAAAAATTTGCAGGACAAAAGTGTGAGAGTGCAATATTAAAGATTGCTGGGCGAAAAATTAACTTTATAAGTGCATGAATGGAATGTCGAAATACATACTAAAGCAATTGAAAAAGATTGGAACAGAATAAAAAAGGCTGTAGTTGAGTGCGTGAGAGTTGTGTGTGGATCTGCGGTGGTGGGAAACTTGAGATGGATGATGGAATGATTGGATGAAAGAATCTGTGAGAGAAAAGAAAGAAGCATACATAATAATGATCACTGTGAAGAGTGAAACAGAACATAAGAGGTTGTGGGGCACATACAAAGAGAAAAAAAATAATGCAAAGAAAATAATAAATGAAAGTAAAGAGCAAATGAGATTAAAAGAAAGAGAAATAATGCAGAATGATTTTGAAGGTAATAAGCAGCTGTTCTGGAAGTGGGTAAAGAAAATGAAACAAGGAGTACAAGGAAAGACCTATGGCATTCATAATGAACGTGGTGAGATGATCTGGAATGAAAATGGTATAATGAGTGAAATAATTAACGAGGCTAAAGTGTTTAAAGCTATGAAAATGTTAAAGAATGGCAAAGCTACTGGTGTAAATGGGATCACAAGTGAAATGCTTAAGTGTGGGGGCACGGTATTACTTAGTAGATTGTATGTTTTGTTCAATGTGTGTACTGGGATTGCGAACATTCCTAATGAGTGGAAGAATGCCGCCATTATTCCTTTTCTATAACGGCAAAGGCGGTAATAGTGAACGTAAGAATTATAGGGATATTAATTTGTTGAGTATTCCAGGCAAAGTTTTTGGTAGAGTTTTAAATGAGAGAGTGTGTGAAAGAACTGCGGACAAGGTTTGGGATGTGCAATGTGTTTTTATGCTAGGTTGCATGGACCAGATATTTGAATTGCAACAAGTGATTGAGAAATGTATGGTACTAAGAAAGAAAGTTTATCATGCATTTAATGATCTGGAGAAAGCGTACAATTGGGTGAATAGGAGTATGTTACGGAATGTTCTTAGAGAGTATGGTGTGGAGGCATGGTTAGTAAATGCAATTAAGGTGGTGTATGATGGAATTAAAGTGGCCAGTAGGGCGGATGGAGCTTTGAGCGAATGGTTTGACATTGAACAGGGTGTTTACCAAGGTTGTGTTATGTCTCTATGGTTGTCTAATGTTTTCATGAATAAGTGTATGAGGGATGCTTGTGAGAGCGCGGTTGGTGTACAATTGGACAATGTGAATGTGAGAGTGCTGTTATATGTAGATGATGCCATAATAATGGCTCAGAAGGAAAGTGAATTGCAGAATGCATTAAATCGTTTGAGTGTGGCGACAGACAGAATGGATCTTTGTATAAATGTCTCCAAATCTAAGTTATTATTATTATTATTATTATTATTATTATTATTATTATTATTATTATTATTATTAACACCGCGTCTTACTACCCGTTCGGGTTATACGCACTTATGCTAATGTGTAATGGTAGGGTGATTGTGAGATGAAATGGAGGACCTACAGTTTAACGTGGAATCCGAACCACGGTGGAGGCCTGGCATTCCTCACATTCACAAGTTGTGATTAATACACGTCTTGTCAGAGGTGAAGGAAGGGTTTGGCAATCAGATAAATCTTTGCCGGGACCGAGGATTGAACCCCGGACCCTCAGCACAGAAGTCTGACACCTTACCCCTAGACCACCAGGTCACCCTCTAAGTTATTGATTTTTGATAAGGACGGATCAGGAAATGATTGTCAATTTAGTATAAATGGAAAACTGTTAGAACAAGTGAATGATTTTTTGTATCTGGGCAGAATGTTCTGTAAAAATGGAAGGATAGATGGTGAAATCGATAGACGGGTGAATGCATCTCTGATAGTAGTTGGATGTATGTGGACTAGAGCAAAGAATGAGGAAGTATCAAAAGAGGCAAAGATGGCAATATATAAAAGTGTGTTAACGCCAATGCTGTTTTATGTATGTGAAGTGTGGGTTTGTCATGAGACACACAAGATCATGGTGAATGCGGTTGGAATGAGATATCTAAGAAATGTATGTGGAAAAACTCATATGGACAGAGTCAGTAATGATTGGGTGCTGAAGGAGTGTGGTTTTAAAGGGAATTCAATAGGTTAATGTGAAATGAATGACTTACAGTGGTTTGGGCATATTGAGAGGATGAGTATGGATTGAGTGATGAAATAAACATATGAAGGTTAAGTGTGTGGTTCAAAATAAAGGGGTAGGCTATGTATAACGTGGCTAAATGTTGTAGATGAATATTTGAAAAAGAGAAACATTAAAAGTCTTAAGAATAAAAGATTATGTATGACTCGGTGTATGGCTGTTGTTGAAGCGAAGGAAGTATGCAAGGATAGGGAAGTGTGGAGAACGTTAGTAAGGATGGATTAAGTACTAAGTCTTTTTAGCTATATTCACCGTTTCTTTGCCTACCCCGTAAGGTAATGGCGTGATTAGATATGTATGTATGTACCATGTGACAATGACACTCCGAGAAATGTTCTTGTTCTCTATTTAAATCTAGAGACTGTCGTGGACCCTTTAAAATAACTTCTTTTTTGTCAACACCCCTAACTCCCCTTCATGTGGTCTTAACTAAAATTGAACTCATATCTGACTAGTAAGAATATGGAGAAGGCTAACCCTTATATACATTATTGTAGATGAATAGCAAATCTGAGGAAAGTCTGTGATGTACTTGTGCAAATCATCGGGTAATAATGATCTCTCATTGATACTAATGTCACCGACAAATCAGGAA
This sequence comes from Timema podura, assembly GCA_033556935.1. NCBI lineage: Eukaryota > Metazoa > Arthropoda > Insecta > Phasmatodea > Timematidae > Timema > Timema podura. Next base: position 58,545,895 of record JAVRXN010000010.1, on the reverse strand, counting down.
TAGCTTTACATTGCTTTTAGTACAATGACAACTGTACATGAAAGAAAAAAAATGAAGAAAGCAAACGCTTAATAAATTCAATATAAGTCTCATATAACAAGATCTATTTCCTCAACAACATATCCAGTCTCCATATTTCATCCCGATTTTCCTTCCAGTTTCTTCTCTTTAGAGATTTTACTACCCTGTAGTACAATGGAGGATCAGTTGTAACTCCAACCTACTTTCTCAGTGCATAATGTTCTGTTGTATTTATTAGATTTTCATATTTCTCATCAGTCCGCAACTAATCTCTAGTCGATTCTATTCATTGCACCTAATGGACAGAATGTAAAGTATTTTGGAAGCGTGATTGAGGCGTAGAGTGGTAGTAAAGAGGATATATTAATAAGAAGAGGGGTTATTCTATAGGTGTCAGACACCTGTTATGAAGAAGATAAGTGCCCTTGAAGTGTAAGGAAATGTTGGTAGGGCATACTTTGTACTCATAGTCACATATACGGCAAAAATATGGACAATGAATATAAGAGAAACAAGGAAAATGGAGGTCATAGGTATGAAATTTGTGAGGAGCATGTTATGTGCTATGAGGAGAAAGAGAATAAGAAATTAAGTTACAAGTTACCCGGGAAAGAGTGGGAGTACAGGGAGTACATAAGATAGTAGAGGAAGGAAGAATGAGAAGGTATGGTCATATAATGAGGATGGAAAGGGAATACCAAAGAGAAAGATAGAGATAACGTATGTAATAAAAAGACCACACGGTAGACCAATGAAAATGTGAGAGGAGAAGAATGGAAGTGATTAAAGGAGGAAGAAATGTGAAAATATAGGATAGGAAAATGAAGAAGAGTTACTTTCTAAACATAGCCCAACTGCCTTTTTTATACTTCAACACTGAGTATTTCCCTCCTTCTACGCCAATGATTATGTCTATCACCTTTGATTTTTTCTCTGATTTTCCTTTTCCTTAATGAATAAACCTCCAATTTATAAATATTATGGGATGGTTTAGATATTTGCCTTAGTTGTACTCTACTCTCACTAAACAGTGTTAATGAGTTTAAATATTAATGAACATTTTTAACCAGCAATTGTGATATTAGAATGGAACTTAGGAAAATAATACAGTCGAGAAATTCATGCTATTACTCGGTCAGTAAGTTGTCATAAAAAAAAGTGTTAAAAAAAAGCGTTCGAAAACAAAGTGCTTAGGAGATATTTGGTCCAAAAAGATATGAGGCTTTTGGGGAGTAGAGGTGACATAATGATGAGTTACATACCCTGTATTTATCACAAGACATTGTTAGGATAATCAAGTCTTGTAGATTATGGTGGGCAGGACATTAATCAAGAATGGAAGAATCTAAAACCTTGTTCAGGTTTTAACTAGCAAAATCGATGAGAAGAGACCATTGAGAAGACCTAGACGCATATGATGAGAGGATAACATTAGAATGGACCTGAGGAAGATGGGGTGTAATGAGGTGAACTGTATAGAACCAGCTAAAGATAGGGATAGGTGGCATTCTTTTATAAGTTTGGCAATTAATTAATTTACAAGCTCCTAATGCCATTAAGTGAGGTGAGTATGTACTGTATACCATTTCATTTTAACTATTTCCCAATAGTTGATTAAATGTAATTTTCCACTATACCATACTACAAAAATTTATAATCCAACAAATGTTTACCCTGTGTCCAAATTTCATCCTTCCAACCCTATTCTCATTTTATTTTAAATACTCTTGAAACTCTCTTCGAAGTTTTGCTTTTTATCCCAATCATAATTGTAGCTGTAAGCACATGGGTGTGACAAATTAGATAGTAAGAGTCAAAAACGTTTCATGCATTTAAAAATAAGTAAAACCTCTTTACCTTTAAGTGGTACCTTCTCAGTTTCACAGTTAAAACTAACACTTTCTCCTTCCTGCAGAGTGGCAGACTGAGGGAATGTTTTGAAAACAGGACTTTTAGGCTCCTCGTTTGGAACTGGAAAAATAAAGAACCATTTATTAAAATTAGGAATCATAGGAAAATGACAATCATTTAGGTATCCAAGGTTTATATCTAAAACATAAGTTTTTCCAAAGCATAAGGCACTGTATATATTCAGAAGAGTTATGTGACTATCCTTTTATTTTGAGATATATATGCACATTATTGTTTCATATAACAAATAGATACACATTAATTAATACTGGCATTTCTATTAAATTTATAATGGGGACATAATTTTTGTTAGTATTGTGAAGCTAAGGAGCAATCTTGTGTTCAAGATAAGTGCAGTTCATATAATGGTTATGTATAGCAGTGAATAGCAGAGAATATTGTTAAGTAATTTGTTTGAGTTATATCCCAACGTATTGTTTTAATGATGGATTAAATATCCAAGCTATTATATTTGTTAGTTACAGTTATAGCCGCATATAAATATATTCTTAAAATTGATTCCCGTGTCCAGGTTTCTTCAATTTTAAGAATATACATTTATATGCGGCTATAATCGTAACTAACAAATATAATAGCTTGGCTATTTAATCCATTATGATACGTGCATTCATACAATTATCATTGTTTTTCCAGCATAAAGTCCCCCGAGTCTTAGATGGCTGGATTATCTGATAGCTCGTGATCTTAATTGATCACAAATATGTGGCTAACGATTTCCGTATGTCCAAAACAGACTTTGCCTTAAAATATAAGTGAAGAATGACCCCAGGCCATAAACAAATAGTAGAAACAGACTCTCAACCTTACAGGGGTTTAGCTGCGCTCCTTTAGCCAGCTTGAGTCTTTCAACACTGAGCTTCGCTAGTGTCAATGCTGGGTGATAGTAGTACTGAACGTGGTGATCCTAGTGATGAAGGACTCAAGCTGGCAAAAGGAGTACAACCATTTTAACTAGGAGGCTGAGTGTCTAGGTATACTATTTGTCTGTGCCTTAGGGACAGGACGGCTCCTGGATAGCTAAGTGGTAAAGCATTGGTGTACTAAGCCAAATATCCCAGGATTGATTCCCATGTCAAGGTATCACTTTTTCAATTTAAAGAATATATTGTTTATGCCTAGTTCATTAGTTACTGACTATTTAGGATAATGTTTTAAGTTTCATGACGATGATAAAACTTTTTACTAATTTGGAACCATAGAGATTTAAAAATAAATATGAAACTAAAATTGTAGGGATGTGGAATTGATCTTATATAACTAAAGAATGTGTGATGTTGAATTTGTTGTTATTCTAGTTTTCTTCAAATTCATTTGAATGTTTATTCAAATACAATACATTATATTCATGTGTTTTAATGAACAAAACAACTTGTTTGGCCTCATTATGTTATTTATTTACAATGGCTACACAGTCCAGGGCAAAATTAGTAAGAGTAAAATCCAATGCAGTCTTTTAATCAAATATTAGGATAAGAAAAAATAAATACAAATGTCAAAGAGTCAACAATTTCATTGCAAAATACATTTTAGTTAAAATAATGAAGTTATTTTGCACATAGCGTGAGTGAGCCAAGTAAGTTATAAATTATTTGTCTAGATTGTATTTTTTTTAAGATCTTTAATTATTCTAATGCATGGAGAAAATATAATTAAATGGTATTAATCTATAAGGACAAACACAACAATAGTAATACTGGTGGATAGTAACTAAATGAAAACCACCTGAAAAATGCAGAGAAGAGTTGGCTTGCCGAGACGAGGACAGTTTAAATTAATGGAATCAAGATGACCTTATTAAAAATTTCTAGGATTTGAAAGGTAAAGTCAGCTCAATAAATACAGACCATTTTACAAAAATTGAGTCTGAAAATAGTATTAATCTCATAAAAATTGATACAAATTGTGACATTCCTAAAATTACAGTATCATTAAAAATAACCAAAAATTTGATAGTTAAAATTTCACACAACAATGTTAACATACCAAATTTAAAATTTAAATGAGTTTTAGGAACAGAAATGTTAATTAACAGGTGGTCCAAATTAGAATGTTTGTCAAGTCATCTAGCTTCATACACTCCCGAGACCCTTTCAACAGAAGATTCAATGAAGCATGCCTCAGAATTTTAAAACAATGATGTAAAGGCACTGAGGAAAATTCTCCAATGAACATTAAAACAAAATTTTTGCAGGAGCAAATTAATTTGGCAGTTAATAAATCACCTAGATACACACCAGAAACTTTAATATGGGCTTGTTCTGTTTATTTTAGTAATCCAGCGGCATATAAGCAAATTAGAAATACTAACTTTTTGACACTTCCTCATCCTGACTATTTGAGACAATTATTTCAGGCGCTAATCACGGGAAGTTCTGGAATGCCTCACATCAAATATATGTCTGAAAAAGTTAAGATGTTGGATGATCATGAAAAAGTTGTAAACGTATTACTTGAAGAAATTTATGTAAAACCCTCCACTTTTTACAAAGGTGGGTCAATAGAAGGCTTTTCTGACAATCTTCAGGAAGCTACTACAATCCAAGCGTTTATGATATCATCTTTGCTGTCAAAAAATAAAGATAAAATAAAATAAAGCTCTCTACCCAGTTAAAAATCTAACTGCAAATAAACTTTATGAACTAGCTTTGTGTGTAATGAAAACATTAACTTTATGTGAATATCGTGTTTTAACATTAATATCAGACAATAATAGAGTGAACAGGAACATGTTTATTAAATTATGTAATGGTAGTTTGTTGTCTAGTTTCAGAAATCCGACTAAATTTGATGAAGATATTTATCTATGTTTGACTCAGTTCATTTGTTGAAATCCATTTGAAACAAATGGTTGAATCAAAAGGACGCAGAACAAGCCTTTCTAATACCACCTTTACCATTTAATCATCTTGAGTCAGAAAGTAATTTAAATTTTAGAGCTAGTCTTGGTGATTTGAAAAAACAGTATTTTAAAGAAAACAAAACCATCGCTAAAACAGCCCCAGCTTTGACTCTAAAGGTATTGTTGCCGACATCAATGGAAAAGAAAATGTTGCATATTCAATCAAATTATTTGATGAAAAAAACATTGTTGATCTCAAAGTTTTAAAGAATAAAAATATACAAGACACTGCTAAATTTATAGAATTAATTTAATCTTGGTGGAAATGCATGAATGTAAAGCATCCTATGAAAGGGAAACATCTTAGGGACCCCCTTTGTGACCCAATAAGAGATACAAACTGTATAACTTTGGAATTCCTGAACAAGTTCTCTACATGGCTTGATAAGTGGGAGAATCTGATAATAATAATAAAAAAAACCATCATCTACATCAAAAAAGCATACAGGTAGATTAAAACAGGAGAAATATGTAGCCCTTCAACACACAGAAAAAACAATGGTTATTATTGTGAAGTACCTGTTGAATAATCTTTCATTTTCGTATGTATTATTAGGAAAATTTCAGACTGATAATTTGGAAGCAAGGTTTGGACAGTACCGATAAATGAGTGGTGGCAATTATCATATATATGTTAGACAAATTTTAGAGTCTGAAAGAAAATTGAAACTAAAAAGTTTAGTCAGATTAAAATCATCACAATCTGGGGAGTTTGAAATAAAGTCATTTCTTTCAAATTTGAACAACTACGAAGAGGAAGATATTGACAGTGTTGTGAGTAAAATTTTAAAGACGTTATTTTTGACTGTGACACTGTAGAAGAAAGTGAAAACAATTTAATGGCTTTGATTTACATTGCAGGATATACTGCAAATAGTGTAGGTCGTCAACTAAAATGTGAAACATGTAAACATATTTTATTTTGTGACTAGTCTTTGGAAATAGAATCCTCTAGCTCAGCGAGCAATTATTTAAAAATAATAGATAGGGTGAGGGGGGTTAAAGTGGCCAACAGATTTTATTCTAACCATTACATTAAACACGTTTAAGCTCTTCCAGTGTTTGATATCTGACAAATATGAAAAAGATTTTATTGCAGCAAAAAGTCAAAGAAATATAGTACAAAACTTAGCCAAAAAACAATGCAACTTAAACAATTTAAATTACCATCTTAGTGATTGTGAATTTTCTCTCGATTCTATTACTAAAAAGATTATTCGAGTTCTTTCAAATATTTTTCAAAACAATTATTCCAAATTAAAAAATGAATTTAATTGCCAGCTCCTCACAGAAAAAGAAAGCTTCAAACTTACGGATCTTTTTAAAACATTCCTAAACAATGAGCTTGAATGTTGTATCAAGGTAAGAATTTAAAAAAATATTTACTATAAACGTTGCCTATTTAAGAATGAATATATATTTCGGGCTTTGATTGTAATTATGCCATCGAATTAGACGTTTTAGAATGTAAGCGGTACTTTCCCTAGCATGCGTCCAGTGTCTCGATAGCCCCTCACTGTAACATCACGAAAACAGTATCTAGCCAGGCCTGTAGTATCTCGGAGGCTTCACCCGAGCCTAGTACCTCTCCAGCAGCTTTGAAAGTCTCTCGAACCTGAGGTGTGTTACATTGGTGTCCACAGAAGCACTATCCTTGGGCAATTTCTTAAATACCAGGCCATGGTGTTGCTTGAAGTGGGAGATCCAAACGTTTGAAGCTAAAAGAATTATCAATCCTTATTGTTGCAGCTATTATAAGGTATTTCTCCCGCAGAATGCTCCCATCCATAGGGATGCCTGATGCTCTGGCCTGCTGGTACCAGGCAAAGAAGAAATTTTCCAGCTTGCGGTAGGTCAACACCTTGCCTGTATTCCTCTTCTTTACTGATATACCAAACTTATTAGCCTGCTCTTTGATCTAATTTTTCTTCGAAATAATCATGTTTAAAGTAGATGGAGGAAGGCCTAGTTGCTTGGCTATGTCAATCCTCTTCTCTGATGGGTTTTTTCCCACCTCTTTTATGACGTGCAGTAGTTCTTCTAAAGTCCAAGCTTGTTTAACAGGAAGTGCCATATGAGAATATGTTTTTATTAAAAGATAATGATGACTCTAATAATAATAAAAATAAAAATCCCCGTTGAGGAATGAACACAGGTAATGAAATGCATATTCAACTAGCCGAAAGTGCTAAGTGAAGTGAGTCACACTAACATACAGGGAGGCTTTCCCAGTTGGTCAAGGCTATCACCATCCCCTGTCCCCTCCAGACCAGTATTTAGCTGATAAGATGCGCGACTGCAACAAGCTACACCATGATCCAAAAACATTTCTACTACCGATCGTACAAAACATTTGTGAGTGTCTCTTTCTTATAAACAATCAATCATGGAATAACATTTTTAGGGACTAAAAATTCCAAATGATAGATGCGGGAAAACGATAAATTAAGGAATGAATGATGCGGATTTGATTAATATTGTTTAAATAAAATTTGTTCAAAACCCATAGAAATTAAACAATAGAGCCAGGAAAATAAATCCAGGAACCATAGATCGAGGTTTCACTGTACTGGTATAACATGTTAAAATTCATTATGTGATTTAATATGTAAAATAGTTAAATGCCATACATTTAGACAATGATCATAATTGATTTTTAGTAGTTTCACATGAATGGGGCTTTGTAACTATCGTAGCGGCTAGAAATCCATTAAACAAAACCCTAACCAAAGTTTTAAAAAAACCTTTTAGATACCGGTACTTTTAAATGTAATATGCTAGTTCATAAGACTAGCACTTTGCTTTTAAAGAATCCTAATGAATCTAACCAAAAGGTAAAATCTGTTGGTTCATTATTTCAAACATCACAACTACTCAATTTATTATAAAAAATCTTGACGATTCTTTCAATAAAGCAAGTAAATGATTTACAATTTAATGGAGTACTCAAACGAAGCAAGTCAAATTTTAAAGGTACTAAAATTTCTTAAATTCTTAGTTTAGGTAGGATTAATATTATGGTACACTTTATCATGTGGATTTTTCTTTATATTCGTCTTGCTATTTCATTTGAAGAATGATAATGCATGATTCATATTCATCTAAGCACTTAAGCATTTTACATAAATGTATCAAAGGATATTCTAACTTATGGAAGAAACGGAGCTGACCTAGAACATTAAGAGTGCAGCTGCTGAAGGTTTCTCCAGCGTCATTGAAGGCTTCACATGTATAAGTTCCAGAATCTTCTGGGAATATCTCGGCTATATTTAGCCTATAAATATTTGCTTCATTTGTATATTCAAAATCTTTACTGGGCTTGATTTCTTTGTTGTTGTGAAGCCATATGACATCAAACTTTTCAGCCCCTGCAAACATTATAAATACAATATATTTAGAATATTTAGATAGGCCAAAATATATATACATATGTTTTCTAACCCATGAAGTGTATATCAACATAATTACAGAAGTAAACAGAAATGGCATATAAAATCTCGTTGATAATTATATTCACATTTGAATTTAAAGAACTATATTTCTGGTCCCCTCCATATTATTTTTAGTCTAATAGATAATAGAGGTCAATTTGGTTGTGCACTTAAGTTTGTTTATAATTGGGAGAAGTCTAGAAAAGATTATACCTGTAAATTCCTAATATCTTTCACAGGGTACCTATGTATAGCAAAGAGCCAACACATACACATTTATTTATGTTGTGAATTTGTATTCAATTTGTTATTTGCTGATTTAATGCTGGTTGTGCGAGACTAGATTGAAAAACATCTTATTTAATCTAGGTCAAATAGGAAGCACTTGGTTGAGGAAATCATAATTTATTTGTATCCATATTATTGATAATTGTATCATATACATTATATATTTTTTCATATCTACTACTATATTATTTGTATTCTTACCTATAATTCTGCAAGAAAGTGTTACAGGTTCCCCATCTTTAACGAAGTCAGAATTTAAATGACTGACTATTTTTGGTGGCCTATCTCCGCTTTTAGATTTTTTTCGACCAATGTTTGACTTCATTGCTGTAAAAAGAAAAAAAAATGCATTTTTTTCATATGATGTGTGTACTTTATATGGGTTTCTTGCTCGATTCTGAATTAATACTTTGTTTTAAACCCCTTTTAAACTATTTTTTAGGAAATGTTAAAGACTGTAGAGGAAAGGTCTGAAATGGACAGCCAGAAAAAAAAGAAAGAAAAAAAGGCGTGATCTGACAAACTTATGGTTTTCATTCTTTCTATTTAATACACAGTAAACTTATGATTCTCATTCTTTCTATTTAATACACAGTAAACTTATGGTTCTCATTATTTTTATTTAATACACAGTTTAAAACAGTATTATAAGAGTAGGATACAATGTTAGAGAAATATGGCAGGGTCATTTGGTTGAACACATTTCACAAGCTTAAATTCTCAAAGGTACTACAGAAACGAGTTCAAGAAGTTCAAGTATTGAGATTCTAATGATTTTTGAAATAGTTACTTACATCATTTAAATTAACTTACTACATAATTACTTGACACTTAATTAAATTACTTATTTTTACTTAACTAACTTATTTAAATCAAGCTATTAAAGTTTGTCAGTGAATATTGTATTAAGACTCTAAATATGATTAAATATTTTAGAAACACTATTAAGGAGTAAAAGGCACGTAGCTACCAAAATGCATGTTAAACTTAAATCTGAACTAAAATCAAACACAACCAATATAATGGCAAGCAAAATAAGGGTGGTACAATCAAGCTTGAGACAACCATAGTTCAAACTGTCACCATGAATTTATTTTAAAGTACGCATTGCTGTTAATTCAATAGAATATACCCTCTTAGTTAGGTATCTATAGATAATCTGAAAACCTCCTTTTTATGAAATTCTAGTGGGATCAAAGATTCTTTAATCTTGAAGTGGTTTGAAATCAGTGACGAGTGATTTTAGAGTGTACTGTAAGTGCGGTACCAGTTGTTGAGGATATCTAACTGGATATAAAAGTCAGTAGAAACAATCAAAATAAAGTATAAATAATTTAGGTGTGGCAATAAATAATTGCATCTTGTATTTACTGTCGAGAATACATTTTAAAAATAGTTCTTACTTTAGGCAAATTTCAGCTTAACATTTTAGAAAACATTCTATAAATGTTAATTATTAAGGAGATTATATTGTTAGTTTTAGATTGTTGATTTTCCACACAATATGTTAAAACACACAATCAGATATATTCAATATGATAAGACATGAATAATATAAAGATGTATTAAACAAAATTGATATTCTATCTTATTCAACAAACTTCTAGAACAATATATGTTAATTTTCTCATAAAAATAATACAATCCATATTCACCACACTCTTTTGATTAAAATACTACATCTTCCCTTCACTTCTCTTGTCTTTTTTTTTTTTATGTTATTTTATACATCCAAATTTTATACCTATATTTTAGTCTTCAGCTACTTTTTTATTTTTCATATTTTTAACATTGACTTAGTAGCGTCATCCTTAATTACTTTCTTTCTTTAGTTTCTTAAGATGGTGAAAGTACACTGAAACATGTTTTAATAACATTTCCATGTGGCATACTTGCTATCCATGACAATAAAGTAGAAAGGGAATGATTTATCAGGCATGGATATGAATAAGTTTTATTACTTATATTTCTCTAGTTAACTTGTAATTAATATGTTACAATCATTTAATTGAAAATCACCCAACTATAGTAAATGCTTGTGTTCACAATTGAATAATTATTAATGTTTTTAAGAGCTACCATAAACCTTTAATTTTTTCCATTTTTCCTTTTTTTTTGTAAATATCATGCTACCAACACTGCCTAATCCAATATAAGCTTCACAAGATTTTTCATATTTACTAAAAACTAAAATAATAACATATTTCTGTACACACTAATCCATTTTCTTTAATATACATCTTATTAATCTTTTTTTCATCACAATGATTGTATTTTTATTGATTTATAGTTGACTGTCTAATGTGTCACATTATATGCAAAGCAACAAACTAAAACTAGTTGCTATGTATCAATATAGAGGAAGTTCTCCTATAGCATGGTAGTTGTTTTCTAGAAAACAATGTTATATCAAAAAATCATGCTATAGAGAAAATTAGTTAAATGTGAAAAGAAAGGTTAGAGGGTAATAGATACTGACCAGACCTATGAAAAATCACTTTCCTTATATATTTTGACATATTTTATAGCTCTTTTTTCTCCCTTTCATAATGCTTCACCACGTCAAGTTTCTAATCAAAGGTTTATGTTTTTTAATGTCACTTTAACTGCAAGAAGAAGACCGCTTCATGGACTTTTCACTCATTAGAGTAAAAACGAAAATAAACAATATGATCGCGATAAATCACGAACAATGACATAAACAATATGATCGCGATAAATCACGAACATGACATAAACACACAACAAAGCAAAGCACAAGTACTCATTCAATGTTAATTGCAATCAAGCTGGAAACAGACGTATGCAAACTAGATTAATTGTGATTATAACACTAGTGATGGAGAAACAAGGCACTAGTGCGGGGAATTACAATTAAAAACACTCATATGTGATCTACAAGACAGCAAGGGTGAGAGAGCAACAAAATAGATGTGGGGAATAACAGTGGCTTGTTTTAAGAAATAGTGTAGTAGCAGTCTCAGGACCACGTTATCAAAAAAACTATACCTAGTTCGCTGACCACTTTATATACAAATTATGTGGTAAAAACATGCGTTATAGGAGAACTAACTATGTGAATTGGCTTTGAGCCGAGTGTGCTTGTAGTGTTTATCTGTGGAACCGTTCTTGTGGCTATGCACTAAACTATTTTTCAGTGTATTTCAGTTAGTTATTTCAGCCTCATCGACAAATTGCAGTAAGTGTTGGTGCTAGTAATAAATGTATTTGTCGAATACTAAAGCTTTATTTATTTAGTAGGTCATTGCACAGAGACTAACAATAACACAACTAAGTACTTTTGACGTGTTGCCACAAGTAATGTTCCACGGATAATCAATCACGAACCACACACATAGTTACACAGATATCAATACAAACACATTCGGCCTAAGGCTGATTTACATATCTTGATACATAAAACTAATATATATCTTTTCTAAACATAAATTTGTTTGTTGAATCACTTTTATAAATTGGATGAATTATTTAAGTATATTCGCACCTAATGGACCTATATTGTTTCTACTAGTTGGGTATTAAATCTTTTTTCTCAGCAAAAACTTTTTCATATCATTAGAAATGAAGATAGGTTGAAGGGTGGACTACTCCTTTACTATTATTGGTTAAACGTTTTCAAATGCATTGTGGTCTCAGCAAAAACTTTTTCATAACATTAGAAGTGAAGATAGGCTGAAGAGTGGACTACACCTTTACTATTATTGGTTAAACGTTTTCAAATGCATTGTGGTTTTAGTTTTTATAAACAATGCTCCTTTATTGTGTTCATTGGATCACCAAGAATAAGAAGTAGATGTGTGGTTACATTTAGTCAAGTAGTTACAATAATATTGTGATAAAAGGTAAATTAATGTAATGAGAGAGAAGTTTTACAAAAAAATATACTTACGAGTTACAGAGAGTTTGCTTTTAGTACTTATACTTCCTATTGAGTTTTTAGCTGTGCATGCATACTCTGCTTCATCTTCAGGGAATACTTCAGTAATAGTTAATGTTGCCACACCATTTTTGTACTTGAGATCAATAATGTCAGAGGAACTTAGTGGCTATATAAACAAAACAACAAATATATATCATTATTAGATAAAAATAGAGTTAATACTTCTTGATATTTTGTTAATCTATAGAACAATAAACACCTATTTAAATTTCCATGATTGGGTAAAACCTAAGATGCCAACCTAAAGTGTTTTGAGAACACTACATAGTAGAACTTGGAAAATATTGTTTACACAATTGGAATCAAATTATGTTATTCAAAAACCCTTTTAATTAATATATCTTACACTTTTTTTAAGGATTTTTTTTAATGAAAAAGAAATCTAATAAGAAGCTAAGAGAAAACATACAGGCATTAAGAGAGAATGTAAAGCCACTTTTGTGGAAGAAATACCCCAATACATCACTGTACTAAAGTTTGAACCTGAACTTCTGAGTCAGAGTAAGGCCCGGTACAAAGTCCAATACACTGACTCATAGCTATGAAACTTCAAAACCAGGAATACATATATAAATTATTTAATAATTAGAGAAGGACATTACCAAGAAGGAATCAAAGTTCCAATTCAATTCAAAGGTGCCTTTTGCATTATACCCTATCAATACTTAATTTGTGTTCATGTGAGTCTTTACCAAAAAGGGAAGTGGAGTATAAATAATTTACGATTTAGTAAGTTATTTATATTCTGCCTATCTTTCCTATTTGGTAAATGGTATATTGACTTTATAAAGTCCAAATGATCATACAAACTCTAGAATTTAAAAGGCTTTTCCTATGGTTGTGAATATTTGAACAATGTTGTGCAAAAAGTGTGTTGAACATGCCACCAAATTATAGTGCTTGAGAATGTATTGTTAATAAGTATCTATATTCAATGCCTAGGCTAGTATATCATTGGAGTTCTACATAATTCATTCCAACTACAACCTTAATTCTATTTTAAAACATTTTAAATTACTTCAAGCTGGGTCTTTGTTAAAAAAAAGATAAATTCTAACCATCTCTTGTTGGGATGTTGGGAGACTGTCCATGAGCAACAGAGATAGAATTCCTCTATCTCCTCTCCCTCAGATAAATAAAGGTACAGCCACCATACACAGTACACTGTACACTCTAGATCCTCATCACACTTTTTTAAGGTATGCATCAGAAAGTCATTATTACACTTGTGATGAGTGTTTGTTAAGCCACGAATAAAGAGTAGGCAAGTTAAACAGTTGTATGTATACAAATGTGATTCACCAAGTGGCAAAGGAACCTTATTGTGTGTGTGTGTGTGTGTGTGTTGTGTGTGTGTGTGTGTGTGTGTGTGGGCGGAGGGTTGCATAGATTAAATATATATATTAAAAAAATTGTCCCCTGAGTCTCAACACCAGATAATATTTGAAAATTGAATGTGACTACAAGCTATTTTGAGATGTAAAATATAGAGATGTGAAATCTAGAAATATTTTGAAAATTAAACTCCTCTTCAAGATATTTGGAATCTTCTTTCCCCAGAAAATTTTCGAAATTTGGATAGGGCCTACCTCTGAAAGCTAACTTTAGAGTGGTCCTTGCATAGTACTTAAAAAAAAAAGTCATGCATCTAGAAGCTATTTGAAGGGGTTCTTAGATGGAAAACTTTTGTAAATAAGATGTTTCTAGAAGCTATTTTTTGGAGTGGTTCATCCCCAGGACATTTTTGAAATCTGTATACCCTAGTAGCTATTTAAAGTGGTTCTTGTTTTTAAATACCCGACAGACAGCAAAATTCAAGCACTTTTCCTAGGTTTTTTCCTGATGTATAAAATCAAAGTATAATATAATAATAATAATAATAATATTATTTATTAGCACCGCGTCTTAATACCTCTTCAGGTTGTACGCACTTACGCTAATGTGTAATGGTAGGGTGATTGTGAGATGAAATTGAGGACCTACAGTTTAGCGTGGGATCCGAGCCACGGTGAAGGCCTGGCATTCCACACATTCAAAAGTTGGGATTAATTAACGTCTTGTCAGAGGTGAAGGAAGGGTTTGGCATTCAGATAAATCTGTGCCGGGAACGAGGATTGAACCCCGGACCCTCGGCAAAGAAGTCTGACACCTTACCCCTAGCCGCCAGGTCACCATAAAGTATAATTCCTGGTTTTCCTGATGAGTGTCTACCCTGACTATCCAATGGCACCTTTGAATTGAGGTGAACTTTCACTACCTTCATCTTTTAAATGTTCTCCAAGATTTTTTCTGTTGGGAATATAAGAATAAACTCCAGCTGACCTTCAGTGAAAGAAGTCAGTACCTTATTAAAAACAATTGTCTTAGTACACCAGATCACTACAGGACCGCCACATTCTTATTAGTTTCCAAAGTATCTTAATCACATTAATAAGTAATTCTTTTATAAATAAATGTAAAAATGAAATGCTTGAATTTGAATTCAAGTAATAGAGATTTTCCTAAAGATACTTGGGTAATGCTAAGTGTAATTTATTTGAATATAAAATAGAGGTTGGTTAAATCTAAATCCCAATGAATGGATAGCTGATTAGGAGCACGATTTGATATGTAATAATTAGCAATGTGCGAGAACAATTTTTTCAATTTGAGACGATCTCGAAGACGCGAATATAAAAAAAGTATTGAGATACGAGAATGAGACAAGTCTTTTAAAAGTACAAAAATGTAAATTTTGTTTATAAAGAAAATATATAGTTTATAGAGTTCTTTTTTGACATTTGAGCTGGCACTTGCTTTAGATTGTCTTATAGTTCATTCAAATATTCGAGATATAACTCATACACATTTTAAATGCAATCAATAAAATAGTGATAGGTAGCTGAATGAACACCATTTATAATTTAATTTTGTAGTGTAAAAGCTTATATAATCAAATTTGATATTCGAAAACAATATTTATAACCAAAACATTTCTTAGTAAAGGCTGGTTTTTGGGGAGAAATGTGGCCTGGTTTTGGGTTATTACGGTATTATTGGTAATAATAAATTCCCGGTTTGGTTTTTTAATATCATAGGGCCATTATTTGTTTTTGATTTAATACAGCTCTTGTTTAGGAGTAAGCCGTTCTTTCTCAAACTGACCAGCCAGCCAGCTAGTCTCGCTAACTCTTCATTCCGCCAAACGTTTGTTTCCGGGTCTGTCTGGCCCTCATCAAGGAAAGGTAAGCACCGTATCCCTAGGCGAGTATTTGCGCATGAGTTTACTGTCATGATTGGTGTATAATCGTACGTATGATACTGTTAAAATCTTATTTTTTAGTTTGTTTTAACCGATATTTATTGTTTCTAGATATAATTATCGGCACTCTATTACAAAATAACATATTTATCACCAATTTAAAGTAAGTTTTGTTTTATTTTACAGAATTTTGACGCTTGTTTGATCCTCCAAGGGAAGCGGTTTGTTTCTTTGCATACAGTAGTAGAATAATGAGTGCGTCACAAGTGCAGCAGTGGAAGCTGCTGTGTATTTCATAAGTCATATTTTGAAGCATAGTTTTTCGTCCCAGTTTTTTGAAGAGAAAAATAAAATAATTGAAACAGGCAGACCCACTCCATCTTCAGGCAGCCTATAAAAATATTTTGACGTTTCAATAATTAATTTTATGAAAGTGTATAGTTAATATCGGTGTGTTGGGTTGGCGGAAAATTATAAAGTTGACCTTACTATTTACTAATGATAATGGCGTGTAGAATAAATCCGGATTTAAAACTAAAAGGCAGGCCAAAGGTCACTACATCCCATGAGAAAATTTTGGCAATAAAAATTGACTATTATTTTTATTCTTATTCTTTTTATTTGAGTTAGAATTACAATTGTTATTTAAATATATATATAATTTAATGATTGCGGTAATATTTCTAGGATCACCAATTATTTTGTTTTATTCCATGCATAGTTAGGGTCACCCCTCTGCCTTTCTTCCCCACAATACTTTTAACTATACAAGAAAAGAACAAGACCAGTGTGAGCTTCTAATTATACTAGGGTCCATCAGACTCCCTTGCTTCCCTTTGTCCAGAATTGACCACACACCACTGCTGGCCTCATGTTAAAAAATGCCATTTGACTTAGAGAGTTTACTTTATATATTTTCAAAAGAATTAGACAAAGAGTTTAATATATTTTAGGACTATTCCAAAAACACCTATTCCAAAAATCCTTATGTGGAGGAAGGAGCAACGTATTATTTTGACATCTAGACCAACATCTTAAAATCTATCAAATTTATTACTTACACCCTATATTAAAACTTTATGACAAAACAGCACTAATGTTTATATATGTTGAAATTGTAATATACTTTTTTCATATCCTAAATTAAATACTTTGTTTGGAGTTCACCCAATAAAAATTTGTCCTCCAAAACATTTTTATAATACACTCCAAGGTTGGAAATACATAAACATTAAAACTTATTGCAAGAAAAACTTTAGTAGTATTATTCTTGGTGAGATTAATATAATGACTAATTTATTTATCGCTGATTTGTGACAAGTATCTTTTCGAAGCAATTGTATGGGGCTTCCAAGTAAGTGTTCATACTTTGTATTTCCTATTATAATTTATAAATGTAAAAAAGCAATGATTTTTCCATTGATATGTAATTCTTCAACAGATCTTAGTTATATTGTTGCTTAGACTATAAATACTATATCAATATTCATCAAGTAAATAATTTATAAGATATTTGATGAGTTGGTTGTTGTGGTGGTAAAAATAGACATTTATTCAGAAACATGTGTTTTATGAAAATAAATTTAATGATAATTTATATTATTTCTAATAAACACGTAATATACATTTTTTATACTAGAAATATCCGATATCTTAGTTTTAACTTTTATTTCACAGAGTTTTTTGGCTGCAATGTCCTTTCCCAAAATGGTGTCGGTTAACCCTGGCTTTGGTTAGCCGAAGTTCTACTGTATTTAAGTAGCTATGACAATATAAAACGACTACAGTCAACTCTCAATTCTACGACCTTTTTTTTGGGGAACCGTGAAAAATGTGAAAAAAAAAGGTCGAAAATTTTAAGGAAATCGGTCATAAAATGTGTTTGTTGCACTTGCGATTATTTTTGTGAGCGCTGTATTACTAGTAACTGGGGTAGGTAATATAAAAATAGATACCACCCTATCAATGCCAGCTAATAGCGCTTGACTCTGTCGACCCCCTCCCACAAGCAAGACAATGTTTCCCCGCACGCGACTGCTGCTACATCACGCGCCAGGCTTGTTGCCATTGTTATTTAGATTCTTGATTTGGTTAAGTTTTTGGTTTGATTTTGTGAACAATTCTTGACGACCCACACTATTTTTTTTATTTGATACGAACTTAAAATTTCGACAAAATGAGTGGAAAGAGGACGTTCTTGACGCTCATGAAGAAGTACGAGATCATCCAGGAAGTGGATGAGAAGAAGATTACAAAGACGGATATTGCGTGGTGGCATGGCATCCCGATGTCGACAATTTTAACGATTCTCAAAATGAGAGAAGAAATTGTGAATGCAGTGTAGAAGGAAGGTCACAATGTAAAGGCCTAAAATTTGAAGGGTGCGACGCACGCGAATCTTGAGCAAGCTATGTTGGAGTGGTTCAGCCAGCATTGAGCGTAAAACGTGCCTATAAACGGATCGATGATGCAGAGGAAGGCCGATTAATTTTGCCTGAGGTTGGGTATAGAAAACTAGGTGTTCAAGTGGGTGGATAGAGCGTTTAAGAGTGAATCACAGCATATACAGACACAAGGTCGTCAGTGAAAGCGCATAGGTTGACCCCAACACCGGCGAGGAAGTGGATGCCCTTGCTCCGAAATATCCTTAGGCACTATCAGCCTCAAGATGTATACAACGCTGACGAGTTGGGGATGTTCTACAACCTCATGCCAGATCACACTCGTGCTGTGAAAGAGAATAAGAGCAAGGGTGCAAAGAGGAGCAAGGGTGCAAATAGGAGCAAGGAGCGCCTCACCATCCTTCTGAGCTCAACATGGACGGCAGCGATAAGATGAAGCCCCCTTGTGATCGGTAAGTTCAAGAAACCCCTGGGTTTCAAGGGCAACTTTCTGCCTTGTGACTATGGTTTTAATAAGAAGCCATGGATGACCTTGGGGGTGTTCACGAGGTGGCTTCAAGGCTTCTATTCGAAGATGGACGCTGCATATAGAAAAGTCGTGCTCTTCGCCAACAATCACCCTGCACATCCTGCTCTCGACAAACTCAGGAACATCAAGCTGGTGTTTCTGCCAAAGAACACCACCAGAATGCTTCAGCCCCTGGACCGGGGGATAATCCAGCAAGTGAAGGTGAAGTTCCGCGAGATGCTTGTTTGGAGTATGGTGTGGAATCTCGACATGGGCAAGGAGGTCAAAAAGTGGGATGTGTTCAGGGCCATGGAGGGAATCGTCGTCAGTTGGAGGGCCGTGAGACCGGTGGTAATCGCCAATTGCTTCCGACACGCCCACTTTGTCCTACCAGTCAACGAAGGGATTGCAGTCTATGTGATACCCGCCGCTGGCAGCGGCAAAGACCCAGATGACCCCCCACCAGTGGACGCCAATTCTCAGCCAGGCCCCTACACGGAACCGCAGCCTGGATCATCAACAGCACCGTCGTCTGACCCCCTGACTTTAGCTCAGCTGTGCGATGAGGAAACGTGGCGGAGAATAGCCCCAGATTGCACGTATGAGGAGTACATAGCAGCAGACGATGACATCACGGTTTGGGGCACCCTCGACAACGCCGATATAATTAGGGAGCAGCAGGAGTCCAGCGATGAAGAGGGGGAGGAAGAAATGGAGAAGAGCCTGAAGACATCCCCACAATGAAAGATGTTCTGAAAGCCGGGGACGTCTACTCAAGAGCACTTAAGCGCCAGGGTGCTAGCGAAGAGCTGTGGTTCCAGTTCTATAATGTGAAATACTTCGTCGAGCAAACTGGCGCTAAAAAGAAGCAGGCCTCCATAATGGACTTCTTTAAGAAATAGGTATTTATTCATGTGTTTTTAAAAAAATGCAACTTTTGCGTATGAAGGTCGGGGGTGATACAAAATCGGTTAAAATTACAATAACGACCCCTTCGAAATAACGACCCTTTTCCAGGAAACCGTGAATGGTCGTAGAATCGAGAGTTGACTGTATTTATATTTTTAAGGTATTAAGGTATTAAGGTATCAAGTACCTCAAACTCCATGTTCAATTCACACATTTTCATGTACAGCTTTATCAAACTGTTTATTTTCCCTACCTGCCCATTCTTGCTCCATGTCACTTGTGGTTCTGGATCACCTTCCACTGTACAACTGAGAAGAAGCTGATCTCCATCATTAATAGTTATATCTTGTAACTTTGTAGAGAAGTTTGGTGCACACATTAGAGAATCATCGGGTGGCACTATAAACAATGTTTTTTTTTTAAACTAAAATTTGACCACAAACTAGAATGTTAATATACATTTAATATAATCTAAATTTAACATACTGATCACTTTGCTTATATGGTCATATTGTCTAAAGCATCACTCTAACAATAGGCTAGATTGCCGAAGACTGAGGTTGAGATTGAGGTTAAAACTCAGGTCGGGTGTACACAGTGTAGGTTTTCAATTATGGTTTCACACTCTCCTTCCATGCAAATGAGGGTATAGTTCCTCTTGATTATGCCTTTCTCATTTATACAACACTAGAATAATCAGGATATGTGTGTAAACCTTAACAAGTAGTAGGATGTAGGGAAATAAAAATCCAACAGAGGTGGTACAGGTGCATACAACTAAGTAGGTTTTAATATTACAATTTTATGTGTGTTGCTAGATTATATCATGAAAGAATAAAGCATTAGACCCATTTACAAAAATTTAAAAACAGTGTAAAATCCCCATGAGGGAAAAAGAATAGACATAATGCATCTTCTGAAAACAGCGTGATATACTTAAATAGACAATACAATCATGTTAAAATATACTCAAATTGTTAAAAACTAATATCAATATGATATAATAGCCAAGTGAGCCACTCTATAGAGTGAGACTAGAATGGAATTTAAAAGATTTTCCTGACGAATAAGACGGAGTAAACAAATAACTCTATTTGCACTGTCGTATAAAAAAAACAAGAGCCAGAAAAATAGATAAATACTTTTGACACTCTACCAAAATGTGGTACACACTAAGAGGAGCATCTTAAATCTCACATACAGGAGGTGACTCCCCTCTCTCAATAAAATCCCCACGGGTCAATGAATTATGCCCGATGCAGAGTCTTGTCATGATGACCTTCTCTCTACTTGACTTGTGTATAGAATAAGGCCAATGTGACACACTGTCCCTAATGAACCACAGCTTGTTCCGAGTAAGGGTCAAAACTCAATGCTCGTTCCAGGTCCCCACGCCCAACATAACCCTTTAGGTCTAAAAATGTGATACCTAAACTTGCCTCAGGAGGAAGATGAACTGCTTCCTTGGCTACCTCATCCGCCAATTCATTACCTTTAGAGACCAATGTGACCAGGTCCAGCAGAAGGCTAGCCGGGTGTTTAAACAATAAAAATTAAAATTATTTCTTGGATCATCTGCACGAGAGAATCTCAAGACTACAAGGTGTACAGTGCCAACAAAGCACTCATAGAATCCATTGTTTTATAGGTTTCATGTAAGTTATCACACATTTTTTAAACGTCCACAAAGATTATCAGTGCTCTACCATGCAGCCCTCTTAAGTTTAACAAAGAAAAACTTACAGATAAGTTCCTTGGTTGCACTTCGAGATCTTGATGGGCTTCCTGTGGTGTCCAACTTGCTCCCATATTTCTTTATGTTCCGTTTCTCTGAAGAGTTTTCTGTCACATTTGAGGAACTCACCGCAATAGTGGCTGCAGACTGCACCAGAAGGAAAAAAAAAATTACTAAACCAAAAAATGTTAAAGAAAGACAGTCTTCGTTATATAATTTGTTTCTTATGTTCATTCCCTTTCCATGCTCATTTTACCTGTGAGTATGATGATCTCAATACCCATTCTATCCTGACTGAAAAAAAATTCCACTTAAACTATTAGTATGAATTAAAGTTTTAAGGCATACAATAGTCGTTAGTTTCTATGATTCACTTTGAGTGAATGGACTATATACAAATATGAATCTCAGTTACCGTAGACCAAGGCTCAAAGGAATTCTCGGCCCTGTCAACAAAACCAGGATGATGGTTTTCATAATAAATATTAGTTGTTTGTGTTGACACTAAAATTATCTCGATTAATTTTAATGTGCTTCCAAATGGACTTTAGTCATTATAAAAATACAATTTGAAATTTTTAATTTTTATTTATGTATAAATATGTTAATATATGAGGTGGTGCATTATCTGTCACTATAAATAAATATTAATATCTGTGACACATTTATATTTTCATTGAAATAAATATTATTCTCTTTGATAATGTAGGATTAAAGAGTTGTGTGATGTGAAGGCATGTATCCACATTGCCAAATATACCATATTGATATAGATATATATATATATATCTATATTGCCGAAAAGATATATTTTTCGCAATGGGTCTTACTACCTGTTGGGGTTATACGCATATGTACTAATTACGCTAATGGATTTAGGGATGAGGAAGGCTATATTTATAGGATATGTAACCGCATTAGCATGGAGAGAGAGTGGCAACCTTTAAGTAAAAATCACCCTCAGTACACTAGACCGAGATTCAAAAAACTAGATGATTTATCCACAATATGTTCCTTTCATAAAACTTACGATATCTTAAATGATATTACTATATATATTGGGTTGAGTGGGGGTGTTTGAAAAGATCTACATTTTAATAACTTCAAAATTCTTCAAAGGATTTGTAGAAAAAAAAAATGTTTAATAAAACTGTTTACTATATTAATAGTTTATGTTACCTCATGGTAAACTTGTGTTACCTTGTAGTTGCCATGACTGGAAGAGGATTGTGCCTGAGTGGAACTGGAATACTTAGAACTGCTGTCATTGTTACTGTTGTAACTAGTCTTATTTACTGTTACTGCTGGGGAGGAAGCTGGCCGAGATGGTTGTTCAATGTATCTGCGATCTGATTAATCAAACAAGAATTAAGATTTGAAAACTCTTTTCACAACTCTTTAAAATAAAAGTGTAATTCTGCATTAGATCTGGGAGGATTGGAATTAGTCATGAGCAGATACAATTGGGGTGGATCTATAATGGTGGAGTTTCACAAGAACTCTTGACTGCCGTGACCGGTCGTTAAGGCAAGCTGTCTCGATCAGTAGTTTTGATCCATTGTTTTCCTAGACAAACGGCCATTTATCATGTCGATATCATTGAGACTAGCTCTTTTCTTTTTTGTCACCATATCTTACTACCGTTCGGGTTAAAGAACTAAATGCACTAGGGATGAGAAAGATTGAATTCAAAAGAAGTGTACTGACAATCATGTGGAAGAAAAGTTAAAAATAATTTTGGAAAACCCAACTTCAGTACACCTGACAAAACTAAGAACACCAATCTCCTCATCATCGGTGGTACAGTCTAATGCCAGACTTACACATTAGACCATTTGACAACCAAAGCGAGTGAGACTGTCTTTCTTCAAGAATAATTAGTTTTAAATTGCAAGGACTGAACCAAGCCCATAATAAAGGAAATATGATTCTAATATTATGATTAGGGCGTGGATACGAATGTCTGTAATCCTTTTAGCAAGGAGAATAAAAATCGGATAATAGTGTGAATTGCAAATAAATCTGTGGATCATATTATAAAAACTAAAAGAAAAAACAAATATACGGTGCAATAAATAGTCTTACTTTTTATTTTTCCTAAAAATACGTGCGTGCATGTGTAATAAAATGTTAAGCAAAAGAAATAAACTACAACATATATAGGCATATATTTGTTTAGCAGTAGTATTATTAACTAACCTCTTTTAAATTCGAATAATCAAATTTATAATTATTAATTATATGGATCTTACAACAATGTTTTTAGACACTCCTAAAAAGTTGTATATCTGCTCTTGTCTCTATAATTTTTTCAAAAGTCATAACATTAAGTATTTATACAATAGTGTTTTGAAAATAGAGGTTTTTTTTAGTGAAAATTGGGAGTCTCTATGTTTATCTTTATTTGTTGGGGTATCAAATAACTTTTTTTTATGTAGCCTAAAAACCTAGTTTTTTTAAAGGAAAAATATTCAGAACTTTTGATTGTTTTAATTTTAATATAGTTTTCATTAACAACATACTCGTATAAAAAACAATGGTTATGCAAAGATAGTAAAGCTAAATTGGGTTAGTAAAAAGTTATTTAAAAATGTTCTGAGAAATGAATTTAAGTAGGTGAGTGAGAAATTTGTTTTAAATTCATTGAGTTTATTAGAGTCCATGCTCAAAAAATAATCAACATTCATTGATAATTAATTACATAATCACTCATGGGTTGATGCAAACTTTACATATTTTAGTTTAGATGTTTTGACACATGGGTTATCTAACTAACAATGTATTAGGGGATAGAATGGTAGTTTTAGAAGGATTTTACTCACACAATCATGTAAAGGAGAAGGGGACATGAAAACCACAATAAACCCACAATACACCTGGCCGAGATTCAAACTCGGACTTCATCAGCACTAGCAATAAAATTTAGTGTGATAATAATGACCTAGACCATGTAACCACTAGTATGGTTGCAAAACAACACTTTTAAAGTAATCAATTACAATTTAATGGGTTAGAACTAGCTGAAATATTTAGTTATTCATAATTAATAATAAAGAAAATTGGGATTTACTGTTAAAGGCATAATCAATAATGAATATTAATTATTTTTATAAGAGAATTTACTAAAAAAAATCTACTAATTTTTTTAAATGAAAATTCACTTTATTAGTGATATCATGATTTTCCACAAAGCTATACTTATAATTAATAACATATAATTATTAGTTATGTTGTTAGAACATGCATATTATGAAATTTTATTGTCTGCACTGTTGTAGTGTATGTTATTGATATGCAGCACAGAAACAGAAATGAAATTGAAGAATAAAGTTAGATTTGAAATAGAAAAGAGATGAATAAAAAGAAGACAGAGGGTTACCTCCAGAATGCATCAACTTATTAGCTAAATCAGCTTGCTCAGGAGTAGCTCCAAAGCCTATGAATAAAAAATAGAAATAATAAGAACATGGTATTATATTCTAGCAGCTTGATATTAGAATGGTGTATCAAAATAGAAAAATGTAGAGGTTAAAGTATTATGTATGAAATAAAGTGCTTCAAGTACATTAACAATATGTCCTGAAATAAACATGATAGATTACACTAAGCCAGCTTCCTATCAGTCTTCTAGTTCTTGATGAAGAAGCCATGTGGAATCAAAATAATAAAGTCATTGTAGATATTAATTAGTGTTTTTACCTTTAATTTTTACAATTCTATCATGTTTATTTAAGGATATAAATATAAAAGTATTTAAGAAAGTATTATATAGCATGTAGAGAATGTAAGATAATTGCATGTAACAGAAAAGTCTAGTAAGCAGCACTATTAAAAAAAATCTGACAAGATCTACCAACAGGTAAATATATCTATGAAAGCATAGATTGTAAAGTCAAGGATTATTTTACTACATAAAATTGTTAAAACTAAAATCCTTTTATTTAATTATGAACATTTATCACTTATCAAGATTAGAGTATTTTTACATATACAATATTCTGCATATATCACAAGTGTTAAACTGACATTTATAGCAATGGTATTAAAAGTTACAGAACATAAATTACATTAAAAACTGTAGATATCCCTAAAACCTTTGTAAAATGTAAATTAATTTATAAAATGTAAAAAATATCAAATATTTTGATATGTTTAGATGAGTTACAACAATAATAATCAAGAAAATAATATTTTTAAAAAATATATGAAATATTCATACCCTATCAATGAAATATATTTTTAGAATGAAATGCTTTACATATTAAATCTTTTAATCAAATAAATATAAGTAATAAATATATATATATACAATACACCTCATCTACAGCAAGAGTCTAGGTAAGTAATAACTAGCAAAAGTTACAAATTCTAATCTTATGTATCTAATCTGTATAATCTGCAAGATCATGTGATGAGCTGCTGTCACTCTTGGCAGTTAAAACTTTCACAACATGACATTTATTTTTAATTACTTCTGTATTTTAAGCGTTTTTACACTAATTAAATAGGAACTTATGGATATAACTGTTTGGATTTCTTTTACATAGAAGTGGCGTCTGTAGTTCACATAAAAGTTATTTACAAACAAAAGCTTCTAAAAGGCTGACTTCTCTTCATAAATAAATATAGTGAACTGGACCATGTGAAATTAAGGCTGTTGGGGTTATGACATACAAGCCATTTTCAGTTGTGTTATGTTTACAAAATAAAAACTTTTTATTTTGAAACGTATATTTTGCATAGCTCTAAGCAATATAAAACATTTATTTATTTTGGTGGCCAGCTATAAGTAAATATAAGTATGAATATAAATATCTTTTAATTAATTATTTTATACACTATAACAACTCTTGTTGCCACAACCTAAAAAAAAAAGAAAAAAAAAGAAAAAAACCCACTAGATTTATTAAAAAAAATTCTTTCAATACTTATTAACAAAAAAGCCGACTATACCATTATACTATTATTATTACAATTATAATATTATTATCATAATACTATTGTACTCTTATTAGAAGGGTTTATTATAGTCTAGAGTATATCTAAGAAAATAATAATTATTTCCACATAGGTTAACATTAGGGATTTGCAACCAATGTTTGGGGTATAAATCTTTCTATCAGTAACCACCACTCTTACAATGGATGGACTTAGAATACCTTGTATAAATGTGTTTGTGTATTTTATATATATATATAATATATATATATATATGGTGGTTGAGATGAACGTAAATAGGATAATTGTTTTGTTAAAATAGTTCGGCTTTAAATACATATTTTTTGATATTTCATTAAAAAAAATTGTACAACGTGAGAAGGTTTAAAAGTAAAGCTATTTCAGTAGTAAATATTATTTGATGAAGGTGAAAAGAAAACCTAATACTTATTAAGAACTAATGGTTTAAAACAATCAATACCTTATTTGACTATAAATTTAATTATAGATCTGTAGCTTACCTTCAACAATGACAACAGCGCTGGTTTCATCTGATCCATGAATATTAGTGGCCACACATCGATACTTCCCAGAGTCTTCCGGTTTACAGTCCACAATCTCCATCGTGACAACTCCATCAGCATGGGTCATATTGTATTCATACTTTGTCAGTTCTCGTTGATTTTTGAACCATTTCACCTATTGAAACAATAAACAAAAAGTGATAGATTAAAATTAAACTGATTTTTCTTAAGACAAAATTTTCTATACAGTTAGTCACAAACCCATTTTTAATTGAGATAAATTACTTATATAAATTGCTATAACATTATAGTAATTATGTACCACAAGTGAAATAAGATTATTATATATTCTCAAGATTAAAAATGATTTTTTAATAGAAAATAATCATTAATAAATATATGCCCCATGGGTGTCATAAGTTACAATATAAATCTTTAGTTTAGTGGCAACAATAATAAGAAACATAAATTTATGACTGGGTTTCAAAAAGGTAGTACAAACCTGACTTGAACATATTATCAATAAATATATGAAACCTAAATATATGATAAATAGATCCACTTAAGGTATCAGTGCCCAACAGGGCCGTATTTGGGCATGTGCAACATGTGCAGATGCACAGGGCTTCAAAGTTTAGGGAGGCGGCAAAATTATATAGAAATAAGACAAATATAGCAAAATTGAATGTAACCAGTGAACAAATTTATAGCATTTTGTGTGAAGTATAAAAAAAATTGTGATTTGTTAGCCTCTCTCATCATTCGTTTTTAAAGAACAACTCTTTCATATTTACGAAAGATGGCAGCACAGCTACCTTCAAATTGACTGAAACGCTGCATATGTTCTAATCTGGTAGTTTCACTTTTTTTTCCCCGCAAGGTTGTGTTGGTATTGTTCTGCAGCATGCTTTATTTACTTGTCCATAGTGCTCATTTAGTTTATTTTTGTGTGTTCTATACAAACAGTATTTTTTAAGTCTCAGTTTTTTTGAAATCTTTAAGCAGTGTTCTTGTGTTTTCTAGGATTTTAGTAGGAATATCCAAACATTTTTTGCACAGGAATATTTTTCCATGGATTATTTGCATGGACTTGTAAATTTCTATGTTTTTATGGTTTATCAATTGTGTTACAATATTTAAATAAAATAAAAAATAAATTGGCAATATGTATAAATTTCACAACCATATAATCTGTGAGTCAATGCTGTAATTAGGTGAGAAGTGATGTTGATGTTTGAATGGGGTAGGGAATGGGGGAGGGGGCGTAAAATAAATGACCGCTTAGGGCCGTTGCATACCCTACATATGGCCTTGGTGCCCAATACAATTATATTTAGTAAAATAAACTAAATGGCATTTTATAAGCCACCAAGCATCGATGGAAAAGATAAATATTATGTTACTGTGAACAGGAATTTTGAAAAATTCAAAAATTAGATTTTATGTCAAGAGTGAATTTAAAAAAATATCTACCAGCAAGGCTGCCTCTTCAAAATATATAACCAAGTTTTTATGTTTACAAAATACATCTACTATTTCTATGAAATACAATAAGAGTATTAGTACAAATTTTGCTACATATAAGGAAATAGGCCAGAAGTATCAATAAAGAAGCCAATAGGAAGAAAGGCCATTAGTATGTAGTTATGACCGCACTACACTTTGTAACGCGAGGAATGTTACTCGATAGAATATCCTCTCGTAGTTGCAAACTTGTGGCTACACTGTTAATGTGCCAGGAACGAGAGTGCTGGTCGGCGCGCTAACTAAACAATAAACATTGTACCAGTTCCCATGTGGCCCACCTAACCTAAACTAAATACCTTAACCATACATTATAGCCCATACCTCTTGGAAAATTACAAAAAATTAATTCTTTAGCTACATAGTCATAGTTAATAGATAATATTTACACTATAAGTTGATACAAGTTTCCACTATTTACATTAACTGCTAAGTGGCTACACATTTCCACTATTTACCCCCCCCCAACTAGCTAGCACAACATTTTCTCTCAGCTATAATGGTAGCTGTGATTGTCTAACCATCCTCCGATTGCAACTCATACTACATCCACGTCCCTAGAATCTTGCTGATGCCTAATGCTGACCACTTTGAATATTGTACACTATACTCCCTAAAATGCACTGCATCCCCTATACCATAGCTTCGGGCTGCAGGGAACGTCACCAATGTTTCCAACTAGCGTTCTTGTTTGGTTGTTTGCCCAGTAGAGATACTAGGTGCCATCCTCATAGCAAACAGAGCTCTTACCATTCTGGTAAACTAGTCCCCTTCAGTGTATTTTTGTAACAGATGCTTGAACGATCCTTTCAGATAGCCAATTTGATGGTGGGTGGAAAAGAGCTTTTGTGATATGTTTTACTCCGTTTCCTTCCAAGAACCTGCGGAACTCTTCAGATTTTAATTGGGGTCTGTTGGCGGAAACCACTATGTTTGGAATCTCATGAGTCGCAACACATATTTCTAAGGTGACATACCGTTGCAAATAATGTAAATGCAATCATTTTTACCTCAGTCCATTTACAGTAAGCAGCTACTGCTATAAAAATTGAATGACCTTGAAAATAATTTGTAATATCTATATGTATTCTAGACCATTGGCTGATGGGCGTTGCCCAGGCCTGAGGAGATGCCTTTGGTGGAGCTGCCTGAACCTATTAACATGCTCGGCACGACTTCACTGTTGTTTCTTTGTCATTGTCTAAATGTGGCCACCAAACATAACCGCGGGCCACTACCTTAGTCTGAACAATGCCAAGGGTGGAATGCAGCATTTCCAACACTCTAACTCTAAGTGTGGCTGGGATCACCACCCTGTTCCATTAAGAGGGCAGCCTTTCAACATCTATAGTTCGTTGCAGCAATTGCGATACCATGCATACTTAGGTTATGTTTGTGTGGGCCATCCATGCAGTGTCCAACAAATAACCTTCTTAAGCACCTTGTCCTTTTTGGTCTGCTCAAAATCTCCTCTGCTTGTATCAATGTTTGTAAATCAGCTTGAAACAAAAATACATCGGCTGGATTGGGCCATTCCATTCCCAAAGGGGGCAGCGGTAAGTGGCTTAAATAGTCAGCATTGTCATTCTCCTTGTCAGGACGGGGCTGTAGCTTAAAAGAGTATGCCCCCAGGGCTAGTTACCATCTTAGTATCCTCTGCAACAGCACTGACGGAGTGAGCAAATTTGGTCGAGAAATACCTAACAAGGGCAGATGATCTGTAAACAAAGTTAAATGTATATCATACAAATATTGATGATATTTTGACAAGGCAAACGTATATGCTAATTCCCCCTGGTCAATTTGAGCATAGTTACTTTCTGCTGTGGAAAGGTTATGGGAGGCAAATTTGACTGTTGCCCCATTGTCATTTTCATTTTATGGGCCAATATCGCCACTTCTCTTTATGGGGATGCATCACATGACACTATGTTGTTGGTTGGTATTGTAGTGGGCTAGTACCTTGTTGCTTGTCAGTAGGTCATTCACTGCCTGGAGAACATCCTTGTTTTTTCCGTCCACTACCAATAGGTCTGTGTGTCCAGCAGCGAAAGGAGTGACTGGAATATAGAAGCCTTGTTTGGTATGAACTGCTCATAGACGGTAATGAGTCCTTGAAATACTTGAAGTTCCCCTTTGTTTCGAGGAGACGGGAATCCACAAATTGCTTCTACTTTTATTGTTTGAAGGTTTATTCTTGTGGTTTCCATCCAGAACCCTAAACAATTTAATTGATAATACTTGATTTAGGCGTTCATTGTGCTTGTTTTGGTGTTTGCCTGCAAAGAGTATACTGTCCAAAAGCATGACTACCCCTGGAATACTTGCCAGTAATCCCTCCATTAACAATTGAAAGATTACTGGGACTGCATTCATCCCGAAGGGCAGCCGATAAACCTTGTAAAGGATCCGTTTTGTGTTTATGGTTTGAGTGTATGTAGCTATGGCATCAACCCTTTTGGTCTAGGTTTAGTTTGGACACTATTACCCCCTGGAAGAGACTCACAGATGCTTCATTGATCGTTGGCAATGGATATTTTTATGGATGAATCACAGTATTAACACTAGCCTTGGAGTCATCATGGAGTCTGAGGTTGCCATCTCTGTTTATTATGACAACCACTGGGGTTGCCAATTTAGAAAAGGTGACTGGCCCCAGAAAGTGTGGCTTCTCCAATCTTTTCAACTCATCATATACTTCTTTGTGCAGTGCTAATGGTATAGGGCAACTTTTCAGAAATTTTGGGGTCACCAAATTGTCTAGTCCAGGCTGATTTCTGGTCCTCTGTATTTCCGAGCCTTTCCCCAACAAGCTCTGGGTATTTTTTCAACAAACCACCAACGCTGAACGAGTATTGGAGTGGATTCCTGTAACTTCCAACCCCAATTGGGAAAAACAATTCCAGACAAACAAGCTCAATATTTAGCCTTCTACTACCACCACCAATGGTAGTTACGGTTTTACCCTTGATAACTTCTCGGAGCCTTTTACATGTAATACCTCATTGGAGGCCTACGTTTTAAGATTCAATGAATACTGTTGGAGTAGGCGTTCTTCTGGCCATAGTTAAAGTGTGTGTACACTCAATATGATGAATCCTGTTCCACTGTCCACTTCAAATGTGTGAGGAGTCAAGTTCACTTTTATGACAATATTTATCGGTGGCTTGAGGTGTGGTGATGGCATCTACAACTTTAGGACTTATCAGCTGCAATTCCAGTTTAGTATTGGGTGTGAATACTTCAAGTGTAAACAAATTCGGGCTTGGTTCTTAGTCAGGCCTACTTAATGTGTTTTTTGCAATACCTCTGTATGTTGAATAAACCCTGTCCTCATTCTGTTTTAAAGATTTTGTTTAACCCCTTTCATGCATGCTTGGTGCACGTGCCCTTTTCGACCACATAGTCTGCCAAAGAGAGAAGCTATCTCCATCTTGCAGTCCCTTATAAGATGGGGTTCACCGCATCTGTAACAGGACATGCCTACCGGCTGGCATTCCTTGGCATGTTGGTAAGCCTGGTTGTATGCACTAATTTTGGTCTCATTACTAGGTGACCCTGATCACATCTATTGTGGCGTGTTCCTTGCTTTATTATTGATTCATATCCCTGATGTAGGATTTGATTGCTTACTTTGTTAACATACATATGATCTGTTACTCCTTCTAGGGTCATTATGTTTCGTTTTGATGCTTTTGCCATGCACACATTGTTTATTGGATCACCCAGAGTGAGATCATCTTCCCGGGCTACTAAGGATTGCTTAACCGCGTTGTCTGTCTCACACCCTACAAACAAATTGGTAAAATAGCAGTGTTTCTAGACGCTGCCCAAAACCACACCTGATCACCAGATGATTTAGGTCAGCTATATTCCCCTAGTGTTTCTTTTTGCTAGATTTTGGCTTAAAATATTGGTTCAATGTTTCCAGCAGTTATTAAAATTCTTCCTTGTCCACTTCCTTGGAAAACATTAGATGTTCTGCCAAATCATAAATAGTCTGTGCTGAATGTTGTGAAGCATTTGGCACGTATAACAATATTATCAGTAACACCATTTGCTTCGAAAAATAACCTTAATAGCTTGGGGTAACTAGGCTATGCTACCGAGTTGATTCACTTTGTAGTTATGTTTGTAGGTGCCTTAATAATAGATGACAAAGGCAAAGCACAAAATAGGGGACAGGGGAAAGTGGGGGCGCCAACAGTCTCAATAATAGGCTTTGATATGAATCTTGGGGAAAATTATTAATATAAGAGGAAATAGGAATAAAATAGAATGGCAGAAAATTTAACATTGCTGACATGCGTGTTTCCTCTTTTACAGTGATGAATTAATGGCCAGAGTACTAAGAATTGTGTAATTTCAAAATTAAGTTAGTTTATAAGTCATGTGCTCACTATGCTGATATAATCAGCCAGTTTAGAAGGGGAACGTTAAGTACCGTCTATAATAGTTGAGAAAATAATTTAGATTAAACAATTAAAAAAGTGCATAATAATTTATCTTAAATTTTGTTGATATGAATGTTTCACCTAAATTTACAGCCTCTTGTTAGTCCTAAGACTTATATTAATAAAATATTTCTACCTTGTGTTGGAGTTGCAGTAACACTGAAATCAGAATTGAATAAATGACTACTGATGTGTTTTAAATGTACTACATATAAATTTTTGATATTATTATTATTATTATTATTATTATTATTATTATTATTATTATTATTATTATTAATATTATTATAATAACTATTATTGGATTTAAAAGGCGCATTCACCCAAAGGTTATTAATGACTAGTCAAATTAACTTATAAGCTAAAATACAAAATATAAATGATTATACGTGACACCTTCTTAAAGAATTTATGACAAATCTATCTATCAATATTTTTAATTCTAGGTAATCATTCTAAAGTGTAATATACTTAGTGATATATGAGTATATTGTTAAAACATTTTACATAACTGTTAATTTATAATGAAGTTTTAAAGTGTTATAGAATGCTTACTGTGGGAGCTGGCTTGCCACTCAGGCAACATAGTAGCTTGCATGTCTGTCGATATTGCATGACACGAGGACGCAAAAGGAATGTGAAACAAGGAGCGCTTTCCTTCTCTTCTTGCCACATGTTGTATGAAAGAGGTTCACGTCTACGGAGTGGTTGAACTTCAGGTTTGTATTGAGGTATCGTCTTGGGAACAGCTGTTACAACATAATAACAAATAGATTAGTAAATACTAACAAAAATGCAAGAAGAATTTACACACAACTGATTAGGTTTTATTATGAATGTATAAGTTTTTATTAAATTTTTGTAAAATCGCATTTACTGAAATGTACATTCCATTTATGCAAAAAGGTCTAAGGCTTACTTTGACAGATTACACCATCAGGAGCGTAGTGTCACGGTAGACTTATGAGACTTTACTTTACTTTACATCTATTACTGTTTCCAGCTTGTGGCCTGGGTCAGTTTTTTATTCAAGCCATATATTTTCCACTAACGTCTTGGTAGGGCTATCATAGCTTCATAACCTTATAATCTAACTTAATACAAGGACATGCACAACATCCAGTCCCCGGCCGTTAATTCATCACTGTGAAAGGTTAAACCAACATTTCACCAATGATAAATTTTTCGCTCATGCTGGGAATCAAACATGGGACTGTTAGCTCAGTAGACAGACACACTACTGACTAAGCTAAGGTGTCGGATACTTATAAGACTAAGAGCCATAATGATAAACAATATATATACATATATATATCCTTATTGCATCTATCTCTTATCTATGCAATATACATTGAATAGGGTAGGTAAGCGTTACTGTATACAATAAGTGTATGGAATGAAGACAATGGGAGTGGAGGAGGTTACATAGTGATGAGGTAAATATCTTGTACTCATCACAAGACATTGTTTGAGTAGTCAAATCTAAAAGATTACAGTGGGTAGGACATGAAGCGTGAATGCAAGAATCTAGAACCATGCTCAGAGAATTGACTGATAAACCCAATGGGAAGAGATCATTGAAATGTCCCAAGTGCAAATGGGAGGATAACATTAGAATTGACCTGAAGGAAATAGGGTGTAATTAGGTGGCCTGGATAGAACTAGCAATACAGCTATTACAAATAATTGGCCGGAGACCAAATCATATATTGATAGGTTTTTAGGTTTTCTACAAATCACATTATAGAATTGAAACATCATATAACTTCCTAAACTTAATTTTACTATTATTGTTTGTTGAAGAGTGTTTTTCATCTTTATTTATAAAGTTTTTCAATGTTAAAAAGATTATATGTTGTTTATGCATTAAATAAAACCCTTCTTTTCAACAACTTAATTAATTTAAAAAATTGGATAAACATGGTACATAATCACCATTAAATTTTACTTACGTTGTACATTTAGAAATACAACTTCCTCTCTAAATCCATAGTGATTTTCAGCTCGAATAATGTACTCTCCTCTATCTTCCAGTTTGACCCTGTTAATGATGAATGTATAATCATCACCAGCATAGCGTTTCATGAATTTTACGCTTTGCCTGAGTTCAACATTGTTATGGAACCATGTTAGTGTGGGTGTAGCTATGGCTATTACACGGCAGTAGAACTTGGCACTTTGACCTTCATAAGCAAAGGCACTGGATGGTTTGATTACAAATCTTGGGGCAGCTTGCCTGCGATCTAAAAAAATATATAATTTATTGTAACATAATAATATAATAATAATAATAATAATAATAATAATAATAATAATAATAATAATAATAATAATAATAATAATAATAATAATAATAATAATATTTAGCACCGCGTCTTACTACCCGTTTGGGTTATACGCCTAAGTACTAATTACGCTAATAGATTAGGAATTGGGAAGGTTGAATTTAGAGGAAGTGAACCCGCATTTGCGAGGAGGGAGAATGGAAAACCATTTAGGAAAAACCACCCCCAGTTCACCCGACCGAGATTCGAACCTCGATCTCCCCGTCCTCGGCGGCCGAGCTCAACACGACTAGCGCGTTAGCCAACTACGCCACCGAGGCGGGTTATTGTAACATAGTAAATATATTTTCATTTAGTAATATAAGGAACAATAAAGTAATATTTAATTTTAATTTATCTTTATATGAAATAAATCTCCTAACATTTACAATAACTAATAATGAAGGTTGTTTATACACATGCATTTAATTCAGTATATTTTCCCTTTCCTTCGTAAGAATTTTAATGTTGATAGATGATACCTTATGAGTTATGAATCTAGCGTATTCTTAATTCATTCCAAAAAATAATCGGAGGGAATTAACCATTTGAGAACTTTTATCACGCTTTTATAGCTGCTATTTTCCAAAATGCAAACTATTTTAAATAACGTTGTATAAACTAGAATTGTAGATGAAACATATTTCATGACATACCAAGAAAAAGGTTTTTAAACAAAGTTATTAATTTTTCTAATTTCCAGACTGTTTCAAGATCATTTCGAGTATCTAGCAAAAATGGACAAAACTGATGGAAGAATGGGACAGCAATATATTTATTGTAAACCCCACACCGTATTACTATTTACTAATCCTGGCTTTCCACAGAAATATTAGTTCCAAACAAACTCCCAAAATATTTATTTTATGAATGTATGGAATTTAAATATTAGTTTTCATCATACTAAAATACATCTTTACTAATATAATTAAATAGGAAATTTTTTAAACAATAAACAGCGTAATAACATAGCACACACTTACCGAAATAGCTGTCATAAATGCGATATTTTTCAACCATAAGCTTACGAAGAGAACTGTATTCTGCCAATCGTCCAATGGGTAGAACAAATGAATTCCAATCTGAATATTTGGCTCGAATTTTATTCCTAATGTTGGTATAGCGTGAAGCACTAATTGGTTGAGTTCGATCCTTGTGATCACCCATCAGCCATGAGTGCAGCAGACATTCATGAGCCGTCATACGTTTTCTGAATACAAACATAAAGGAACCCATCACAATCTTTTCAAAATGTACCCTACATTTGATTTCTGAATTTCACTTGCAATTCCAAAAGAGTTGCAATTTTCTACTATTCATTGGCAAGAATAATTTTTTTTAATGTACTTGCCAATAGTTTTATACATATATATATAATGAAATGATAAACAAGTTATAATTTAAATATAAAATTTAAAATCTACACATTGAAAAACTTAATGTATTTATCTAAACTTTGGGTATATTATGCAGCATTCATCAGGTTCTTCGACGTTCCTTGAATCAATATTTTAGTACCTTTTCATAAATACATTGCAAAACCAAGTACAGTTTACAAAAGCCATATCTGTGTTAACTATTGAAATACACCAAACCTTAACTTGGTTCTTGAAGTTAATTTTCAAAATTAATCTGAAGTGTGTGTTTATGTATGTGTATGTGTATGTATATTATATATATATATGTGTGTATGTGTGTGTGTGTGTGTGTGTGTGTGTGTGTGTGTGTGTGTGAAGCATATTTTACTCTCAACATTTTTTATCTCTCACTCTTTATTCTTAACAAGTAGTCGCTTAATGAAGTCCCTTCCTTCTTCTGAAACATTGGTAAATGCTTCTTCATCGAAATCCCAGTCACAAGCTTTCACATTCTTCAGGGTTTCAATGTCATTGTCACCAGCGAATGGAGAAAGACCACTCAATCTGCAATCCAATAAAATAATCTTAGATATGGAGTTAAAACTATAATAGTTTATTGAGAGTTTACTAAATGTATGTCATTAAAATATATATTAGAAATGTGAGTATCATTGGTTTTGTGCAAGAGTTGCAATGTTTTAAATCTATTTGTTTGTTAAAATAGTTCATTGTTCTATCCTTATTTTTAGCGTATAACCCGAACAGGTAGTAAGATGCGGTGCTAGGTATTATACTTTTTTTTAATTGAACCTCTTTTTACATTGTTTAACAATAATAGTTAAATTTTCATTTGTGCTAACTACAAATTGAAGCTTAACAATTTCCTCTGAGGTTGGGATTTTAACTTTAAATCATCTGGCTTTTCTGCTCTCTTTCTATTTAAAATATTTTTTACCAGCCAATTCAATAAACCTAACATATATGGCATGGAAAGCTAATGTAAAAATTCAGCCAAGAGGGTAATAACCATACTAAGGTATTCATCAATTGCCACTGAATATGTGATGACATTACATCCAGGACTATCTAATGTTTCATTTACAAATTAATGAATATCATATGGAAACGTTTGAATTGATAAATGCATTAATTTTTGAATGAAATTATATTTTATACTGTTGAAGGTTTTCAACAAAATGTTTGATATAAAATAATCAACTTCACAAAGAAACATGCAAACAGGAATAAAATTATATGTAAAGAGGTAATTAAAGCACCCAGCATGTATATGCTATGTTTTAGGAAATAAAAAAGATTAAAATAAGTCTTGAATAAATCCAATGTTTAAACGAATGTGGGTGGGGAGATAATGAGAGATATTGTTAATCTGATGTTTTTAGGTTAATATGAGGATCTAATAGAAAAAATAAATAAATAGATTCCCAGTACTTGTAACCTGTCTGTTGGTGCACCTGTCTCTGTATAATAATGCTGATGATGATAGTGATAATAATGATAATAATAATAATCATTTCAATTTACTTTATTATAGTGCTGGCCAACAGTCGGGAGACCTGTGACAGGCCAGCACTGAAAAGTACACAAGTACCATAAAAGCACGTATAATAACACAATTAAATAATCGATAGTAGCTAAATAATGATACATACTGATGAATAACTACAAAAAATAGGACATACTAATGATGATGATGATGATAATAATAATAATAATAATAATAATAATAATAATAATAATAATAATAATAATACTGTAGCATGCCTGTTGGTGGATCTGTGTCCATGTATATATAATAGTATTTGTAGCTTGTCTGTTAGTGCAACTGTCTCTATATTTATATAATAATAATTATAACCCATCCATTGGCGTATCTATGTCTGTGTTTATATTCTAATAATTATAGCCTGCCTGTTGGTGTACCTATATCCATCTTTATATAATAATACTTATTACCTATCTGTTGTTGTGTTTGTATGATTTTTTTAAATAATAATGTGTTGCATCCATCTTGTGTGCATCGCTGTACAAGTAATAATATGTGAAGCCAGAATTTTAAAAATTTGTGTGCTTTTTTATATATTAATGCTATATCATTGTCTTTTGTTAAACCTATGCAATTGTATGGTTACACATGAATAAATTATTTTATCAAATAAGTGATAATTTGTATAGTATATAATGGGGGATTATCTCTTAGTCCCCAATGATGAGATACTGTGTCTAAACTTTAATCAGGCCAACCTTAGGATAGTTTCCCACATGTGAGTTTAACTTATATTTTCCTTTGTCCAAGGTAATGTAGGTGCATCTATTTGTTCCAAGCTATCTTATCATATAACACTAGCCCTTAGTTTATATATTTACTAAATTTTGTTCTAAACTTAAAAGTTAAAACATAAATTGCTACCTGTAAAAATACGATTTTTTTCTAGAGTGAGAGGAAACGTCAATGATAAAAGACAGCCACAAAACAATATGCAAATATATCACTGGTGAGTATGTGTATTTTATTTAAGAAACAATGAAAGGTAGAAAACTTACAGAACATATGCAAGCACTCCAACAGCCCACATATCTGTGTAAAAACCAACAGGTTCCCTTTCTACTATTTCTGGAGCAGCAAATTCTGCTGTCCCTGTTGAGATCTTAACAACTTCATTGGGGTCTAGTTTGGTGGCTAAACCAAAGTCAATTAGCTTGACATTTGTGCTACTCCTTGTCTGACACATGATGTTTTCAGGCTTGATATCTATGAAAAGATACAAAACAAATAATTTTAATACCAACGGATTATGGATTTAACAAGTTAGCTTTCTTTAGTAAGATCTTTATAAAATTGTTTCTTACCTAGATGAATGATGTTTTTCTCGTGCATGTGCTTCACTCCTTCACATATTTGACGCATGTAGTTGATAACTTCAGATTCTGACATTGTGTATCCTTCTGCAGTAATACGTTCAAATAGTTCCCCACCAGACAAGCTGTAAATTAAATTATATTTATAACTGTTTATTTTACAAATTGTTTAAATGTATCTTTAAGTCGGGCTGAGTCGATCAACTAATTTGCCAATCATGCTGATGCCAATTATTTGTTGCCGATTAGGCCAATCACTAATGCCAATCATTTGGTTAGTCTAATTTTTAATATTAGAAAGATATATTTATTATTAATAATAATAAAAAATCAACTGTTTAGGTGGGACATTTTTAAATTTGTTTTTTATAGTAGGTATGCTTCTACAAGTTTAAATGAAAACTAGATTTATTTAAATATGTATATTTATCATTGTTATTATTACTGGTTCAGATTATATGCATAAAAAATGATAATTACTCTAATGGGGTAGGAATAAGGAAAGAAGCATTTTAGAGGTTATCTACCGATATTTGCGTGGAATTAGAGTGGGAAACTATTTAGGAAAAATTCTCAGTTGACCCGATTGGGACTCACACCCTGATCTTTTCGACATCCCCAGGATGGTATAACACAAGAGTGATGTATCATACCATTCAGTCACTGAACCAAGCAATTTAAATAGTATTTACTTATATTTTGTCCAACTATATTTTAAAGATTTTTGGTCAAACTGACTCCACTTTTCTCATAATTAAGAATGTGATAACTCTATATGTAAATTTTAGTTTTAAATCTGTGTATTGAATATCATGGAAAATTTTTAATTTTAGAATAATTTATTAAGTATAAATTGATGAATAAATTCAAATATTGATATAAGATAGATTCTGAATTCAGGATGTAGTTTGTAAAACTCTGATCTTTAGTTTTAGATTCCCAAGAATTTCCCAATTTTGGCTTCCCTTAAAGTATATAACCTAAATGGGTAGTAAGACACAGTGCCAAAAAATAAATAACAATATTTTCCTTGATTCATCACCAGTTTTGGCTTCCCTTGAATCTTCAGCAGTTTTCACTTCCCTTGACGTCAGATACATTAGTTCAGTTGGTAGCATGTCTGTCTACTGAGCTAAGGATTCTGGGTTTGATTCCCGTCATGGCCGAAAGATTTATCATTGGTGAAATGTGGGTTTCCCTTTTACAGTAATGAACTAACAGCCGGAGACTGGATGTTGTAACTGTTCTAGATTTAAGTTAGTCTCTAAATTGTGTGCTGATATAATCAGTCAATTCAGAGAGTGCGCGTTAAATACCTCAAATAAATAAATAAACAAATAAAAACAAAATCCCTTGACTCTTCCTAGCTTTGGTTTCCCTTGAATCTTCCCCATTTAAGTTAGTCTCTAAATTGTGTGCTGATATAATCAGTCAATTCAGAGAGTGCGCGTTAAATACCTCAAATAAATAAATAAACAAATAAAAACAAAATCCCTTGACTCTTCCCTAGCTTTGGTTTCCCTTGAATCTTCCCCAGTTTTAATTCTCAGAGGGGCCCCCTTCCCCCGTTTGCCGTCCTCATTTTATTGATGAAAGTAGTAACTCTTTACTTAGTCACTATAAGCCCTACCTCCTATCCCCTCCATTTATAGAACAAATAACAAGCTACCTGCCAAGATTTTAACAATGATGAATCACCAGTACATGTGTGAACTGTTAACAAAAGATTGGTTTAAAGAATTGGTGAACAAAATGCTGATCATCGGCTTACTGATTCAGGCACAGTCGGCTGATGATCAGAATGATAAATGGCATCAGCCCAGCCCTATTTTTAAGAACATAAAATATAGAACCAAAGTTTCATAGGAGTATATTAAAATAGTAATACTTACAATTCAAAAATGAGAACCATTTCATCATCATCCTCAAACGCATCATGTAGATTAATGAGTTTTGGATGATGGAGCTGATTCATGATATCAATTTCTTTTCTTATTAAATCCTTTTCCATGGTATGGGTGACTGGAATAAATTTAGCAGCAAAAATGTGTCCAGTTTTCCTTTCCCGACACCGATGTACCACCCCAAAAGCTCCAGTGCCAATTTCTTCCAAAATGTCGTATAAATCATACACGCTAGTTGATTTTATATCGACAGGTTGAGGTACATACTTGGAGTAGATGTCAAAAACTATGAAGATTAAAAATATTCAAAATATTAGTGATACCAAAAATCTTTTTTTTAAACTATTTTTATGTTATTTTAAAAACAAGATAATAAAATTGAGTAAAATGATTACAAATACAGAAAATATTTCAAAATATATTAATACAATTCTATAGGCACATATGCTTAATGAGTAAGTCAAATTGTTAAATATCATGAAGAAAGACACAAGTTTTACCTACAAATATATAAAGATTTACAATAAAAATTATTTGACATAAATATTTTTATAAATAAAGTACGCAAAATAAAATATATATAATAAAAATTCTTACCATATTGATCATAGTCATTCACTTTACCATCGGCTGTTCCACGAATTCTCTTTCCATTTGCATCAGCTGTAAAGTAAGTGTTCAACTAACTTAGATACCAATTGACAAACATATATCTACAATAACATATCCCGTATTTCTAGTTGCAATACCAAATTTGATTTATAGGATTGTTTGAAATACAAGAGCGATTATTAGGTTCTAATTAATAAATTAATTATCTTTAAATATTAAAATATTTAAAAAAGCCAATGATAAAAGAAATACATTAAACATGTTGCATTGCTGATAGTGAACAAAGTAACACCACCTTATTCCTGGACATAAGCTACCATGAGAACTCTTTTGGAAAAATACATTTTATATTCCTTACTTGTTCTGAAGTGTTCTGGTAAAACAAAATGTGGGTTGATGAAGGAGTTTTTTTATTCACTTTTCAAAAAAAGAATTGATGTTTGGCTTTTATTCCGATTGCTTAGCTATGAGGTGAGAGCAGCATTCCTTCTTTAGATTAGTCATAATATGTTTGTTCTCTTATTTGTTTACGTTGGTATTTATGTACTTTTTCGAAATATACAAATAGCCTCTATTATACACTACTAAAATATATTATTGGCAAAAAAAATTTGGAAATTGAAAATAAAAGGTGTGAAATATGTGTAAAATGCCACTTAGTTGAATAATATTATTTTAATGCAAAATGTTATGGTTAAGTGAAAAGGGATTTTGTTGAAAACTTTCTCAAAGAAAAGGGAGAAAAAAAAAGTTCATACCTTCATATTGTCTCTTCTTTACAATCTTCTTGCCACTGTCTTTAGTGGTAATGATGCTGGAGGCATCACTTGGATCACTTCTTCCATATACATTTTCAGCATACACTCTAAACTCATACTGATGGCCTGGACTAAGACCTGTAATAGCCATTGTGGTAAACCTGGTGTTGCCCACTCGAATCCAGCTGGTCATTGGGTGTTCTCGCTTCTCCACCAGATAGTTAGTGATGTTACTACCACCATCCCAGGATGGAATGTTCCAACTGAGAGCCAACGAATCGTGACCAATATTGTCCGCAATCGGGAAGCGAGGAGGATCAGGACGATCTGGAAATTAGAAAGTAGTAATTTAAAAATTACAAAAAAATGTTATCACTAAATAGTATAGATTTTATATAGAGGATGATGATGATGATGATAATAATAGTAATAATACAAATTTCAGTTTCTATTTCCCTTATTGTTGTGCTGGCCAACAGCCGCGAGACCTATAACAGGCCAGCACTGAATAGTACACAAGTAACTGACATGTGATCATCGTTACATAATAAAATTAAACAATAATAGCTAATAATGATACATATTAAAAAATAGTAGTAGTAATAATAATAATATTAATAATAAATACATAAATAATAAAAACGCTTCAGTGGCGACGTGGTCTAACATACTACACTCGCAAAAGTCTAGGCTGCCAATGATGGGGAAATTGAGACTCGAATCACAGTCGGGTGTAGTGAGGGTGGTTTTCTCAAAATGGATTTCCGCTGTCCCTCAGCACAAATGCGGGAACACTTTCTATTAATATAACCTCCCTAACCCCTAAAGCCATTAGAATAGTTAGTACATAACGGCTAGTAGGATGAGATGCTAAAAAGATAGTTGGATAAATAAAGAGTATTAAGAGCGTAAGCATTTAAAAAAGCATTAACATCATTAGAAAAAATAGAAAATAACAACATTAAACAAACCAAAAAAGAATAATAATATAATTTTAAATATTTTAAGTTAATCATCTACTGAGTAAATTAATGATAGAGGAGATCCTTAAATAGCTCTCTGAGTTTGGCTTTTCTTTTGTGATAAAAGTCGGATTCAACAAACCTAGAATTGGCACTATGGATACAGTGGCCTATAGGGCTCACCTTGCGAGAGTTAATGAGAGAAATTAAATTTGGATTAATAGAGGCCTGAGAATAGAAATGAATACCTAAATGATCAAGAGAAAATTTACAAGAAATATTGATATTGAAATATTAAAAACGAATGGGGCATAACTATAAAGACTATGAGAGAAGAGAGTTTTTAGTGCTAAAAGGTTAGGAATGCTATCATAATCATAATAAAGTTGGTGAATAAAGAATCTTTATCATATCAACAAATTTATGTTGAATGTTTTCTAATCTGGGAGACTAAGTT
This sequence comes from Timema podura, assembly GCA_033556935.1. Lineage (NCBI taxonomy): Eukaryota > Metazoa > Arthropoda > Insecta > Phasmatodea > Timematidae > Timema > Timema podura. Next base: position 58,501,876 of record JAVRXN010000010.1, on the reverse strand, counting down.
AAGTTCATGGAATTACAAGCAACACTCTCATATTTAATAATAATAATAATAATAATTAATAATAATAGTAATTAATAATAGTTTATTAGGACAAAGTTGAGACCTGTTTCTTTTATGACATTTAACAACTTATTTATTACTATACATACTAATACTTTTGTACCATTTAAATAATATTCAAAAAGTAATTTATAATACATTAATCTTTATATAAATGAGTATATTAATGATATTAAAATAGAAATAAATGATACAATACACAATTAAATAAAGTTATAATGACGCAATCCGTTAGTCTAGAGATCAAAAGAATAAGTAAGATGAACTGTACCCCCATTCACTACTAAAAATGATAAAAATAGTTTCAATGATGAAATATCAACCAAAACACAAACTGTATGGATCCAGCGCCAGTATAGAATTTGGATCAAAACAAGGTAAACTAGCCAGTGACCATTATTTGCAGTTATGATATTGTTAGGATGATAGTTTATCGATAGTATGTATTTGAGTTAGAGAATTTGTGCAGTCAAATATGAAATTACAATTAAATTGCTTTCCAAATAGAAACCAATATATTATTATTTCCAATTTCTCAACAAATATTTACCATCATTTGGTTGAGCATAAAACATTTTAGAATTTCTCTTTGGATTGAGATTGGCAATGTTAATTTAAGAGACATAAAGACCAATGATTGGAAGAATTTTGTCAGTTTAAAATGTATAATATCTTTTATTTTTTAAATCGCTAGTAAGTCACCATTTTATCCCAAATAGATGCTGCAATTTGAGTGTTAGGACCAAACAAACTCTTTTACTAGTCTTTGGGTGGAAAAACCAACTTTTCATAGCATCCAGGATGGCTAGGCTGTATGATTACAAATAATGAAATGATCGATGAATTTACTGTATATTAGGGTAGCACTAGTCATAGGAGTGTATTAAAGAGCCAATGCCGCACTAGCCCTAAATTTAGCTTGTTTCTTTCTCAAAGGGATTTAGTACAATGTTGTACATTAGGTAGGCGATGGTGAAAGGAGTGTATTAACAAGTCATGGGTGCACTAGTCCTAAGAATGAAATCATTTTTTCAAACTACAACCAATCTGAAAGGTTGGTATGAGGAGATAAGTTTAAAGGAAATCTACCAATTCTAGTATGACTGCCAGGCTGAAATTTTTTTTTCTCAAGTTGGCACAAATATACCTGATTGGTATTAAAACCCAATGATGGTGACCAAGTGCAATATTAATTTAATGTCATGGCTGTGCTATCCTATTATAAAGCCAAATGATTTTTGTGAGTATAACCGAACGGGTAGTAAGACGCGGTGCTAATAATAATAATAATAATAATAATAATAATAAATGATTTTTGGAGGAAAATGGAATTAGTTTGTTTTTTGCAGTAAAAATAAAATTAATATAAAGTTTTACAAACTACATAAGATACAAAGTACTAATACATTTATATAAATTTGGTTTAAAAGCGTATATATAATTTAATTTAACCCTGAGTGCATTTATAAATATATTTATTAATTTGAAGTTTTTTTAAATAGCCAACACATTTAACAAGAGATGCATGTTAAAACATAAATATTTATGCTTAATTTAATTGTCAAATATAATCATAGACTTAAATAACATTATTTAACAGAAACAATCAACTGAAATAATTAAAGATTGAGCTATTTTGCATATTCACAATGCTGAATTTATTGGATCTCTTATTCAGATTTTTTTTAGCATCGCATCTTACTACCCGTTTGGGTTATACGCTTAAGTACTAATTACGCTAACGTTTTAGGGATTAATAAAGTTATATTAATAGGAAGTGTACCCACATTTGCATGGAGAGTGGAAAAACCACCCTTAGTACATTCAACCGAGATTCTAACCTCGAGTTACTCGTCTAGCCTACTGTAAGAGTAGCGTGTTAGACCATGCAGCCACCAAAGTGGGTCAGATATCTTTACTATTGACCTAAGTAGTGTTGTCTGAGCTTTCATAGCTATAACCAAAATAACTTGATTAGGTGTAATGATGATATTTAAATAATAAAGAATTACTCTTGGATAAGACAATCAAACCTTGGACCCTTGGTTTATAAGATCAATGCTCAACCACTGAACTATAAATAATTGTATTTAGTTGTGTATGTCCTGTTGGAAACATAGGGTTAATTGTAATACTTGTCGATTAAATCATACCATTATTATCATTATCAATATAGTTTACTACCACTACTTTATTAATCATGTAGAAATGAAAGTAAATAAGTGAATTTATGATCAAGTATCAATGCTTAAATAAGTAAAATAATTTATGAATATTTATATCAGCACTTACATAAATGCATTTATGATTAGGTTTCAATGCTTATTTTAGTGAATTTATCAGTAGATATCAACACTTACATAAATGCAATATTGAGCAGGTATCAACGCTTATATAGATACATTTATGAGTAGATATCAAGGCTTACATAAATGCATTTATGAGTAGGTATTCAAGCTTATAGAAGTTAGTAGGCAATAACTTTTGTGATCAATACAATCTGTAAGAAAAATTTAATGTTGTTTTATAATCACTCACCACTTATCTGTATTTTAATAATTGCTGAATCTGTGCCCAAGTCATTTTCTGCAACTACTCTGTATGATCCACTATCCAGTTTGCTTCCATCACGAATAGTCAAAATGGCATGTCTCTCCTATGAAACATATGATTCATTTATCATCACATCCATTTCTTATTTATTGATAAATTAATGTGTTACAAAAATAGGATCAAAGTCTAAGGTACAAAAGTTGATATAATATTTTGAGTTGTATTAAATCTTGTATTGTAAATTTAATAGTTTGGAGTTATAATAACAAAAATACAAGATACAAAATTTATAAACCATGAGGTGCCAGATTGACAGACTAATATAGCTATAAATTGTTTAGTAAAATAATTTGGTTTTATTAAACTAGACATGAAGAACTTGAAAATAGTATCCATAATTATTTATTGGATTCTATCAAGTAAAGGGAACTGGACATACAGTTAAATAAATGGCTTATAGAATACACACATAGATTCAATTCAATGGTTATTCATATTATGACAATCCTTAAATTTAGAGCCTATTAAGAACAACTATCAAACTCATAAAATAGTCTAAACTTGTGAAAAGCTAAAATCAATAAACACCTAATTTTTATATGTGTTTAACATAATAGTGTTAAGATCGATTACTGTAAAGTGATTTTTAATTATTTAAATATATTTATTAGTGACAAACTGTAGGAAAAAGATATATCGACAAATGATGTATATTAAACACACTAATAAAATATATTAAATATACAGGTAAGTGGCAAATCGCGGATATAGACAGTACCACATGATTAGGTGGGTAAATAAATATAAGTTGAAACACTCTTTGCAACAAGTCCATTCATCCCACACCTTTTGAGAAAAGGACATTTAAATTTAGAGAGGGATGATATGGCAACTTGTGTGTGAAATTTTCATAAGGTTGCTGGTGACTGGTAGTAGACACATATGTGAGTTCAGTATTGTATAAGTATATACTACACACAAGCAGAATACTGGGATATAGCAACGGCCACGGGAACATCTGACATCCGAGCTGGACCTGCAGTGCGGCTGTATTCGGATCTCTTCTCCAGAAGACATCAGCCAGGTGAGAATGTGTTTTACCGTTTGATACAGCGTGTTTGGGAGACAGTTCAAATGGAACCAACGTCATGAGTGGATGCTGGACGGCCATACAACATATGAACAGAAGATTTTGAAGATGATGTAATAACTGCCTTTCCAACAGCAGCCAGTGTACAGCTCCCAAGAAGTAGAACAAGTTAAGCACATGTCACAGTGGTCAGCTATGCAGGTGTTGTATGATGAGAGCTACCACCAATAACATTATGTCACAACACAGCATCTGCTCCTAAATGATCAGCCTCACCGGGTACAATTTTCCCAGTGGCTACAGCAAAAGCATGCTGCGGATCTGGACTTTATTGGGCATATTCTGTGGACTGATGAAGCATGTTTCACATGAAAAGGAATGAAGAACACCCATAGCAATCACCTGTGGGCAAGTGCTAGCCTGCACCTCGCTCTGTTTGTGTGTATCAGCATCGATTCAGTGTGAACGTATGGGCCGAATTGTTGGGGATATGATTGTGGGCCATTATTTGTTACCAGATCATTTAGATTACCACAGATACCGTTTATTCCTTGACACGGTTTTACCTGGGCTGCTGGAGGATGTCCCATTGCTTGTGCAACAGAGTATGTGGTATCAGTGTGACGTGTCCCTACACACTTTGGGGCACAAGTGCTTCAACTATTAAAAGTCTACCCCAAACAGTGGATCTATTTTCTTACGAAGTCATTTAGATACAAATCCATGCAGTTGTTAGGACATTTGATGTCGACATGCTTTGCAGAGTGAGCTCCATACGTCATTAGGAGCAATGCATAGCCATTTGAGAATCAACCTTCAAATATCTACTTTGAACTAATTATGTGTTTGATTTAAAGCAATAGGCGTAACAAAAATAATTTGTGTGTTCAGTTATTTAATGTCATTTTTCTCAGAAGGCATGGGAAGAATGAATTTATTGCAAAGGGTGTCTTTAACTTATATTTACCAACCTAAACATGGAGTATAGTCCATTTCCGCAAATTAACACTCACGCTGTATATTTATTTACATTCATCTTTAAGTAAACTATAGTAGAATTATAGAGATAAAAAATCATAGCAAGTAAGAGAAGATATACTGTAAAAAAAAAAAAGAGATTATTTTTATTATTTTAGTACACTATAATATTACCTTATAAATTAGATAAAAAATCTATAAATTTTATACTCAATAGTTATAGGCCCAATAAAAATGTTCATATTTAGCAGATGTTTTTAACCCCTGAGCTGATGATCTGGGGTATAAAGTGACCCAATTTAATATTTGTTGGTATGGTAACACTGTCAGGTGCCTCAGAAGCATATTATTCTTTATGTTTCTTAAGTGGAATATTTATATGAGAGCCAAGGGTGATTCTGTACCGTGGCTACAAACCAACATAGCCACCAGCCTCCACCACCTTAAGAGAGTGTATACACACTTACACCATTTTACCGGGAAGTCAATGTCTTGTATGGACACTCCACGCACGTCAACACAGAACACTGCTCATTGTTCGAGTTTGGCTAGGAAACAAGAATGAAGTCGCAAAGTGGGGTGTGACCCCTGTTCGCTTGTACTTATCCCCGAGTTCAAGTCACTGCACAGGCGCTAAAGCTTGGGGAAAGGTGCTAGAAGCGCTATCACGTGTCTCCCTACCCCCTCATGGTCATCCTTACAACATTATGTGCAGGCGTCGGTGAGAGGGCCATTTCTGACTTGCTGTGAATGACTTCATTGGTCATGTGATATCCTCCCTACCAAATTTTCCCACTGTTCAAACTCTAATATAAGCTAGTACCCAGAATGGAACTTTACTCTTTGATGCTAATAGCAAATAAGGGACTTAACAACATGTAAGTGATCATTATTTTGGATTTTTATATATATATATTTTTTTTTATTGAAAACTAAGCATCGGTTAAAATTTTGTCAAAATTATGTAGGGGTTAAATTTGGTTATTTTTGGGCATATATATATATATTTTTTTAAACTAAATTTAATTTCTATTAGTATTTGTTTTGGGTACAGACATATTATGGTCTTAAAACTTTTGGATTCGATTTCAAATGATTTATTCTCAAGTCAATTTTATTATACTTAACCTTTGAGCACTATCTTGCACTTTAATTCTGTCTCTATATGTGTAACGTTGAAGTATGTCCATGCATTACTGAAGATTTTTGTATCATCATTTTTTATTTTTATAATATAAGGAACGTACTTTGATAGACCAGCACTTAGATTAATTGGTACAACTTCTTTGGTCAAATTGAACAGTATATATATTAAGAGTCATAACATAAAGATAATTTATTCAAAGAGAGACTGTTATATCAAGAAATTAAATCAATTAATACAGGTATAATAACATTTCTAAAAAAATCATCATAGAGATTGTTTGAGATCAAAAATTAATTTCCATAAACAGGTAAAAATGTAAATCTGTGCAAAGCACTACTAAGCAGTAACAGAATAAAGGATTAATTGATAAGCTATAAAAAGTGTAGGTTGGCAAATTGACTATATTAGAGCTATTAATACTACAACTAAAGACTTAACAATGAACCCATCAATTGAATGATCAATTATATTAGTAACAAAGAATATTTGGGATATTTAACCAATGACAGTAAAGATATGATTAATAGAAAGTTAAATAATTGACTAGATTATTATTTATGAAGATTACACATAAAAAAATATTGAGAGTATATATACAATATAAAACATATTAAAATGAAAGTTGAGACATAACAAGCAATATAATTTAAAAAAATTATTAATGTGTGTATTGATTAATGTTAAAAACTTGATAACATTAATCCATACACGCATTAATACTTTTTTTAAATTATTTTGCTTGTTATGTATAAACTTTCATTTTAATAGGTTTTATGTTGTATTTATACTGTCAGTTGTTTTTATATGTGTAAGTTTCACAAATAATCATCTAGTCAATTATTTAACTTTGTATTAATCATCTCTTTACTGTCATTGGTTAAATATCCCAAATATTCTTTGTTGCTAATATAATTGATTATTCAATTGATGGGTGTGTAACCTTCCCAATTCCTAATCCATTAGTGTCATTAGTACTTAGGCGTATAACCCGAACGGGTAGTAAGACGCGGTGCTAATAAATAAATAAAATAATTGATGGGTTCATTGTTAAGTCTTTAGACGTAGTATTAATAGCTCTAACCTAGTCAATTTGCCAGTATGACAACATACATTTTTTATAGCTTATCAATTAATATTTTATTCTGTTACTGCTTGATAGTGCTTCATACAGATTTACATTTATCTGTTTATGGAAATTAATTTTTGATCTCTAACAATCTCTATAATGATTTTTTAGAAATGTTATTCTGCCTGTTTTAATTGATTTAATTTCTTGATATAACAGTCTCTCTTTAAATAAATTATATTCATGTTATTAATCTTAATTGTTATTGTTCAATTTGACTAAAGAAGTTGTACCAATTAATCTAAGTGATGTTCTATCAAAGTACGTTCCTTATATTATAGAATTTCATAATTCTCCTTACTACAATTAAAATGAATATAACTAAAAATTTTTTTAAAAAGTTTAATGTTATTGGGGAATACATTAGGTATTTTTATAATGTTAGGAGTTTATTGTTAACTGAGCTAATTGGGTAGAAAGTACTTAGTTATTTTCCTGCCTAAGTTACCCTGGCCTCGTGTATTATTGGATGAGAATAATCATGTTTCTGATTAATATTAGATGTAGCGCTAGATACAAGCACAATTCTTCAAGTTATATTATAAAAGTATGTTTTATTATAACGGATATGTAAAATGTTTAGATTTCCAAGACAAGCTTAATATCATTTATTCAGAGTTATCTTTTGAACGAGTTAGCCCTCATGGGAAGGGGATAGGTTGTATCCATGCTAGCTTTCTAATTTGTGTATTGTTCGCAATTATCGACCTTGTTTGTATTTGAACTGATAATGTTTTCAAACAATAAATATTTCTAATTTAGTTAAATGCGATTCGATCGCTTTATTTTAATATTGTTTTGTTGACATAAGTGTATATAAATTACTTCTTAACATGTATTTTGGACTTTGTCTAATATTGAGCTATGTTCGCTATCTCAAAAGATTATATCGTTTTCCTTTTTGAGACTTATTCTTTTGTCTGTGAATAAATCGGTCTTGTGGTCTATGCTAATTCCATGTTATTTGTTTTGCATTAATATTAAGCGATACCCTAACTCCCTTAACGTCATTTGTTGAAAGCTCATCTTTATTATTGTTAAGATAGCTAGGTCTAGTTGATTATTAGTCAAAATGAGATTTGGTTAATTGGGTAAAATAGTATTCTTTTAAATATTTTTTTGTCTAGATACTTGGGCTTGGCATATTTCAGAGTAGGTCGGATAAAGATCCCTGGTGATCTGCTTTTTTTTATTTTTTGTCTTGCAACCCTTTCACTATGGTTGGTTTCTTGAATGTACATGGCACGTACATTCTAGTATCCTGAGAGCTTAGTGAAAAGGGTTGAATTCTCGTTCCTAGTTTTTTAAAAGTCTTTTTACCTTTTTTTTTTCTCTATTAACTATATTTGTATTGTAGGTGTATTCACAATGTATTTGTATAAGTACCAATTAACAAAATAATATCCCAAAAGTAAATTTTGTAATAATCTGAAATTATAAAACTTTTTTTAGAAAACATTCCATGTTATAAATTTTGCCACTTTATATTGACACTATCAGTTAGTTTTATTTAATTTAGTGGAATTTATTTAAATTAACGCAAATTAAAAACGACATTACTAGGAGAAGAGTATACAGAGATTGTATCAGTTTGAAATGTATGATTTAACATTTAGATTTTTTAAATTTTGAATGTATATTTTTATGATGGATGGAAACACAAATAAAATTGTATATCTAAATTATTGTTTAACTAAAGGATCTTAATTAATAGTAGTTTGTTCTACAATGTCCTTTTATTATAATTAAAGCTTATTATATTACCACATTGATCATTTCATGGTCTTGCCTTAAGTGTAAAAATAAATAATCTTCATCTAATTAGGACCCCATCTTACCCTACAGATAACTCAAATAAGTAAACATCTTAAAACAGGAATCACAGACTAGTCTGGTAGCCTGTAGTCTTCGATATAAGACAGAAGCATTGAAATAGGTCAAATCGTCTAATCATTTTAAATATTATACTATAAAGTCCTTGTGTTTTTAAAATAAAAGAATTATTACACTCATCCCATTTTTAATGTTGTATAGGGAAGAGTAAAGAGAACTTAGCTTTGATATAATTTCTTCTTCGCGTTTAGTAATGGATCAAATTTACTTGTAAATAGCTCGTGGGATAGCCCTTTGGAAATTTTATGGAAGCTATCACAAGCAGTATAGTTAAATTAAGGATTTCAAAGCAAACAAGGAGTCCTAGGTACTTCAAAGTCATATTTGTTTACTATAAATATATATACATTATTTTTGTGTGTATGTGTGTACTCTCTCTCCTCTCTCTCTCTCTCTCTCTCTCTCTCACACACACACACAAACACACAAACACACAAACACACACACACAAACACACACACACAAAAACAAACACACACACACACATAAAATAAAGATTCTGATCAGTACAAATATTTCTTGATAAACCCCTAGGAATATATTTTTCAATGCCATACAGTTTTGATACCAAACTTCATCCAGTTTGTAAGCTATGTTTTTTGTGTTGTGTTAAACCTTAGGTGCTAGTACCTTGCGTCCATTTGGAATCAACTTTATAGAGATTTTATTTAATGTTTTAAATGGAAACCTTTTTAATAATTATATTCAAAAATTGAATATATAACTAAACAATGTCGTTATATGCCAAATTATGTCAAATTAATTGTTCGAATATGATGAAAATAAAAAACTATCAATTAATTTTAGTATTAAATAAATTCTGACTGACCATGATAAAGTATTTATTCCAGTAAATGTATAAAAATAAGTATTTAATTTTTGTATTTTCAAATTTTAAAATATATTTTGTTTTCAATGTGAGGTTTTTAAGTTTGTTTTCTTTTGTGGACATTATGTTAAAAGTATATTAATTTTAATAATTGCACAGAAGTAAACCAAATAATTATTATTGTGACTGAAAAATATATAAAACATATTGTATAATGTTTTGGTAATATTGATGAGTGATAGGCAGTTGACGAATAATAGTTAAATAGGTGCTTACTAATATAATACTGGTTTGGTATTGTATACAACCTAAACCCTGATTTCCACTTTTGTGGTTTTACATGACAGCTAGCAGAAGCGAGCAGATGGTATCAGTAATGCCAACATTGTCTTAAAGTAACTTTTGTCAACATATTTGTAAATAATAATTATTTGGTAAGTGTCACTATTATTATCACTAAAAATATTATCAATCACTTTTAACAATGCTTCCCCAAGGATTAGAGTATAATTTTCTTGTACATAATCTAATTTAAGAAAAAAAAGTCTAGTTAATTCATTCTAGTTTTTCTTTTAATTCTTGTGGCCATTTCAGTTTAAATAGAGCGTGAAATTTTACATTTAATAGTATTATATTCAGTTATTCATATTTTTATAACGGGCCTCGCATATCTTTAACATAAATAAATGGTTTGTGATAATAAAGAGTAAAAAAGATACAAAATGTTTTTGAAATAATATTAAGTTTAAATTTTGTAAACACCGTGTATGGATACGATTCGCCGTAAAAACTGAAATAAGTTCCCTACGTCATCACCGGCAGCATAGCTTCTATCCAGTGGCCATATTTGTTTTCGGCATTTAAGGCCACTTTTAACGTTCTCTTGCTTTTAATAATTAATTTGAATTAAACAGCAAAAGAAAACTTCAAAACTTAACAACCAACCAAATGGTTATTTCATAACCAAAATCTAACAATTTTAAATAGACATTATAACAGTGAATTCTCGTATAAAATACAGTTAATAAAACCACGTGCGCGAGTAAAAATTTTGAAGGAAAAAAATATTTAATACTTGTAAAATTGTAGTTGAGTATTTACAGGCGTATCTTTGCTACCGTTAATAATTTTATTACAACTTTGAATAATACAGTGTCTTTTTTGAATATTAATTCGGCTACTTAGTCTGTGTGTTCTTTTGAGAATATTATTTCAGTGTGAACATATTATCCTTGGAAAATAAACGTTTTTTTTAGTGATCTTAGAATAATTATTTATTAAATATAAAATAAAAGCGTGTGATAAAAAGAAAAGCGAGTGTTTCTGAGTGATCGATATACATTATTCGAAAATTTAAGTGTATCAAGACTATTAAATAAATATTTTAACCCCAAGATTGTGTTGTGTTGGCCTCTAGGCTAAACCTCGAGTTTTATGATGTTTATATTATTCAAAATACATCTGTGAAGTGTAATAAAAAATACTTGCGAGTGTTTCTCCAGTGTTGATAAATAAAATACCAGGATAAGATTTCGAGTTATAAGTTATTGTATTTTTATTAGAGACTTTGTTATAACTGTTTAAAAGTAGTGAATTTAAAATAGATTTTTGTTGGTTAGGATAGCTTTTGATTTGTCATTGTCATTTATTTTATAGGCCTAAACATATTTTCTTGGATATTGATTTTTATTTGTTAAATTATTTAAAGTTATCATAAATAGGCCTACATATTAAAACAAAATAATATAACAGATTGTAAAGGCGAGCATAATGAATATGTTTTCTTCGAGAATTTCTCTAGAGGTAAGAATATTATTTTTCATTTTATAAACAAAAGTTTGAATTGTTATATAGTACTCATACAATAGCACAAAATGTTTAATTTTTAATTATTACACTACTAATCGGCGTTGACATTTAGTTGCAAGAAGGTCCTACATAGCCACAAAGGTTTTAGTTTTTAAACAGTAGGCTACCACTTGTACCGTGGAAAGACTAACCCTGCTCCGGCTACAAACATTACTCACCCCAGCCAACGGACCTGCTGCAATTTCACATTAGAACTATGATCACGCCATACAAACGATCAGAATCGACAAATGAACTGTGTGTGTGAAGTGGCATCTGACCCAAATTGTGGAGTGGAATTGCCCGTGAAACGCGCATGCGCAATATGGACTTGTCTGGACATTGGTAACAAGAGTGACTCCCACCCCCCACCCCTGTGTCAACGTCGCTGTGCGCAGGCGCTAGACTCAAGAGACGAGCGCTTCATGGCGTCATCCCGGCCTCCCCTTTGCTTCCCCCTTCTGAATAAGATTGAATATAAGCTGGTCTGTTTCTATGGAGGTTACTCTTTGATGCCTTACAGATATTAGGTGTACATGGGCGATATGTAGGCCTCTAGGACTAAACTAATGTAAGTCTGTCTAAATATGTAGGGATTTATCTTCGGACCATTTGGTTGCTAAATTCAGGTCAGGGTTCTGGTCTCGGTGTAGATCAGCTATAATCCAGTAATTCTCGTCTTCGGACCATATGTGTGTAAATATTCAGGTTAGGGTTGTAGTCTTGGGGCAGATTTGCTATATGTTTGGAATGTTAATTTTTAGGGAAGTAATTTGTTACGAGTTTATTCATGTATAGGAGATTCAATGCTAGTAGAAAGCCAGATACTTGATATAATGTTTAGGGAAGTATTTTGTTACGAGTTTGTTCATGTATTGGAGGTTCAAAGCTAGTGAAAGGCCAGATACTTGGTATAATGTTTGGGGAACCAATTTGTTACGAGTTTGATCATGTATAGGAGATTCAAAGCTAGTGGAAAGCCAGATGGCTGTGATTCTCGTTGTTTAAAGTAATTATTTTGTGGGACTTGTTAATTATTATTAGTTTATTTGATGACGGTCAGGTTAAGATAAAGTTTGGTATTTATGCTCGCCATTTCGCGAGACATTTGTAAATTAACAAATTAGTATGATCCTTATATATGACTTTTTACTTTTGGTCTAATGGATAGGTCTAGGAACTATAGGGCCCTAACATATTCTTGTAATGTTTAAGGATAACTAGCTATTCCCTACATACTCATTATATTCATCTTATTTGTAACCTTGTTTTAATAATCACAGCATATATGAGGTTAAATTTAATCAATGTTAAGACATTGATATATTTATATATTTTGTTTTTGTCACGCTTAGCTTAATGTGGCGTTCACTATTACCGAGTCAGTAGTATGGGGGATTTAATCATCCTTCCAAGTATTGTAAATTTGTGTACGAAATATTATTCAATATAAATTTATATTAATCTTATTGTAAATAATCACACCTGAAGTATTATTCAATAAATTCTATAATTTATTGTAATATCACTCCGAAATATTATCAATAATTCTTTTAATATTATTGTAAATAATCACACCTGAAATATTATTCAATATAAATTTCTATTAATCTTATTGTAAATTATCACAGCAATAAATTAGCCGTTGGGCCATGATTGTGAACTTCCTTCATTATTATTTATATTTAATTGCATTTATGAATTGTCCTTTAGGCATAGTTGTGTATGTTCAGGCGTGACATGGGAATTTCTGGGCTTGTAGGAAATAATCAATAAGATCCCCTGTGATTACTCTTCCTTTTGTACAATTAAACACTGACTGCCCGAGATTGATAATTAGGGGCTTAGGTTGTGCTAGTGAGGGAATAAGCCCGCGGGCAGGGTGCAAGCTGCGCAAACTCTGCTTCACAGGGTTATATTATATCTTTTGATTATTTTTCTTAAATTGTTTTTCTTGTATGTTACAAGCCCCGTTCTACGCCATGGATCAAACACCACTGGACACAGCCGAAACACTTGGCAGTAAATCACAAGTTTACAAGCTGAACCGAGAGGCGTTAATTGCGGAGCTCGTGGGCCGAGGGATAGTTGTTAACCCCGAATCCACTGTTCGTGAATTGAGGACCATGCTGTCTCGGGAGTTGGGTGAGAAAAATCCATTATATTCTGACATCGATAATAGTGATGTGCCCGGTCAGTGGTCGATAGGAATAGAGAGGTGTCTATGGGCAATGTTGAGAGGCAGGCCCCATTAGATCCCGTTAGTAACACGTTGTCTTCACGGAACCCGCTCTCAACAATGTTTTTGTTCGGTCAGACGGTTCACATGATAATAAGACTAGGTCCAAAGTAGTCAGCGATTGGTTGAATCGCATTCCTGTGTGTGATGGGCAGAATAGTTCTGCGTTGTTTGCTTTCCTGCTGGAAGTAAACAAAGTCCATAAATTACGTCTTGTTGAGGACGCGGAAATATTAGTGTTATGTCTGGGGAAAACTTCTGGGTTCTTAACACACCTCATATCTGAGGGGATAAGTCAGGGGACCCCCTGGGTTACTGTTAAAGATAACATATTCGACTCTCTAGTTTCTAGAAGAGAAAGGGAACGTTTATGTTCAGAATTCGTGTACCGTTTCCAACTTCCTCATGAGTCTCTTAGGATTTTTATTCTTTCTGTGTCGGAAGCAGCGAGTATCCTCAATTTAAAACTCAGCGAGCCCCAAATCGTAGAAATCATTCTGGAAAATGTATCGCCGCTTACCAGGAGACATTTTGTGTTTTCCCAATTGCCGCGGTCTTTTTCAGAGTTGTACTCTCTGGCTTCCAAAATTGAGGGATCGCTTTTGGGTGAAAGGGAATATTTTGAGAAGCACCCTATTACCGTTTCTAAACCCTCCACTTCATCGACCCCTTTTGAACAAAAGTCAAAAAATAGTTTTGGTCAGCTTACATATTCTCAGACCCCCCCCGTGACTAATAGACCTTATAATAATAAACCTACTGGGCAACGAGGAGGGAATAATAGTCGCGATCTATCTCGAGTTAGATGTTTTGGTTGTAAGCAATTAGGGCATCTCCGGTACCAATGTCCGGCGGGAAACGAGTAACGTGTAACCAGAGGAGTGGTCGAGTTACACGGCGGTTTGATAATAATAAACCACTCGAGACCCCTATCCCCATGATCGAGTTTAGTATTGGGTCAAATCACGGTACCGCTTTAATCGACACGGGCGCTAACGCGTCTTTCATTAATGCCGAATTTCTGAGTAGCATCCGGGGTGGTAAGCCCAAAAGTGACATTCGAAATAAATAAGTGTGCTCCCCGTACCTTTGTGTTAGGGAATGGCAGTAGCATTGTTATTGATAGATTTGTTTATCCTTCTCTCAAGATTGATTGTTTTTCGTGGAAAAGAAGGTTATATGTTGTAAGCAAACTTGTGTGCGACGTCATATTAGGAATCGACTTTTTATGGGCCACTAGAGGTATCTTAGATTTGGGCTTGGGACATTTAAGTTTGGGTTTAATTCTCGGATTAAAGTGCCATTGTGTCTAAGTTCTAGGCCCATATGGTGTAGTCACTTAGGAAGCGAGGAAGATCGCATTAATACTTTGATTAAGAAGTACTCGGATGTCATAACACCCGTCTGGGGAAAATGTGACATACTCCCCTATGACATTGTAGTCACAGACGAGATTCCGGTAAGGTCAGGTCCCTACTCGTGCAACCCACCCAAATTGAAGATATTTCGTGAGATGATAGAGGACTTAGAGCAGAAGGGAGTCATTAGACCATCTAAATCTCCTTATGCTAGCCCGGCGTTTATTATTCCTAGGAAAGGACAAGGATATAGGTTGATCGTAGATTATAGAAAAGTTAATCAAAAAATCCAGTTTGATCCTTACCCCATGCCTAGTGTGGAGAGTGCGTTCCAACATCTAGGGGGCGCTAAAGTGTATAGTCTCATTGACTTGAATGCCAGTTTTTTACAATGCGCTCTCACTGAGCGGTCAAAAAAGTATACGGCATTCGTTACCCCTTGGCAACTATATGAATTTAATCGTGTGCCGTTGGGCGCTAGTATCGGTGGCCAGGCGTTAAGCCGTGTTCTGGATCACATCTTTTCTGACTTGAAATATAAGTTCATCTTTAATTACCTTGATGACATTTGTGTCTACAGCAATTCTATGGATGAGCATCTTGAACATTTAGATATTGTACTGAGCCGTTTGCGTCAGGCGGGTTTGACTGTGAACCCTGACAAGGTCACGTGGGCCAAACAGTCTATCAAGTATCTTGGGTATATTATTTCCAATGGGAATATGCTGGTCGATCCCGAAAGGGTGAAACCCATTATCGATTACCCACAACCCAAAAACTTAAAGGGTGTGATGCGTTTCATTGGCATGTGCGCTTACTACGCACGCTTTATCCCGCATTTCTCTGAAATTGCTGCCCCCTTAAATTGCTTAAAAAGAAAGGGTGTCCCATTCACCTGGGGAGAAGAACAATCCCGAGCTTTCAAAACGCTTAAGGGCAAACTGATTAGCCCCGAGGTTTTGCACATGCCGATTTCTCTTGCCCATTCCTTCTTCATGTCGACGCATCTTCTGTCGCACTAGGCGCAGTTTTGTCCCAGCGAACCGCAGACGGAATTCGTCCCGTGGCTTTTGCAAGCAAAACCTTATCTCTTGCTGAACAAAAATATAGTGCTTTCGAGAAGGAATGTCTGTCCTGTGTTGTGGGTGTCGAGAAATTCTCTGACTATCTAGAACAGCGCGAATTCGAACTGTACACTGACAACATGGCGTTGTCATGGATGTGGCGACACCCGAAGCAGTTAGGAAAGATTGGTAGGTGGGTGCTACGCCTATCGAAATACAAATTCAGCACGCATCACGTTCCGGGAAGGGATAACGTGACTGCTGATGCCCTGTCTCGGATGGCGGAAGATCTGGAGCCAATTGAGAATGAAAATATTGTACAGCCATTTAATGTAATTCATTCCATTCCGGAGTCGTTCATCTCGATTCGAGATCATCAAGGAAGTGACTCGTGGTGCTCGGGACTTATAGAGAAAATAAATAAGGGAGAGGAAGTGGGTCCTTATTCTCTTCACAAAGGGCTTCTTGTAGTATCTGCTAGGAAAGGGAAAGGGAAGAAGATTGTTGTCCCGACTGTGGTACGTCAAATGTTGTTGCGTTATTTCCATCATTCTATTGTCGGTGGTCACCTGGGTATACTTAAAACTTATCGCAAAATCTCTAGAGAGATTCTTTTGGCCAGGAATGTACAATGATGTGAAACGGCAAGTTGGGCAGTGCGAAGATTGCCAAAAGGCCAAACCGGCGCAGAACACGAAAGTTGGGCTCCATTCGGCCGATGTGGCTCGATTTCCGTGGGAAAAAGTGTTCGTCGACTATGTTGGCCCCCTGCCCCGATCCTCCTTAGGGAATACTTGTATACTCATTGTGCTAGATGCTTTCTCTAAATTTGTGGTTATTTTACCGTTGAGGGACATGAAAGCGAAGACCACTGCTAACGCGCTGGCTAGACGCGTGTGGGCGGTATTTGGTGCCCCCCGGATTTTAGTGAGCGATAACGGGCCATGTTTTAGGTCTGCCACTTTCAAAGACATGTGCTTCGGATGGGGCATTAAACATGTAACCACCAGCCCCTACTATCCTTGCCCTAACCACGTGGAACGATTCAATAGGAATCTTAAGGTGGCCTTAACCATTTTTCACTCGGTTGAACAAGCCAGGTGGGATCGTGATATTGAGTTCTTGAATGTCGCGTTTAATTCCGCGTTTCATGAATCTACCAATGCCTCGCCTGCTTCGTGTTTTTGGGGAGAGAACTCAACCACCCTCTGCTAGCGGTGTGGGATGTGGACCCTTTATTGGGTGGGGATGAGAAGATCTCGCATAAGGATAGATGCCAGGAGGCGTTCGAAGCTTTAAAAAGGGCACATAAAAAAGTAGCTGATAGGTATAACCTTGGGCGTGTCCCTGTTTCGGTTACTATTGGGGACCTGGTTCTCAGTAAATGCTACCCACTGAGCTCCGCAGCTGACAAGATCTCGGCGAAGCTGAGTGCTAGGTGGGGTGGTCCATGGCGGGTTTGAGCGTTTTCTCACCCCTGTTACCCTTCTCTTGAGTGATGTTGGTGACCCATCCATCACAAGACGAGCCCACGCATCCCAAGTCAAACCGTTCGGCATCAAAGAGTCCTCATCCCTGGTTCAGGGATGAGTATGTTTGTAAATACGTGCTGTTCAAGAGTAAGTGCTAGTCTGTAAGTTAATTGTAAGTCCCGCAAAGAGACCGCTTAGTACCCGGCGGAAAAATAAACTTAATATCATAAACTTTATGTTGGAAATTGTCTATAACTAGACTAAACTGTCTGTACCATATTGTGATACGCTAGGAGGAGGTGTGATAAGCACATTACTGTTAAAGACGCATTCTTGCACAGAGCTTATTCTGTAGTAATTTGAGATATATTAAATCTCATCTTGTAATTTTAAAAATTTTTTGGCATATTTGAGACTTTAGTTAGATTCTAGTGTTTTTTGAGTCTCTCTTTTGAAAGGAGAAAGTTACTTAGTCTGGAGAGAATTGTAATTTTGTGTGATCTGGGTACTGGCTTGTATCTTTCTTGTTCAGTGGGTTCCTCCTCCCTCCTTCATTCCGCTGGTGCAGCCGAAGGAAGGAAGAGTCTCGACCATCTCCGAAGAATGCTGCATAGGCGTGGGGGTGGTGAGCACATCACTGGAGGTCATGGGGCGCTTTCCGAGCAGACTGGACTGGGTGTTGAACTGCTGCCGGTTCGGTGACCAAGTAAGACGTCGCTTGAGTCACTTTGGCATGAAGCAGGACCACCTTGGTTGCAGGGAGACGCGGGAGCTGTCTCGTTTAGGGGCAGAGGATTTGTACCGTGGAAAGACTAACCCTGCTCCGTCTGCAAACAGTACTCACCCCGCCAACGGACCTGCTGCAATTTCACATTAGAACTATGATCACGCCATACAAACGATCAGAATCGACAAATGAACTGTGTGTGTGAAGTGGCATCTGACCCAAATTGTGGAGTGGAATTGCCCGTGAAACGCGCATGCGCAATATGGACTTGTCTGGACATTGGTAACAAGAGTGACTCCCACCCCCCACCCCTGTGTCAACGTCGCTGTGCGCAGGCGCTAGACTCAAGAGACGAGCGCTTCATGGCGTCATCCCGGCCTCCCCTTTGCTTCCCCCTTCTGAATAAGATTGAATATAAGCGGGTCTGTTTCTATGGAGGTTACTCTTTGATGCCTTACAGATATTAGGTGTACATGGGCGATATGTAGGCCTCTAGGACTAAACTAATGTAAGTCTGTCTAAATATGTAGGGATTTATCTTCGGACCATTTGGTTGCTAAATTCAGGTCAGGGTTCTGGTCTCGGTGTAGATCAGCTATAATCCAGTAATTCTCGTCTTCGGACCATATGTGTGTAAATATTCAGGTTAGGGTTGTAGTCTTGGGGCAGATTTGCTATATGTTTGGAATGTTAATTTTTAGGGAAGTAATTTGTTACGAGTTTATTCATGTATAGGAGATTCAATGCTAGTAGAAAGCCAGATACTTGATATAATGTTTAGGGAAGTATTTTGTTACGAGTTTGTTCATGTATTGGAGGTTCAAAGCTAGTGAAAGGCCAGATACTTGGTATAATGTTTGGGGAACCAATTTGTTACGAGTTTGATCATGTATAGGAGATTCAAAGCTAGTGGAAAGCCAGATGGCTGTGATTCTCGTTGTTTAAAGTAATTATTTTGTGGGACTTGTTAATTATTATTAGTTTATTTGATGACGGTCAGGTTAAGATAAAGTTTGGTATTTATGCTCGCCATTTCGCGAGACATTTGTAAATTAACAAATTAGTATGATCCTTATATATGACTTTTTACTTTTGGTCTAATGGATAGGTCTAGGAACTATAGGGCCCTAACATATTCTTGTAATGTTTAAGGATAACTAGCTATTCCCTACATACTCATTATATTCATCTTATTTGTAACCTTGTTTTAATAATCACAGCATATATGAGGTTAAATTTAATCAATGTTAAGACATTGATATATTTATATATTTTGTTTTTGTCACGCTTAGCTTAATGTGGCGTTCACTATTACCGAGTCAGTAGTATGGGGGATTTAATCATCCTTCCAAGTATTGTAAATTTGTGTACGAAATATTATTCAATATAAATTTATATTAATCTTATTGTAAATAATCACACCTGAAGTATTATTCAATATAAATTTCTATTAATCTTATTGTAAATAATCACACCTGAAATATTATTCAATATAATTTCCTATTAATCTTATTGTAAATTATCACAGTAATAAATTAGCCGTTGGGCCATGATTGTGAATCTTCCTTCATTATTATTTATATTTAATTGCATTTATGAATTGTCCTTTAGGCATAGTTGTGTATGTTCAGGCGTGACATGGGAATTTCTGGGCTTGTAGGAAATAATCAATAAGATCCCCTGTGATTACTCTTCCTTTTGTACAATTAAACACTGACTGCCCGAGATTGATAATTAGGGGCTTAGGTTGTGCTAGTGAGGGAATAAGCCCGCGGGCAGGGTGCACACTAGGTTAAGGGACTTAATACAAATATACTTAGACCTTTATGAAGTGCTCAAAAAAAGGAATTAAATCTGTGAGTAAAAGTTGTTTTTCCACATAACTATACAATATTTAAATAATTAAAGCATTGTAAAGGCCCACTTTTCAATTGATATGACTGGCTTCCAAAATTCGGTTAGGCCTACTTATAATTCTTCAGCCAAACTATTCAATCATCAAAGAATCTTGCATTAATATTTGGTTTAGTACTAACGATCACCATAAGTCTATATATTTTTCTATAGGAATACTAGTACATTTAGATTTTTCACATTTATAATGTTATTAATAATACTATTTGTAAAAAAACTATTAAAATTATTTATTTATAATAATAAAAACTAATATGGGATTAAATGCAAAATTTAAATTTTTTTAAAATAAAATATAATATTTTAAAATTTTATAAACAGTAATATATTATCACATTTATAATGTTATTAATAAAACTATCAACAAATAATTATTAGTAAAATAAATAAAATTTTAAAAATTATTTATTTATAATAATAAAAACCAATATGGAATTAAATACTAAATTAAAAAAAATAATATCATGGAAAAAATAAATAATTAATACTAGCCCTAACATCAACATATCAAGGTCAACAATAAATAAAAAATTAATAAATATAAATAAAAAAATAAATAAAACAGTCATATATGTTTCTTGTATAGACCTCAATTTTGGCTGTCAGAAGTGACAGCTGATAAACACATGTTTGTGCAGATCATATGGTTCGGCGGAAGGATACATAGTTACTTTTCAAAGCTATCAGAAGTCAGCTGTGAGCTGTCAGTCAGCACCACAAAAGATAAAATTGAGGTATAGGAGACCTCACTAAGAAAAGAGTCTTATTTTGGTTCAGTGTACCTGACTGAGGTCAGGAACTCCAGTCTTTAGATCCATAAAACACAAATTAAATTCTAAGATTGGATGTTTCATAAAAAAATATAAGTTACTGAAGAGATTAAATTATGCTATCAGTAACTGTGATATAGCTACAATTAATTATTCAAAATCAGGACACTTTAAATTTATGTTTCCTTTTAACTATGACCTATCTCTTTTATCTAAAAGCATGGAAACAATGTGATCAGTTTCTAACTGTATCAGGATAAATTGATGTTAAATAATTTGATATAGAATTATTGTGGTTTTAATCTTTTCTTGTAGCTATGTACCAATGTTGGTGTCTTTGAAATAAAAAGAAATCTTCTATAAAAATGACATGGTGTTAAGAGAATATTATTATACTTGTGGTTACATGGTTAGAGTAGTTGATACAAAATACCATTAATTTAGATATTTATGAACTGTGTATTTTCTCTTGATTAGCTTTAAACTTCCCCAAGTAATAAGTTGGTTGCATGATTTGTTTCATTTATTGGTAAATAATTGATTTAAATTTAATGTTTAAGCCTCATCAAACAGTGAGCTGTGTTGATAGGAGTTTCATGATAGTTGACAAGTGGCACTGTGCAAGTTAAATTAGAGTTACAATTATGTAACAATCAATGAAGTAAGATTAGGTGATTATGGTGGTGAACTTAAATATAAACACTACTTTTTAGTGAGCATTGTTGCCATGCACTCAATTTGAAAATATAGCTAAATTACCTTTCTTTCAACAGCAAAATGTCCACCTGATTCAATGGTTTCTCCATCTTTAACCCATGATATCTTAGGCTTGGGGAAACCAGTGAAAGGTATTTTTACTACTACATTTTCTCCTTTGTCAAAGAATGCCGTGTCACGGAACCGAGGGGGTATGTTCAGTCTTGGAGCAGCTGTATACATAAGAGTTTGATCAAATTATAAGTACTATACTATTTTAGTTAAGAATTATATAATATTATTACAATAATAAAAATTGATCAAAATCAAGGAAAAATAAAATAATACATGCAAATTTAATGAAGAAAGCCTACCTAGGGAATTAGGGAAAATGTGCAAAGAATCCAATGCACATAGGTGACCTCTTCTTTAATTCTTTTATTTTCTATAGTAGAAATAGTCAAACATACATTTAAACATAAATTTTAACACAAATTGGGTAATATTTTGGCAGTGTTGCCTTTATCAAACAAAAAGGTTTAAACAAACACTAGATTACTCCATTTTTATCTCCAAAAGAAACTGTTAGAAAAAACATTGTTCCAACTGTTGTATGAGTAAAAATAAATTTCTCAAAGCTTTGGCTGTGGTTATCCACAGTAAATAATTTAAATATAAATATGAAATACTTAATTAGAAAAAAGGTAATAGTAATAAAAGAGAAATCATATATATGTATGTATGTATCTAATAATAATAATAATAATAATAATAATAATAATAATAATAATAATAATAATAATAATAATAATAATAATAATAATAATAATGAAGATGTTAATCTCTTGGATGAAAGAGACTATCTTCTATTAGGGCCTGGTGGTATTCTTGAATTGGTAATACAATGGTGGCCCAGTTCCAACTGTCCGAGTTGAGAACTGTTACTCTGTTTGGGAAATGCAACTAATATTTTTGTTTTGTAGAGGTTTGAAAGTCCTTTTGTGGGTGTCAGCATGGATAGTTACTGGCTCGTCCGGTCTTTGTGGTTTGACTCAAAATGATTATTGTTCATTTGTTATATGAGAGAAACTGTAGTAAGGCCTATACATTCTGCATCACATGATTTGTACTGTAGTTGATGTATTAAGTTATTTGTTTTGCAATTGTAATGATCAGGGATTTTGTATTTCAATTTAGTACTTTGCTGTAGAAGGATGTAGCTGGTAGGTGAATCCCACATGTTTTACAATGAGAGTTACCGCAGGGGTATGATTTTTTGGTAGTCGGACTTTCTTCTCAGATTCTCTTGAGGTCAGGAAGTTTAAAATGGAGAAAAATATTGTGGAGATTGGGTGACTAGGACTTTCAAAGCTGATGCACCACCAACATATTAATAGCATTTCCCAAATAGTTCAATGGCCCTTATTATTATTATTATTATTATTATTATTATTATTATTATTATTTATTAGTTACATTTTAATAATATTACCTTTTTTTCCAATTAAGTATTATATATTTATATTATATATATTGGATATCACCACACAAATCTTTGAGAAATTAATTTTTTTTCCTATAAGAGTTGGCACAATGTTTTCCTAACAATTTATTTTTTACTTAAAAATTGAATAATTTAGAGTTTGTGTAAAGTGTATTCCCTCTTTTCTTTTTGTTTAATAAAGGTAATAGTTCTGAAATATTACTCAATTTATATTTTACATGTGTATTTAACTATTTCTATTTGAGAAGATAAAAGAAAGAAAGATATCACCTTTGTGAATTGGATTCTTTCCACATTTTCTCTATTTCCCTAGGTGGGCTTTCTTAATTAAATTTACACTCATTAGCTTATTTATTTATTTATGTTAATTTCTATTATTATAACATTATTTAGCCACCTCATTGTTAAACAAAATATTATTCAATTAATAAATACAATTACTATCTAATCAAGTTACATAGTAGGGGCTACTGACTGATTTAGGAAGGTGATGTCCAATGTAAGCTGCACAATGAAATTTTTTTTTCACCTTATCTTGATTTTCCACATTTCCTCCAGGTAATCCATCTCATCCTTATATGTAATTTATCCAATTAATGGCATTAAAATGAATTCGCAAGGAAAATATTTATTTACTATATTATAATACATATGTAATTTTCCTGATCTTATAAATAAGTGAGAATAGATACTATAATAATTTTAATTTTATTCTTTTTTTTATTTTCATTTCATTTTTCTTTACTAAAGTGCTAGCCACCAATAGAGACCTCTTACATGCTAGTAATGAAGATACATAAGAACATATTATGGTTAGCAAATTAAAAATTAATAACCACATTATGTTTGTATGTATGTGATTACAATGAACAGTTTTAATAGTATAGTAGGAGTAAAACAAGAAAAAAAAAATTATTCAGTCATAATAATTATTTTAAGAGAAAAGTTCACAATAAGCAAACAGATAGTATTAAAAAATGATACGGATGTACCTTAAATAACACTATAACTTTGGTTCTTATATCATGGTAAAAATCAAATTCTGGAAATCTAGAGTTAATGCTACTTATACAATGTCCAAGAGGGCTGAATTTTGGGAGTTACTGATAGAAAATGTTTTGGGATCTATAGAAGCACGAGAAGGCACCATGATACCCACATGTTCGAGGGCAGATTGGCAAGAAATTTTACCATTAAAAATGTTAAAAACAAAAAGGGCATCCCGATAGATTCTTCATGAGAAGAAAGTTTGGAGCCCTGAAAGGTTTCTAATTCTATTATAATCATTGTAAAAACGGTTGAAAGAGAATTTATCTCTGCATGCAGCTTAATAAGGCCGAGTAATTTAAGAAAGTGAGAAACTATATTATCAACATGAAAGTGAATGTGGAACTTATGGTCTAATATTAAACCAAGGTCATTAACATAGAGACAGCCTTCAATAATATAATTATACATTTTATAAGTGAAAATAAATGGGTGGTTTTCCTGGTGAAAGATGTAGCCTTAGTTTTGGATTCATTGAATGACATTCCATTTTTGGTAGAACATCATAATATACCATCTATATCTAAAGTAGAGCCTCGTTGACACAGTGGGTTAGAACCCAGGGCCCAGCTGTAAAGCAGAACATAGCCTTTTTTTATCTTTCAAATGCATATAAAATCCTGATAACATGTTTACACTATAATATATAAAGGGCGCAATAGAGCTAGGCCTAAAAAATGATACAAAAGTAGTAAAATAAAAATGATTGAAAACAATCGAATTAAAACTATTGGATGATCATTCGATAGTGCCCATCACTACTCTAAAGAGACTGAATAATTATCGACTTAAAATGGCTGTCAAAGCCGTTCGCTTCGCGCGGCATGCTGATATGTGCTGGATATGTGAGACAGGCACAGTGAACATATACATGAATGAAATTCTCTATATTAGCGGAACTCTGTAAAGAGGGACCCTAATGTTTTAGGAAATCCAAACAATCAGCAAGTTAATTAGTGTTTTTGAATAGTTTGAGGTAATTAGCAAACACTATGTGATTTGAGGATTGAATATAGCCTACTTACCAATGCCATCAATAAACACATTAAATAGAAGAAGACCTAAATATAAATCATGAGGAATCGTAATAGTAAATAGCAATAATAGGGTAGTATTAGTCTATAATATAATGTCTAATGATTTACTTACTCATAATAACTAGTTCTGCCCTTGTGGATTTAATACCCCCTTTATTTGCTGCTCTGCAAACATATTCATCTGCATCTTCACCATAAACATCATTAATAACAAGAGAGTAGGTGTCTCCTTCTTTGAGCATGTGATATTTGTTCCCATGATTCAGTTCACGTGCACCCTTATACCTAAAAAATAAAACACAAAGTTACGCATTATACAATTTTATAAGGAGATAAAGCATATATGTAGTACACATTATGGTATTCTGAACGTTCATTAGCTTAATTTTATAATTTAAGTTGAGTAATTGGGGTTAAGCAGTAAAGCACAGTTGTTTTTAAATTTAATACAAACTAGTGGATATTATCAAACTTCTATAATGTGTTATGTATGAAATAAGGTACAGGAATGATGAATATATACCTATAAAAAGAAAACAAACACAATATGGCTTTTACAAATATTAAAAGAACACAGTTTACACTTAGCATTGCTACCATTGGACGAAAAGGTAATGGTTGACCCTTAAAGAAAATCGACCATCATTACCTAATCCCACGACCTAGGGTTCATTCTATCGGAACTCATAAGGAGAGAGTGTGAAATGCGCAACAAAAAATTCTGAAAGTGGAAACCAAAAACACAAATGGAGGAAAAGGAATTTGGTAAAGAATGTTAGGGCACTTAAATAGGAAAATGTAAAATGAACTAGTAATATAAATATTCATTTACATCTTTCCTGTACCTTGTTCCATATATAACCAAATGAACCTTAAAATGCAAAAGAGAGGTTTTCCTTAAATGTATATCTCATAAAAAAAATGCATATGTTTTAGAAACATGTGAAATACACTGCTACTTTACTTAAACAATTTGTATCTCATTAAAGTACCCTTAAAATGGAAGAATATCAGATTGCAACCATAAGGTCTGCTGTGAGCCAAAGTGCTAAAGTGTTGTTTATAGGTGCTGACTACAGTAAATTTACTAAGGGTCTCCAGAAATTTGTGCTAGAATGCTAGTGATTCTTAAAGTAGTTGGGTGTAGAAAAATCAATCCTATAATATCTGGAGATTTTAGGTGATATAAACCAAGATCTAGACGGTTAATTGACTGAAAAATATTGATATAAAAATCATATTTGTCAAGTACTTGAGTACTACTGTATAATGGTATTGATAGGTAGGCTTGTTTGATATTAATGGATATTTTGAGGTTGGGAATAGGAACAGAAATTAGATTTCAGTCAACATAAGGAAACCTTTTTTCTCACTTCCTGCGACATTGTGTCACTTTTGTGAAGTGGGAAGGCATTTTATTATTTCAATTGGTAATACATTAGGTTTGAGCCCTGACAACTGGAGATATATGTTTCTTTCAAAGATATACTATGTGTGTGTAATAGGTTCACCCGAACTCCCCTGACATGAAAGTTTGTCTCCTGAGCATTATACATTATGCATTATGAGTATCAATAAACCTGTCCATTAATCATGGCATTTGCTAGTTTATTAGAAAAAATAGTCAAATATTAAGTAAGCCACTGATGATGTTAATCTCATTTAATACATTAACCCTTTTGCTGCATATTTAATTTTTACTTCTTACCTTCAGAAATGCTAATTATAAGTCAAAAATTCAAAATCTGAAAATATGCATGATGATCATAATTATGATAAAATAATGTGTTTTTCAATGAGTAATTCATTTAAATATGAAATTTAGCACAACGTTGTCTATAAATCACAAAATAATATATATTTTATATCAATACAATTTTATATGTCAAATATAATTTATGTTACATTTTACCCAAATGCATTATTATTATGCTATCAGAACCAATCTTTATTTTACTAGTAAACCACAATAGTGTCAAACCATTCGCAAAATGAGGATTTGACAGGCCTATTAGTGGCCTGATATAGGCCTTATGTAATAAAACAAAAACTTTTGAAAATTAGGATACATAAACACAACTTGAACAATTTTGTGCTACTTTGGTGCTTTCCTCAGTGTAGTCTATATAATCATATATTTGTGTTAGTCATGGTTTCAAAATAGGAATCAGGTAGAGAACAAAAATAAAATAGCAATTATAAGAAATAAAATAAATTTTAAAACTCACTGAATTATTGAATTTTTCAATTGCTATACTAACCAAATATATTTATTACACTTCACATGGCACGAATTCATCAATCAAAATTAAATGTTATTAACACAGTAGAATAACCGGGTAAATATAACAAATACAACACTAATAAATCCCTCAACAATGTTTTCTGCCACATAAATATTGCATATGTACTACAAGTAGTGAAATGTGGAAGTAAACAAGCGCTACTATTGTTATGATTTAGCAGCTGGTAATTGACAGTTCTCAAAACTAGCACCAGATGTCAGAGGCGCAAGGGCATGCTAGTATGAAAAATTCAGCATTCTAACACTCTTGTGGCTATTTCAGACTGTCACAGCAAAGGTAGATAAAGTTTATACGTCGTGGGGCAAAGTCGATTTCTGCAGTCAATGGTTATAATGCTGAGATCGGATATATCTGACTAACGCAGAAAAAGGATTAAGGGTTTGTTGAAAGAGTTAACAAAAACTAGTTTTTGCATTATTGGTACCTAAGACCAACCGAATATGAAGGAACCCAAAGTACTCGATTTTTTATGCAAAGTCCTACATTACTCCCCTAACCATGATCATAACATTAATAAATGTGAGATATTCAGTATTCGCATCAAGTGATTAAGAATAATGTTTTTGAACATTTGGTCATGTCATGTACTAAAAATATTGTCAAACTATTAACCCTTCAGAAGGCATGCTGGTATAAAGTACCCTATTCATATTTGTTAGTGTGGTAACACTGTCAGGCACACGAGGAGTGTGTTACTTTTTCTTTTAATACAGTGTGACATTGAAAGTTTAGTTGGAATTAAATGTATTTGATTAATAAATTGTAAATTGAAGTTATTTGAAATTAACTAATTGTTAAGGTATGAAATACCCCACGCGCATGTCCTAGTAGAAAAGGTTTTATTATTTATTAAATTGATTTTTGAACAAATTATTTCATCAATTGTATATCACAGTCTAGATATTAGTTGAATTTTTTTTGTTCACCTATTGAAGCAGTGGTCCTTGGTTGATTCCTAGTGGGGCTATAAAGTTATCAGTGGGGAATTTACAGTATAAATTGAGTGTTTTGTTTTTCTTAAAAAGAGGTTAGTTTGCAAATCGTTTGCTGATATAACAAATTGGTTTTAGAAAGTGCATATTCTTAAAATAATAGTAACAGTAAGACCTCCTTATCTGAAATAAAAAGGGTGGACCCGGTTTAGGATAGTTGGTAAATTCGAGTCGAGTATTGGTGATAAAAATAAACATCTGTCCAGAAATACCAGTTAATCAGGATGATGTAAGTCATCAACCTTGTTTTCAAGAATTAGGCAACTATGAATTCAAATTGACTGCCATAATCATTTCAATAGTTCTTGAGTTCTCCATTTATTCCATGTATATACAGTACATAAATAACATCATCTCAACTAAAGAGAAGCAACTATTTGGTTAACCAAAGTTCTACTGTAGTAAAAAAATTACCCACTTTGGATTATACCTCACATAGAATTTGTTAAAACATTGAAGGATTTTTCAGATGAGGATTGAGTGTGATTCTAGTTCTCAATTAAAAAAAAAAATTAACCTTTTTTTCTCTATAAATTATTTTTGTGTTTTATCTGTATTACAAATGCATTTTCTTTGTACCAATTAGCAAAATACTAGATTAAAAAGTTTTTTCTAAAATTATAAGAAATTATATCCCTATTAGAAAATGTTAATTGCAATAAATTAATGATATTTTCTAAATACAGATTATCCATCAATTAGTTTTACTAAAGTTAGTGGAATGTGTTCATATTGACTCTAACTAAAACAAAACATTATTTCATTCATAAAAGTATCAATAGTTCAGAGAAAACTTACTGGTGTATCTTGTTATAAATATACCAGAGTGCCCATTCAAGGTTTAAACTACTTACTCACCATGTTATATTTGGCCTAGGAGTGCCTGTAATGGTGCATTGGAATTCAGCATTGTGATTTTGTATGGCATTTGCATTTCTCAGTGGTTTAACAATCTCTGGTGGTATAGCAGCTAAAGAAAGATAAACAAAGTTCAGATATAGCTTTTTTTTTAAAATACAATTTTTAAATAACAAAAGCATTCTGTTATTGACTAAAAAATTTTGCTTTAGTGTTAATCACAAACGAAGATCAATTCTTTAGCAGTCACATATTGTATTTTTATTTGAATAAATTAAATAACTGTTCAACTGACACACATTGTGAAAATACAATAATCGTTAATTCTTAATGAGATTTAGAGAGTTTATAAGGGTTACAAAAAAATAACATGAGAAAAAGAGTTTATAATGTTACAAAGAGCCCAATGATGCAATACTTTGTGAAATAATGTCTTTAATATTTTAATGAACAATTTAAAGTGCCATATGTTTGATAAATTATTTTAGGATATATATTTTTAAAATAAATACAGTATTTGAATTAATTCAGTCAAATAAATAAATTGGGGAGGTTTTACTAAATTTTGTAAGGCAATGAATGATTAATAGTTTGAACAATCAAAATGTATACTATCTTTTGTAATAATCTGTTTCTATTGATATAATTTTTTAGTATGAATATTAATGTGTAAATTATTTGAAATCATAGCTTACCAAGAGGATCTTTGATTTTAACTGATGTGGATGCTGTGGAGGCTGGGCTTAGCCCTGCCTCGTTTTGGGCAAAGACTCGGAATTCATACTGTCGCCCTTCAATCAGATTAGATATATTGAATTGTGTTGGTAAACAAAGAGCAATATTAGCTCTTTGCCAAGCATCACTTCCAGATTCTCGCTTGTCAATCCAGTAGCCCTGAATTCGAGCTCCTCCATCAGAATCTGGTTTATCCCATTGGAGATTAACAAAATCTCCACCTATCTCAGTTACTTTAGGAACACCAGGGGCTGATGGTGTGTCTAAATAATAAAACAAGAAAAAAATGGTGATATTTAAAAGTAATACTTTCCCAAAATTTGTATTAGATATGTTCAAACTCGATTTGTTATATTCATCAATTACAGTAAATTATATTTTTAGCCTTGTGAAAATATATGTTATAATATTCTTAGGGCTGGTTGCACGAACAATGATTCTTGAATCACCGGATTGACAATCAGCTTGATCCTGGATCAAGGGAAGTTTGGTTTGCAACACAGCTAGTTAGGGATCAAAATATACAATCACTTGACTTTAGTTTTGATCAAATAATCAAGTAAAACAAACATGGCAACATTATATTTGTAAAATCTGATTTTTAAATGACCTACATTTATACATAAGGTTGGCTATGATGTATAAACTTTATATCTCTGATAACCTAAGCTACCTAATATTCGCATATCCATTTCAATAAATTGCAATTTTGAGCAGGTTCTTTAAGAAAAGTGTTTTTAACAACTTTTGTATTCCTCTATGATTAAAAATAATAATATTTCTTTCCTGCTGTTGCATTTAATCTCAAATATTTAACTTCATTTAATAGTGAACAAAACTTCAGCTGAATATGCCATATTTGACACTATTATTATCCTTAAAAAATCAGACTCAAAATAAATATATAAAGTATACACTTACTTTTATTAATCACTTAAATAAGGATGAAAAACTAGTTCAGTTAATTAAAACTCTTGTTATGTCTTCCATCAACATGATGATCAGAGAATCAAACAGTTGATGGGAGGGAAATGGCTGGATAGCTTGACCAGAGATTTGATCGACAATCGCGTCCTAATTGTTAATGGTGCAACTGAAAATGAGGTTTGAAACAATGATTGGAGATCAAATTATATATGATCGCTGATCAAGCCCCTGATTGTTTGTGCAACCGGACTTTAGTATGCTAAACATATTAAACTCTATAAATTGGCATATGAATTAACTTATTTTAGGTGTGTCTTTTAAATGTAAGAAATTAAATTAATAGTCTGTTTTTAAAAATTACCTAATATATAGGTACATGCAAAATTCACATTTGTGATAACGCAAATTTTTACAGCAATGCTACTGTTTTCAAATGAATAACACAAATTTAAGGTTTTATTCTAAATAAACACAATTTCTTTGTAATATGGGTAAATAGCACGAAATGCAATCAATTTAATTTCTAATGTGGTTACAGTGACAATAGCGCAATGCCAGGGCTTCCCTTTATATGGATAGTATCCTTTTCTGCTGATTTTAAAGCCATAAATGGATCACAGGATATATGAGTATTTTCCCGTATTTATGGTTTTTTTGGGGGGGGGGGACTGGGTGGGGTTAACATTAAATATCGTGATTTCTACTTTTACACATTACAATACTTAAATTTAGATTTCGATAGATCGATTCTTTGTTGTCAGCTTTTAAAAGATTTTATGCTAGGTCCAAGCAGAACATTAATATATATGGACCTTGCTACAGGTGGTCATTTTTGGCAAAATTATATCTTCTTTATTTTTTATTCACTCCTCCTCATTTGATAGTAGTTTAGTCTTTTATGACAACATGTTTCAGTGTTATTATTGTTGGTCTAAACATAAAATAATTGATAATCCATTATTTCGATATTGCTCTTTGTGGAACTCGAAGGCAATGATATTGAAATATCGAAATTGATGTTAATAAGCGTGAAATCTTTTGTGCCCATTTATATTTGATTTTTCTCCAAATATGTTAATTAAATAATTAAATAAACAATATGAACAAAATATTTAGACAGTTTAATACTAGTTTTTTAAATGAATACTAATTCAACTCGTATTTACGTAAATAATAACATCATTTTCAGCATATAATATCATCACTTTTTGAGAAAAATAACACCACTTTTCCCCTAAAAATAACCTCAGCTTTTGCATGTCTCTACTAATATATCATAAATAAATGTTACATCCAGATTTTTCAATCCGGAGGGGATGGAGGAATAGTGTACTTGACTCAAATCTAGAAGACTAGGCCTCTATCTGACAAGCTTCCTGGATAATATACCTGAATCTGATGACTCAGGCTCAATCCTAAGAGATTGCATGGATAGTGTGTCTAGCTCCAACCTAAATAATTGAGGCTAAATCCTAAAAGAGTGCATGGATAGTTTGTCTAGCTCTAACCTAAATAATTGAGGCTCAATCCTAAAAGATTGCATAGATAGTGTCTAGCGCTAACCTAAAGAATTGAGGCTCAATCCTAAAATAGTGCATGGATATTGTGTCTAACTCTAGCTTTGAGAATTAAGGCTTAATCCTAAAAGAGTGCATGGCTAGTGTGCCTTGATATAACATAGAGAATTGAGGCTCCACGCTGGCAGATCTTACTTTGACCTAGAGGCCTGCCGTACAATCTTGACAGGTTGCAGGGATAGTGTACTTGACTTTTACTTCAGAGTGTGGTTCCATATGGGTAATATTACATAAATCTATTGCTTTGTATTTATTATAATCACTTAAAGTTATTAATTATTATAGAACTATTAGTATTAATTATAAAAAGCAAAAACCTGGATTTACTTTATTTTATAAAAAACAAAATGGCTATAAGAAAATATTGGATCGATTAATTTTTAAATGAAATAAGCTAATACTTATTTTGTGGTAGAGGAATTACAATATAGTAATTTTATTAGTTTTTGAGAAATTAAAAATCTTATATACTAGCTGATTTGTTAATTTATTTTGCATGTTGCAAAACAATTGTTTTAGTCATAAAAAATAACTGATTAGAGAACGAAATCTATCCATTATTAAATGTGCTACTATTTATCATCATTAAAAATGGTGGCAAACATTTGTTCTCTCTAGACCTGCCCCAAAATTTTAACATAGTAAGTATTGGTCATTTATTTGTCATTCTAAATCCACCTGAAGTCAGTTAGAATTACATTGCAATTGTGACTATTCTGTGAGTAACGCATTAACCAAAATTACAGTATATTTATAGAGGAATACCTCACTCTTTGAATAGTTAACGGACCAGAGCACGGAGGAAAGTCAAAAATCACCAAAAGACAAAGAATAGCCTTTATTTGGCTTGCAAATGCATCAGAGCTGCCAAAAAACGTAGATAACTAATGTTATGTAAATATTTAACACTTGTGAAGGTGCGCAACACCTAAATAAACAGAAATAAATAAAAAAAATTAACAAGATACATAAATACAATCATACCTCCCTCGAATTTATTATTGGATAAGTAGATGGTGAATATCATATACAATTTACAGGAATAGTGTTAATTTCTTGCTAGTATGAGCTAAAGTGGGGTTTTCCAGGAAATTATATTATAATGGTCATTTCTTGAAAAAAAAAAAAAAACTGTTCGACATGTGACGAAATGCGATGAAAGAGCGAGGAAATCAACATAATTAGGAAGTGTGTTTATAATTGAAAACCGACGAAAAAGTGAAGCAAAGCAATGAAACTCGCAGCGAATAAAATCGAGGTATGGCTTTACTGGTTAACTAATAAGTGCAGAGTTTAAATTACATCTGTAATCCTGTGAGTGTTTAACACTTGTACATACTATTGAGCATTGCATTATAGTGTCGGCAATACTCAAAATATTTTTCTATAATGTTTGTGGAAAAGTAATATTGGTTTATTATAAAAATACATTATTTAGGCTTTCAATTTTTGCCTTTTCTGAGTTTTGTTCTACCTAATTTAAAATAAATTTATTTGAAATTTCCAATTGACTTAAAACCATTAAGTAAATTTTCTCTTTAAGGTATAGGGTTT
This sequence comes from Timema podura, assembly GCA_033556935.1. Lineage (NCBI taxonomy): Eukaryota > Metazoa > Arthropoda > Insecta > Phasmatodea > Timematidae > Timema > Timema podura. The sequence goes on along the minus strand of JAVRXN010000010.1, from coordinate 58,467,575 downwards.
TGGAAAAAAATTTGGATCAAAGGGAAGCAATAACTTAATACTTATGTCAACTTCTTATAATAGCCTATCTTAGGTACTGTTATAAAAATATAATATACATCTATATATCTATATAGTAATTATTATTCTGTTTAGGCCTACATATCAAGCAAAGCACTGACTTACCAAATGGAGGCTTAGCTTTAATGGGATTAACACCTTCTAGAGGTGGTCCAATGCCATTATCATTCACAGCCATAATTCTAAATAAGTATTCTTGTCCCTCTGTAAGTCCTTGCACAGTAAAGGTAGTTTCTTTGCAGAAGCTAGAGACAATTATCCAATGGGTGGAACTGATGTCTCGACGCTCCACCACATAGTGAGTTATTCGCAGGCCCCCATCATAGCTTGGAGGTTTCCAGTTAAGAGTACATGTATGTTTGGTTACATCCGACACGTCCAAAGGTCCAATTGGAGGACCAGGCAAACCTAGATCAAACCCAAATAAATATATAGTATATAATAATATTATATTAAAAATTACATATATACTGGTTGAATACATAGTTTGTAATATTATTCTAATAAAATCTAATAATATAGGCTACTCGTTGTAGCCTTTGTGAGATAATAATTTTTACTTAACAAAAAATTACACTCAATTAAGCTTGACACTAAGCCCCAAAATTCTCATATCACTTTGATTTATAAGTGAGTTGAAAATTTTTTTATAAGTACAAACTATTGTAATAACAAACAATCAAAATTAAAGGTTTTTTGAATTTTTTTTTCTGGGGGGGGGGAGATGAGGCAGATATCTGGGGGCCCCACGAACGAAGTTTGTCCTTGCCCCCATGTCTACTAAAGGTGTCCCTCATTAAAAACCTAGGGAAGATATTTTGAAAGTACTAAAGAATAGAGTATTTTACATATAGCCTAAATATGTTTTGCAAACCCCAAATAAATATTGTTTGAAGGGCTTATAAAAATAACAATAGAAACAACAAAACTTTAATATAAGAAAATAACTAAATTTAGTTTAACTCTACAAATAATATTGTGAAAATTGGTAATTGGTAAAACCAATTATGTTTATAATAGTTCATTTACATTACATAACAGCTATAGAATGATGGTAAATTGATTTATTTGGGAGAATTGAAAACGTTAATACAATCATTAGTTAACTATTGTGATTTATTATTTTTTGCGCTAAAAACGTGATGCCCAGATTTTAACAGTGAAAATATTAGAATTAATAGAGTTTTATGCTCCACATACATATATTTATTTAAATTAGTTTTTAATTTAATTTAGATACATTTTTGGTTAACTAATCAAGAAATGTGATGCACTTTAAGAATAAAGTTAGATAATCTTTAAGTTAAGCTCATATTCCATTTCCTAATATGAAATAATAATCACCACTTTACAATTATTATGGCATTAAAAATGGTATGGAACTCCGAAAGGACTTTCTCGCTCTATTGTTTAAAAATGAGATATTTATTCAAAACTCATAATACATGTGAAACGAAATAATATACACTAACAAACCCAAGCATAAATTGCACTATATTTATGTAAAACATTTTTTGAGTCCCGGCTTTAAATTTTATAGTTTTATATTTGCATCTTGATCTGTCACCATCAATTTTATAGTCAAAAATCTTCCGAACTGAGTTTTCTTTAACGTACCCCATCAATAATATTATTTAAACCACTTACTAACAAACAAAAATAATCACCTCCGCACTGTAGACAAGGAACACATTCACTGAGCTACTTCCAAATTTAAACATTAGTGAAAGAATATAAAGTTTGATTTTGCCACCCTCCACCTCCCTTTTCCCTTTAACCTACCACCAGATTATCAGTTATCACTTCCAAGAAGTACTAGGTACAATAGGCTTAGACTGTGTGTCCAAAAGAGATGATTTATTAATTTCTGTATTTCAACTTCTAAGTAATGGGGTATTACCTGCTGTCTATCAAAGCTAAACACAACTTTTTAAACATTTAGCTTAAACATTAAAGTGAGAAAACAGAGAACAATGCGACCGTCATGACATTACTCCTGAATCTAAAATCATTAGTGTGTATTGCTAAGGGCTCATTAACATTTTTCTAGTTACCTTAGAAAAGAGGTTTCAAATATAGTAGTAAACTAAAATATATTAAGCCATTTCAGAACTTACCGAGAAAAGGGGAAACACAGCATTTCAAAATTAACTAAGCTTTGGAAAGAAAAAAAAAAAATGTGTGCAATAAATCAAAATTATGTACAATTCTATAATACTAGGAACCTTTCAGAACCTTTATGAACCAAAAATTACTTAACGGTTCCAATTCTGGTTCTTCAGAATAGTGTTTTTAGGGTTTTGGTTCTGACTCCGGTTCCCTAAAATTAAATGTTAATTTCAGTTATCGGTTCTGGTTCCTGTTCTAGTTCGACTCCCTGATTGATGGATTGTTAAATAAAAACTTAACAAAAACATATCTGTAGCAAATATAAAATTAATTTTCAACATTTATATCATGGTCCTACTTGATCTGTAGACTTAACACATATGATGTACCTGACTTGAAAATATAACCTCGTACTTTCTGCTTTGTTTTATTTACTGATACCCACTTCTGTGGTTGCATAGTATAAGGTGTCATTTTCGCAATATACTAGGCTGCCGAGGATGGGGAGATAAGGGTTCGAATCCTGCCCAGTGTTCTGAAGGTGTTTTTTCTAAACAGATTTTCTCTCTACCTCTACACAGATGAGGGTAAATTTTCTTCAAATCCAACAGTTACTAACCCTAACACACACTGTAATTATAACATATGTGTATAGTTCAAACGGGTACTAAACATTGTGCTAAACAATAAATAAACATTGACTTTACATAATCATACTATCTCATATTTAACAGAACAAAAGCAAATAGAATAAACTAATTATTTTTGGAGATATGACCAAAACATGAATATTTCTTATAATTATCTTTCTTACCTGTGATATAAACTGTGAATGAAGCTGAAACACTTCCACTATCATTTTTGACTGACAATTTATAAACTCCAGCATCTGTTTTTGTTATTTCTTTGATAAAAATAATAAGATACTCATCAAATACTGTGTATTTAATATGTGTGGTTTCATCAATCTTATTTCCATCCTTACTTAGTGTCACTTCCATAGGCTGATCACCAGAGTAGTATATTTTAATTTTGGTGTTATCTCCTTCTGGCAAATAAATATCCCCTGGCATTCGATCTATTTTTGGTGGTGTACCAATCTTTAGTCTTGCTGACGTTGTTACATATCCAAGTGAGTTAATTGCTTCACACACATAGTCCCCATCATCCACACCCCACACCTCAGTAATATTGAGCTTAAACACGCCACCTTTCGACTCCACATAAAATCTCCCTCCCAATGCCAGTTCTCGACCATTCTTGAGCCAACGTGCACTCGGTGTTGGTTTGCCTCGAGCTTCGCATTCTAAAACCAATGGTGCACCCAAAGGTACTCCAACATTTGATAGTGGTCGAATGAACTCTGGTTTTTCACCTCCTTCTATTTCACAAATTTTAACAGGAGTTGTACAGGAACTTGGTTCACTCTTCCCGGCTGCATTAACTGCAAAAATTCTAAATTCATAGTCTGCTTGTTCTATTAGATTTAAAACTGTGTAACTACAATCTAATACATTGTAGTCATTGCATTTCTGCCATGTACCAGAACCAACTTCTCTCTTCTCAATAATGTAACCCGTAATGCGGCTACCACCATCTGATAAAGGAGGTTCCCATTGAAGATCCACATAAGATCGGCCAACCTTAACAACCTTGGGTGTTCCAGGGGGTGATGGAACTTGAGATTTGCTTTTCAATTTAAACCTAGATGATGGTGGTGATGGTTTACTGAAACCAGCTGCATTCTTAGCTCTCACTCTGAATTCATAGTCTTGTCCTTGTAGAAGGCTGTGCACGATATGAGTTGTGTCTTTGACTAGATAATCATTGGCGACTCTCCATTCCGCTTCAGACACATCCCTGCATAAAATATAAGAAACAATAAGTAAAGAAGTAAAAATATTTTTTAAATTCTAAAACAATCAATTAGCAGGTTAATGAGTTCTTCACATTTGTATGTAAATAAATTGTTTGATAAATAATAATTGATGAAAGTATTATGACACATACTTTAAATATGGAAACATCATAACCAAAATAGAAACTAAATCTATACAGATTAATATGAAATTATTTAGTTCACTAAAAAAATAATAATTGTTGCCCAAAATGTCCAAAGTCAAATACAGCTAAATAAAATTTATTTGCATATCACTAAATATATTTTAAATTGTTTGCTCTTGAAACTTTAAAAAAAAAAATTCTATATTATAAATCTTAGTTTAAAAAATACTTTGCCATATTTATAAAGATCTACCAAATATCTAAAAAAAATACTTTCGTTAATTTAGTAGCATTGGTTAGAACACAATTTAAAAAATCTCTAAAAATATTAACAAACCAAACTAAAGTAAATGTTTTAGAAATGATTAGAATTGTAATTAAAAATTAAAAATATGAATAAATGTTTGCCATAAATTTCAGAAATATTCTCACAAAGCCCTCAATACATGTTAACAAAATTAAAAATTATTCATATTTTCAGATGTAGGCCTAATTTAATGTATCTCTCTAATTTTGTGGCTTGGACTTTCATTCAAATATATAGAAAAGGTTTTAACAATATTTGTTTTTGTATTTCGTGCTCGTATCGGTTAATAGCGGTTATCATATAATTAGTCGAAATCAGACAAAAGAAGATCAGTAAGAGACAATAATTTCCTCCAGTTAAAGGGAACAAACCCAATTTAAAAGTGGACATTTAAGTTTTTTGTTAGAAATACGAACTGTGGTCGAATACACAAGAGATATTCTTCTATCTTAGCTAAGAAATTAGACTATATGAAGTTCATTCAGTCCAAACATAAATTGAGTTAAAAATTTGAAAGTGTCATCAATATTATCTTGCTTTTCAACCCTGATGATATAACTAAAGTGAATGAATCATATGGAACTTTATTGTTTTTTAATAAATTACAAGTGTAAAATATGTCTTTATTGGTGTAAGATTTTCTCAAATTATTTAGATTCCTAGTAAAGAAACTTTCTATTTATTAACCAACAAACTTTCTATTTCTTTATTAACAAACACAAATACATTGACTTAAGAAGTGTATCAATCAATCAATCAATCAATCAATCAATCAATCAATCAATCAATCAATCAATCAATATCGTCATTCAACCAAGTACGTTCCTTATAATATTAATTTCATACTTCCCCTTAGTACAAATTAAAATGAATTTAACTAATATGATATTGTTTGAAATAAAAAACGAATGGTATAGTTTCACTTGATGATAACGAGTTGTTTATGACAGAAAACTATTGATTAACCCCTCAATTAATGTGCCTATTATCAAAATTCATTAGCAACATACAAATATATATTATGTGAATAAGATCCACAGCCTATATTTCTTTGATACTTAGCATTTAAAAACAATTTTTATCTGTTACTATCCTATAGCTCTGCTAAGAATTAAAAATTTGAAATATTCGTGAAACCTTTATACTAAGAACTATCACACCTTGTGATTCTAATAATTGGGAATGGGCCCTCGAGTCCTTTGATTTCTTAAGGATATTCAATATTCTAGGATTCAATAAGATTTCAGATTTGAGACTCAAATCCTAATTTATTTTTAATTGTTTTCAATTTTTCAAGTGAAATTGGTTGTATAGCTCTAATACTTATTATTGGTGGTTCGGTATGTATTATAATTATAGGGTGAAATAAACAACCAGAACACGGACCAGTAATTTAACAATGAATGTATGAATGTTATAATGAATGGATTGTAAGAAATAATTTAACATTTAGTTACTCTTTGTATTTTCTATTATTCAATTGTATATTTATATTTCCTCTTACATTCTTAATTACTCCAATATTCAGATTCAGATTGAGATTCAGGATTCAAAGGTAAATTCTAGATTCGAATTCATAAAATAGTGAATTCAACCCAATTCTACTAATAATTATTGTCAGTTGCATTACCTGTATTCAATCTTGTAGCCTTGAATGCGCGATCCTCCATCATTACGTGGTCGATCCCATGTGAGAGTAATATTACTACTATCCCAGTCAGGGATGCGTGGCTGTCCTGGAGGGTCAGGAACAGTGAACGCAAATTTGGCAGTGATTGGCTGATCCAGATCCAAGGGATCACTCAAGCCATATTGATTCTCTGCCCGAATTCGGAAAGTGTACTTCTTGTTAGGCTCCAAACCAATTACATCATAATGACAACTTCTTACAAAGCTGCTTACTTTTACCCATAGCTGTCAATAACATAAATTATATTAAAATTGACCATAAACAATTTTTTAAAGTATTTTGTTACTTAAATAGTATTGAGATTTGTCAAGCTGATATCAGATTCATATGCAAAATTAATTTACAATATTTGGGGTGTAATTTATTCGTGTTAAAACAATATTATTTTACTTGAGATTAGATTATGATATCCCACTATTTTCCAAATAGTGCCTTAAAATAATCTTTTGTTCAAACAATGAAAACCTAACCTTACACACATAAAACAAATATAGCCTTGATTACAATATTGTGAAGCTATAGATGTTAAGAATGGTTTTTATAATAAATTGCTCTGAATGAAATCTTTCTCTGTTAAAGACAGTTAAAAATAAATATAACTGTTTCTTTTTTAAAACTTTATATCTCATTCGCTAATCATTTCCCTTAATAAGTTTATATCAACATGTTTATCATAAACTCATTGAGTTATGGTGTATTCCTACATAATAAGTTTTTTTATAGTCACTTCTAATGATTTCAAACGTAAATTTGAACTCAAAACCAATAAATAAATTTCAAGAAGACAGATATAATAAACTAATAGTGCCATAGTGAAATATTTTTGCTCTGTAGAAAATCAAGCATTTGAAGCCCTTTATAAAATGTTAACTAGTAAGTGATAAAATAATTTTATACATATATTAGAATATTCTCAATATTTAATACTATTAACTTAACAAACAAAGCCGTTATATAAGAATATGTAAATGTATCAATAAATAAATTAATTGGTAAATCTATTTATTCAAACGTTTTACATCCTGCATTTAAAACAAAAATAATAAAATACATAAATATATCATTAAAACCAATCACATTTGATTTTTCTCTGGGCTTGGAACATGTTGTCTAGCTTACCGACATCTAATGAGTTCATCATTTGATATTCAATTGACAGAATTGCAAAAAAATTAAGTCACTTTTGACTTGTTAGGGCTTGTCTGAAGCTTCTTTCTGCCACAGCAATTCTAACAGGAAACGAATATCCTCAACATTATGTCTGAATTCGGAAATTCCTCTCTCTGATCAAAGTCAACAATATATTGTAGCATTTTTGGTTGAATTTTTTTTAATGTAAATTGGGAAACAGGGTTTTTCAATGAATTCTGCTCAATATGTAGCTCTTTAAAATCAACATCAATAGAGTGTGATTCCCTTAAGATTTTGGAATTAATTTTAATTTAATCACGGTCAAATTTATTAATGACTTATTTTGAATTTTCCATTAGTTTGATTTAAAATGATGAGTTCGTTCTTAATTCGTTAATTTCATACTTGAAGGTGGCACCACATTTTTAGTCTCATTCTTTAACCACTCTCTAAGTGTTTTACATCTTTTATTAGCCTTTGTTGAAATGTTAAATTTTTGTAGAGCACTGGCATGTCGTTAAATGTTGCCAGGGTAGGCAGCATTAGCTAAAACTGTACCTGTGAATTGTCCACATCCCTCAGTAGAACACTCATTGGTTAGTTATCGAGGGGAATACATTTCCGTGTGAATCATGCAGAGCAAAGCATATGTATGAGTGGTCAAATTGGGTCCAAGTGGTCGAGAACATATTAAAGGTACAGTTTTAACAAGGTCTTATTTCCTTTCAACACTCTACGACATGTCACTGTGGTAGATTTTTCAGATGTTTGATAATACTTGTCAATAATTTTTGCAATGCTTTCAATTTTAGATGCTAGATTCAGCAATTATGTCACCTCTTTATGAGAATTAAAATTTTTAATCTGTAGCAATTTAGTTACCTTGTTAATTTGTTGTAAATATACATAACAAACAACCAAGTAAGAAATAGATTCTTTAACAGCTAAGATGTGTAATTTTCTGCAGTTGTCTCATTCTAAAACTAGTAGTAATTTTAATTTGGTGCTTATTGCTCTCAATGCACTAGCTTGAGAACTACATCTAGTTGAGTAGTGTACTTCCATTGTTTTGGTCACTTCATCCCATCTTTAAGTAGATCCTGATCAGTATGTATAAAATATAACAAACTTATTGAAATATGAGTGGTCTTATTCACTAGTTTTCTCGAAGGCATTAATGCTTGACAAATTTAAACTGTGCTCAAAACATGGTACAAAGTGACATATTTACAGACTTTTAATTTTCTTTGATGTACTCCCTTGTTCCACCCATATATATTTTTTATGTTTGTCATTTGATTGACCTATATCATGGTGTTATCAAAACCATCTTTATTTATTCAGTCAAAATTTCTTCATCTCTAGTTTTTTCATGCATATTATTCAAATCTCTAAACGATTCATCAGTTCCTTATCAATACTAACATATCTTATTAATTGTGCGGTTTGTTTTTGTGTGGACAATCATACCATCCTTCAATAAATCAAAATATTTTTTATTTTTGTACTTCTTTGATTTTTATAATTTGAGCCTCGTTAGCCAACAAGTCGAGTAAACTAAGTCATATTCACTGATAAGTTCTATTAGCAATATAAATACTATAGTTTTCATGAAATATTTCAATGCTTCCTCTTAATGGTAGATTAAATTATGTTTTGCACAATTCAATATAGATTCCATAGAAACCTTCTATGCATATTTACAATTTTCATTCTATTTTGTTCTCTTATTAAAATAATGATCATTTATACTGATTTTTCTGTTGATATCCGTTACTTCAGTTTTCCAATAAAAAAAGTTCTTCTTTCTATGTTCATGCTCATCTAGGTTTTCATGTATATTCTTTCAAAAACTATACCCTCTTTTAGAATCAGTAAGCGCAGAGATTTTTCTGGAATAGTTGGCATAGAAAATACAAAATAAGCGAAAATAAATTTATGGTTTTTAGAATTGATCAAACCAATGACATAAACTATTTTCACTGCTTAGTAGTTTATTGTCAAGATTATATTTACTTTGTAAGTAAACTGTATCAATACATTGAATGATAGGATTTTTTATCTGTACTTTAACAATTTTTTTTTAATTCAACCCATTAACTGATTAATTAAGTCAAGCGATTCAATTTCAATAGTGTTTTTGTTAATCTCAATTAGGACTGATTCATCAATATTATTTTGGTTTTCTACCACTAGCAGTCGACTGAAAAATTGGTCATGATATTTAATCAATTTCCTATTTTTTTAAATCAAATCATTTGTATTTGTATGTTATTTTGTGTTGTTCCTTATTGCTTCTTCAGTGTTCTTTGCAGGTTCATTATAGTTATTTGGATATTCTTTACTGTAAAAATGTACAAGGCAAGTGCTCCACCATAGGCTGAATGATGAGCTAACATATAAAAATATTATTCCTCCAATGCAATGCACTATATTATAAAACATCAGCATTGCATTCAAAATAATGAGGTTGGCATAGCTATGTGTTTATTGTTTGAATATTATTGATTGGACAATTGATAAGAAAGATAAATACCATGAGGGGATTTGCATATATTGGCTCAATTAAGATTAAATAATCCGCATGATGGCAAAGCAACCCTATCCAAATCTAGTACTAGGCATTTGCCTGGCTGCCTACAATATCAATGGAACTGTAAACTATCTTTAATGAATTGTATGGACTTATGCTTAACTTGTTTACAATCTAATCAAACAACTGGTATGACATTTGACTCAAAATCATATGTAATAATACATTATAGAATTTCTTAAAACATAATTTTGGTTTAAAAGGATACTGCACTAAAGTTGGAAATATAATGAATAGAGTGGCAAGCGTTTATTAACTAAAAACAGGTTTAAAACTGCACCTTTCCTCTCTTTATACGTGCAAACATTTGTGGACCAAGTGGTCTCATTACTTGCGACACACCATAGAACATTTGAGTGGAATAAATTACATCCAAAACAATGTATTAAATAATAAGTTTTATGTGAGATATATATATATATATATATATGTGTGTGTGTGTGTGTGTGTGTGTGTGTGTGTATGTGTGTTACATCAATTTCCTAAATTTTGCGTACCCTCTAAAGGTGTCCTCAAGTACCCCTGGTTGAATACCATTAGACTGACTGATCCTCCTCTACAACAACTGACAGCCTGAATATAACCCCAGAGCCGTTAAACTTTGCCACATCATTAACTATGAACCAGCAAATTGGTTTAAAATAAATTAGAGGGAATAACTCTCTCTGTCCCATAAATAAAATCAATCTTTTTAAAGAGAGTATTAGAAAAGTTATTATATTATTAGTTTGAAAAATGACCTTAACTTGGGAATCAAGCCCAGAGCATTTGGCTTAGTTCTTTTATGCTCTTACCACTAAGCTATCCAGAAGCTGTCCCGTGCTCAAGATCATTCTTCACTCATATTTTAAGGCAGTATGTGATATTTAGATCTGGCTATAGCCGTACTTAACACCTATGTTATCTTGGGTATTTAATACAGTAGAAACATTATTAAAGTAATATCTAGTTATATAGTATAAGCATGTCTTTAAGATACCAAAACCAGGTATGAAATATATAATCATCAAATAATAGTTTGGGTATCTTTGTTTTTCTAAATAGGCTACTTGTTATTTTATTATTCCATACTTCTTTTGTGTGTCTTATATACATCTTCCAGTGATTAATAAGAGTTTTTCAGCTAGTATTTTTTTTTAGGAATGTTCCATATGTGCACATTTTCTTAAAATAATTTATTTAGTTTTATTGTACCTTTTTATTTTATTATATGCCATTTCTTTTATGAAAATAAACTAGTTAGTACCCACCATGAATAGGTTTGACACCAACACCAATTCCATTAACATAATATATCATCAATTTCTCCAGAGCTAGTACTGTGAAGAAATGTAAGAATGATAGGCCATTATTTCTATTGAGGATGTGAACTAAACTTCACTTAATGTCATACACTCCTAGTTATATGTATTTAAGATGCAAATTTAATAAAAATATATTTCTAAAATGAGTGGCCTTATTAACATGTCTTCTTTCTCTTACCCTAGTTACTTTATTAATAACCAATGTCAGCAGTTTTCTACTAGTACTACTATTGATTGCATTACACATTTGTTTCAACCTGCTTCAGAGCATCTCGTGCCTATGATCAGTTTAAGTTCCTAATAACTCTTCTTGCTTTGGATCATGAAAACACATTCAGCAGCCCTCACCATGGATTTGAACCACTACCTATACCAGCAACTAAGTGCAATGTGATACTTTTTTGGCCATGTCAAGAATTGAAATCAGAACTCTTAAACCATCATTCAGATACACAGAGAACCAAGCTGGAGTATTGAACTATAGTCCATTCACCACAGGGGTGGTGGTAACTGATAGCTAGCAGAAGATGTAAAGACATTTAAAAAAAACATAATTAAAGACAAATTGTTTATTGTGAAAGTTTTGGCTGCTAAAAGTAAAAACAAATAACGATATTGTCTTGCAGATCATATAGTTTGGCAAATGGATAGTTGAAAGTAGATTTGGTAACTTTTGCTAGCTGTCACCACCACCGCTATGTTGAATGGAATCTACATTTGCCTAAAACAATCTATGGACATATTATTTCATTAAATATAACCAACAGTGATTTATCTTTCAAAAATTAGGTAAAATGAATTACATGGCTCAAATACCACACACTCCCTTATATGTGTGTAAAAGAGAAAAAAAAAACCTTAAAGTTTATTTATCCTTTATACATTAGTATGCAAATAACATCTTGAGAAATTTATTCACAGAAATCTGTCCTGTTGCTAGGTAGGTCATTGCTTTGCTGTGTGGATGATATTCCTAGAGCCTAATGGACAAATTGGAACTTTCATGTGTGTGTCATGTTAAATGAATAAAGAGCTTTGTGTAATTGTGTGTTTTTCCAAATTTTTGATTTTTACTACAAATTTTCACCTGCCTAGCTTAGGTAACAAGTAAGCTTGGAATTTTACTTTCTTGCAATGATGGAGATAGTTAAAAGCCTATTGTCAAACTTACACCAGTTGAAGGATCCAGTTTCTCCACTACATAGTTTGTAATTGGAGACCCTCCATCGTCCAGTGGAGGACGCCATGATAATGAGCATGTTTCTGGAGTGATGTCAGATACTTCCAGAGGACCCTGTGGAGGAAGGGGTTTATCTGGAGACAGAAAAAAAAGTCCTTTATGACAAAGAAAAATAAATTAAAGAAAGATAACTGAGCTTATTGACCTACTAAAATGGATTATTAGAGAACTTGAAATTTGTGGAGCTCAGACACTGTGCAACCACTTGGATGGTATGGTTCTAAATAAGTCTGGGTAGAAATTTTGTCTTTCCTATCTGGGAATTTAGGAGTGATTCGGATTTCACTACAAATATAGTTAATGGAGCATGTAGTTAAAAGTGAACTAGGACATACATTATTTTTTCTAACATGTGTTGTGGCAAATGGAACATTAGCAATATTATTTTCTCAGATTGATATTCATGGGCCTTAAATTGAAATATAAACATGCTGCGATTGGTTAATTATGTATGTACATTAAGATTTAAAGGTTACAATTTTTCTAACTGTTGTTGTACTAGAAATAACTTTAATTTAAAGAAGGGCGGGAAAATGTTGGACAGTTATACCTAATCATGAATTTGAATGTGTGTATTTTTTTGTAAAAAGTAAACTTTATGCTTGATTAACCATTTGATTTGAAATGTTTGAGAAGATAATAGTCAGGTTCATTATTCAAAATTTAGGGAGATTAGCAAAGTGCTACATTTTTGGAAAGCTTGTAACATCAGGAATGTAGGAATGGATGTTTACATTTGCGCAGAAGCCCCTATCGCCATCATTTTGGGATTGTAAAATGGCTTCCTTAAAATAAGAATCTCCTGATATCTCAACTTTAAAATGACATAGAAAGGTAATTTTAAATGCTCTCCCAATTATTTAGTAAGTTAGTATAAGTACCTTACATGTAATCCTTATCATGTACCCATCGAACCATGTAATAAACCAAAACTCGGGCTGTATAAGAGAGAAATAAAAGTCCAAGTATCTTTAACCGGTGTTTCAGAATCATGTAAAGGAAACACTCTTGGTTGGGTGATTGTATTTGCTATCTTGAGATAAGAAGAAACAACATCTCAAGGCAAGATCTCAGGCTGGGCATAAAACACCTAACGTGTTATTTTAAGTTTGTGATACACATTTGTAAAATTCATTAACGTTACATGTCTTGGATTTAAATAGTAATATTAACGGGTTGCAATTGCTAATAAAAAAAAATTAAAAAAATAGACAAATTGTCACGAATGATGAGCGATAAAATAAGACTTGAAAATGTGGGTATGACGTGGTCGCCATCTTGCTAGCGTGGAAAAAATATAAAAATATTTATAATATATATATCTTGAGTCACGAGGGTTTGAAAATGAACAAATGGTGAAATTTTAACTTCTAATAAACCTTGAGAAATTAAATAAATCTAAAATGCAACAGTAAGACCAAAACGATTTGGAGGACGGAGCTATAAGCCATGAGGAGGTAGTGGCGGAATATCAGACGGACTTGTTATGTCGATGCAGGATATCCTGAACCTAATTTTGGAAAGCAACCGCCAGCGTAATCAAACTCTTTTTGAATGATGAATCGCAACAACACAAATACCAGAACAGACTTATAATATAATGACTGACTTAGCAAAAACCATCCCCCACTTTGATGGTGAGTCCTCAGGAATGAACGCATCTGAGTGGCTACAGTTAATCAACACCATGGCGGAACTCCATAAATGGCAGAATCCGTTCAAGTTAAGAGTCTGCTAGGACTCACCTCATAGGTGTAGCTCAACATTGGTATCGATCCCATCTATCAGAAATAGTCACTTGGGACCAATTTGAACGTCAATTTCGACGGACGTTTGTGGGAACTTTAAGCCTCCCAGAAAAATTTGATCAAATGAAGAACCGTGTGCAAGACAAAAATGAAAACACACATTTTTATTTTCATAATAAAGTGAGGCTATGTAAGGCCCTGGGATTAGAGTTCACAGACACTAAGAAACAACTTGCAATTGGCCAGTGATCACGTGAATTAAGTACTCTCGTCATGAGCAAACACCATGATGACCTGGATGACCTCCCTCCATGACATAAGGGATTTGAAGAAGTGAATGCACAGCAATCAAAACGTGTTGCAGATCATCCTGGGAAACAGGTTTCGTGGAGAGCAAAATGAGCAACCAAAGCTAGGCCTACAAACCGAAGTGACATGAGCAGCTCACAAGAGATTAGTCAAGCAAGAGGCCGACCATCTCGAAATGAAATAAAGTATTAGCGACCAGATTCATTGTATTATCAAAATGAAAAACGGGAGCCACGTTGTTTTAATTGTAAAAATATATGGACATATTTCTCGAGACTGCTCGGAGACAAGAGGACCAATAAAATGTTTAGCTTGTAGCCAAGAGGGTCATACCAGGCGTTTCTGTACTAACCAAAACAGGCAAGTGGGAAGAACATATTCAAATCACTAGCCTCGAGAGGAACATAACTGCAGATTTGGAGAAATACCTGAAGTAAGTTAAGATAGGACCTGTATCATTTATGTCGCTAATAGATACAGGCAGTTCATGTTGCACAATACAAGCCACAGCAGCCATCAAGTCTGGGTTGCCAATTCAACCTTATAAAAAGAGTTTACATGGGTTTGGGAGCACAGAAAATGTGATCACTTCATTGGGAAGAATAGTTTCTGATATATCTATGGATAGTGCAGTAGGAAGTGATGTGGAGATGCTGGTTGTCCCAGACAATCCACAAAGTACTGAGGTCATCATCGGAAGGACTTGGACAAAAACTGCCAAGTGTGGCATTTGTTAAGTTAGGAGAACATTTATTTGTTGGAAATGCCGACGAAGATCCCTTTAATAAATTAAATCTACCAACAGTAACAAAGGCTAAACCAATTAAACTGCGGACAGTATCATCCAACAAATTGCAAGGGAATAGCATTAATTTTGTTCAAGTTGTGTCAAATGTACCTCAAGACTGGCCAGCTAATGTTTGGTGGTGCTGTTTATAAGCAAGATGAGAACAGGGAGATTCTCCATATGAATTATAAATACAGGTACTGAAGAGATATACATGAAGAAAAATGTCAGTGTGGGTCGTGGTGAATTAGTGAACATAGTGGATGTTGATCTATATAGGCCTACACAACACATCAATGACAATGACTCAAAGTGTAAGATTATAGAGAGAAAAGATATCCTTATTGAATAATTGTGCTAATGAACAAGACATCATTTCACTAGTGAATTTGGTGAATGAGTTTAGTGATTGTTTTACTTCCAACCTGTCAGAGTTAGGATGCATTGACTTGACCAAAACGAACATAGTTGAGGTTCCTGGCAGCAAACCGGTTGCATGCAAATTGTACCGAATGAACATACAAGAAAAGGAAGCTATAAGAGAAATAGTCAAGGAATGGAAGGATCATGGCATCGTGACAGAGACTAAGTCGCCATATGCGAGTCCGGATGTTACTGGTAAGAAAGAAAAATGGGGAAAATAGACTGGTCGTTGATTATCGATGGCTAAACCAACAAACCACATGCGACGTGTGGAAGTGGATGAGAGGTGTGCGAGTGAGGGTTGTGTAAAGGGGCTATGTTTGTGCAATATGTGCATAGCACATATTATGTTGAATCAACAAGTGTGTAATTATTAGACCATGTGAGGTACAATAGTTGGTAAATACATATTTTATTATTTTAACAAGATAAGTCTAAACATACTAGTGAATTTATTTCAATGTTGTAATCAGGGGTAGGAACCTTGATATCTTCCAAATATTTGTGCATTGACATGTTTTTATACTTACCTCTATATGTTATTATTAATAAGCTGTATGAGTGGAAAACACATCTCCCATCATATAAATAATTATTGAACTAGCTTTAGCCCTATCAATAGTCACTAAAATTCAAACATGTTTCCCTTGGTCACTAACTAGCTTAAAAGTAACCTTTAATTTTGTAAAATTGTATTTATGGATTCTATTGTTTACTCTCTGATAAATTAACTGTGGATCGAGTTAAAGTCAATAATATATTTTAAGCTTTTTCAAAATTATTTGTAGTTTGAAGGGAGGGAAATCATCCACCTGCCCTTTTTGATGCACCAACACCTAGGACTACTAACACTAAATGTATTTACAAATAAGATTGACTTATAGTACACATTAAAAAATAAAGAACTTAATTTGTCCCTTCATACAATTGGGATTATCTCCTATATACCTTTATTCCTCAGTGCTCACACTATTTGCAGTCTGCATACTACATAACTCTTTAGTTGAAATATATTTAACACAAAGAAAATTTTTGCTGCACTCTTAATTATGGTTGTTTCAATGTTTTTATGGCAAACAATGTGGTTCTAAGCTCCGCTACATAATAAAAAAAAAGTGTAATCCTTTATATAAACTGTGAAATAAATTCAAACTCAAACTCACCAACAACGAGAACTTTACAAGAAGCAGTATCTGATCCTTCTGAGTTAACCAATTGAATAGTATAGTTGCCCAAATCACTTCTCTTTGCACATCTATTAATAAATTTAGTTGAATTAGAATTTGTTTCAAATTTGATTCTGTCTCCAGGATAAATTTCTTCTCCATTTACTGTCCAGGTTGGCTTGGGTTGAGGGTTTCCAATGAATGGCACTGTAATGGTAAACTCTTCCCCAGCGATGACTGTCATGTCTCGAATGCTCAAGTCACTGGTTATTTTGGGCGCACCTAGATGAAAAATAAATTTTTACATATTGGGTTCATATCCTAATGAATACAAAGTTTTTGAATGATATTTCATTTACTTAATCAAAGGGGGAATGGTGAGAAACATAGTTAAGAAGTAAACTAAGCTTATCACTGTGGGAGAATGTAGATTCCTTGTTTAAAGGCTTTCTGGATTATGGCCTAGATTAGCTTTGAGATTTTAGTTGGGCCCATAAACAGCGAAACAAACATTTAAAAGTATTTCTTAGTACCCTAAAGCAATGGGGCTCTGCCTAAGTAATGCTACTTACATGGTGGGGGTCTGCAAACAATAGTGTCTGAAGATGAACTCCAAGGACCTTGCCCTGCAGCATTTATTGCTGCCACACGAAACTCATATTCATGGTTCTCAATTAAGCTTGTAACCCTATACAAACACAAGAAAGATTTATTCATTATAACCTAATGTTAATTATTTATAAAATCACTTATCAGCCAAAGGCTGAAAGAACATACCATACTAGAAAGTGAACGTGTCATAACCTTTCTTTTCCAAATTTCCATTCCTTTCATGATTTTATATAAATTCCCCTTAAGACAGGAACAGCTTACTTTGCATGGATATTTTCTAAAACAATGATAATATTTATAGTCGGCATTTCATTTTATTTTAAGAGGATGCAAAAGGTGAGAACATCAAAGAGAATGATGGAGATCAAGTATTTAGGAAAAATTCCACAAAGGAGACCAAGAAAGAGATGGGCGGTGCAAATAACAGAGAATGTGTAAGTGATAGGAGAAGAATGGCAGTGATTAAAGAAGAAAAAATAGTGGAAAGCTAGAGAAAGATTGTGGCATTTTACAAAACCAACCCAGCAACAGGTCAGAAAACGTTGATAATAGTGGGTGTGATAATATCATAAACTCCTTATTATACCCTGAATGTAGCAAGCTTAGGCCATTTCAGACGATAAGACTTTTCGCCGTGCGCAGTTTACAGCATGTTACTGTGCTTATAAATAACCATGGGTGTATAGTGATGACTCAAACATAACGGACCATGATGTGTATGGCTGCCGTTGTTACCACGGCACCCATTTCAATCCGGTGCGACACCTCGCCATCCACGTTTTGAAATGTCCAGGGAGATAACTTTCATGTTTAGACCTTCTGACTTTCCGTCATCCAGCGGAAAGAACCGCCACAGTTAATTATAAAACGACAACATGGGCAACGAGATAGAGAGTGTCACAGAAGTGCCAGTGCACGCTATTTTCATGAATTCTTCTTGAGGTGTAGAGGACTCAGTCCTCGTTAAAACTTGTAATTTACATCAGTGATGGCGGAATCAAGGGGGGAGGAGTGGTATTCCTCCCCCCCGCCCCCAGCAAGAATTAGATCCTCTGCTGAATAATTTGCCCCCTAGATATATTTCAAATCCTCTGATATCATCGAATATGAAACTGAATGATGGCCTTCATAATCTAAATTACTTATACATGCATTCAATTTCCAAAAATTTGCTGGAGAAGACCACCTCAAATAGCTTCAAGAGGCATAGAAATGTCTAAGAAAATAAGTCGAGGAGCATACTAAATAAGAGTTCTAGAGAAAATCCAAATTTCAAAAATTTTAAGGGGAGGACAGCTTCAAATAGTTTCTAAATACATCTAACTTTTAGAAAAAAATATGTTGATGATCACTCTAAATAGCTTATAGGACCATCTAAATTTAAAAATTAAGTTGAATAGCTTCTAGAAGAATCTGACCTTTTAAAAAAAAATTCAAGGCAAGGACTACTCAAAATATCTTCAAGAAGTATCTAATTTAAAAAAATTTACTCAAGGAGGGGCAATCCAAATTGCTTTTAGAAGCATCTAAGTTTTAAAACATTTCTGGAAAAGACTTCTCTAAAATAACTTATACAAAAAAATACAATTTTCTGAAAATTGAGAACGATGACCACTTCAAATATCCTTTAAGGACATCTATTTTTAAACGTTTATTGGGAAATAATAGGGGGGAGGGAGAAAAGCAAGTCCATTAATCTTTTTTGCTTTCCCTCCTATACAAATAGGTTCAGCCGCCACTGATTGTCATCCTAAAGTAGTTGAAAAACTTTTTATCATCATTTCTTAAATATGATACAAAGGGATGAAGGCATCAGCAACTGGTCTTTGGAGATTTAAAAGATGAGCTCCCTTTGGACTCATTTAAACTTTATACTTTTTACATACAAATAATAAAGATACAATAATTTCTCGTGGAATCTCTGACACAACTAGCTGGGGAACACGATATGAAACTTTTCACGATCCCGCCATTTGTTTGATGGTGCGTACATTGGTATGCATGGTGCCGTGCAAGACACAGTGATAAGCGAAAAGATGTATTGTCTAAATGTAGCCTTAACTTACATGTTTAAACTATGGTGAAGTTTATAATATAGGGTCATAGTAAACAAACCAAATATACTTCTACCATTAGGGATAAACAAGTTTAACATATATTGAATTTCCTATAAAAGACTAAATTAAAGGCAATAGTACAGTATACCTAATATTTAATTGTTAATCATTAAACAATTGCAATGAAAATAATTTGGAATGTAACATACATATTTAATAAAATATAAATTAGTATAATTTGTGCAGAGGTGTGAGTTTAATAGCAACTATATAATTATTGAAATATCACAATATTCCTATTTAAGTTTTATCTATAGTCATGAACGAAAATAAGCTTCAAGGGATATTTTATTAATAATTGAGATTTAAACTTATATACTTTGGGGCATGGCGTGTCAAATCAAAATGAATTTTAACCATACATTGAAAACACATTTCTTATATAACTTATTAAATAAAAATATGAAATACATTTCAGACAGAGATTTTAATCATTCAAGCACACAAAGAGATAAATTCAGATTATTTTACTTGTAGGTAAGGTCAATGATATGGATATGAGATGCTTTGAGCCATTTGTCTTCACTGATAAGTCTCCTTTCAACAACATAACCAGTGATAGGTGACCCTCCATCATGGCGTGGCTTAGTCCAAGAAATTGTGATGGAATCTTCCGTGGAATCAATGGACCTTGGTGCACCAGGTGGACCTGGTGGGTCTGAAATAAAATAAATCAATCTTTAGCTTAATTTAATTGATTTGTAGGAAGAGCCTGGATAAGTTGAAACATCTATATCTATTATGTATCTTTTTAGATCTACTTAGGATATTTAATTTATTGAACTTTGGTTAGAATTTTAATGTATTCTCAAACATAATGTCAAGAAGGGTGTTTAAGTCAAACGACAATGAATCAGTTTAACCATGATGTCACATTTGACCATCAGAGCTATATTTAAATAGGATTATTTGTTTTTAATTTGAAGATATTCCCGTAGAGTTTGGTCATCTAAGTTATTAAAATGATAAATTGTACATTTACAAATGTATGAAGCTGGTAAGCTTAGTGACTTAAAATATAGACATCATAAAAAGTATATAGGAAAATATAAATGTGTCACTTTAATGCATTTAAAAAATATACTTTCAATAAACCCACAATAACTATGGTATATTCCATAAGCTCAGACCCGCCTCGGTGGCGTAGTTGGCTAACGCGCTAGTCGTGTTGAGCCCAACCGCCGAGGACGGGGAGATCGAGTTCGAATCTCGGTCGGGTGAACTGGGGGTGGTTTTTCCTAAATGGTTTTCCACTCTCCTTCCACGCAAATGCGGTTCACTTCCTCTAATTCAACCCTCCCAATTCCTAATCCATTAGCGTAATTAGTACTTAAGCGTATAACCCGAGCGGGTAGTAAGACGCGGTGCTAATATTATTATCATAAGCTCAGAAAATTTGGGCGTTTAACCTGAAACCTAGAATTAAAAAAACTTCTTTAAACTATATATTCTCTATGAGAAAACCCCAAAATAAATAATGCACCAACTTTCATGAGTTTGTATTGGAATATAGGCAATGATTTATAAATATTTTTTACACCCTTATCTTATAATTATATTTCTTCTACTGCTCTAGCTACAATTTGACTTTATTAATTTACTACCAAATAAATACAGTTTAAGAGTATAATTTGATGCTCTATATATCATTGTTGTTTGAGCTCCAGAATGGAAAAATATTCATATTTTTTCCTTGCATATCAAGACTTAAGTTTATAAATATATAGGCCTACTGAATAAACAAAAGAAAATACAAAATAAAGATTTTAAACTGAAGTAATGTGTGTGTTTTAAATTCAAGCCAAATCTTTCTACATCATATTTAATTTATTGAACTTTGGTCAGCATTTTAATGTATTTCCAAATATCATATTTCTGTTTAAAATTATTATTCAATTATAATGAATGCAGTATTAAATAACATTGCTGGTTGTTAAAAAGGGTAGCACAAAGCGTTGTAGGTACATTTTTTTTTATCTCTGGCTCATTATATAATTTCAAAAGTGGGCACAAGTTAGTGAACAATTTTGAAAAATATTTAATTTCAACTGATTTGGACTTAACTTGTCAGACCCACGTGCAACATACACAAATAAACTTATATCAATACCTTACTATCTTATGTTTATTATTACTATCATCATCATCATCATCATCATCATCATCATCATCATCATCATCAATATCACCATTACCTTAGGAACGTAATTTAACCAAGGATGTCAAAATTAAAAAATATAATATTTGTTTTCATTTAAACTATTCTACCCAAATTCGACTCAAACTCGGAAGATTTTGGAAATACTAAACTAGAATAAAAAAACAAGCTCGCAGACCCATATACCTATAGATTCCTGGAAATAGAACTAATATATTTATTGATATATGGTTAACAGAAAATACAGGAATACTTAATATAAAATAATATATGTTAATATATGTTTGCATATTGGTTGTTAGTTAAATAGAATAATCTAGTATTGATTTAATATAGGATGGTTACAATAAGTTGTAAGAAATGTGTAAATGTTTGGAATTTTAATAAGATGAACAATTGTGTCCATCCTACGATAGGAGGGTTGTCTAAGTATTAGACTGTTATACCTGTAAGCAATGGCAATACAATTCAATAGAAACTAATAAGAACAGGAGGAATGAGTGTTGTTAAGTAGTTTGTGACCGGCAAACCTTTTCACTATTAGAAGAATACGCCTCATTCAGATATGTTAATTTAAGCATATCCCCAATTTGATTACAGTTAAAAATTGCAAGGTTAGTGACCCTGAGTGCCTGAAAAAAAGAGGACTATCATGCATCACAAAAATTATTCAAATTAATATTGTGATGGTTATTTTCCACACATTCTAACATTTTTGGAAATAATGCACTGGTTGTCCATGATAGAAAATAAATTAACTAGCAATAAAAAAATGTGGTAGTGGTGTAACATTATCCCACACAAATCTATATAGTGTAAGTTTAATAGGTTATAACTTGTCAATATAAGTATATTTGATCAAATTATAGTTTTTATAATTGGCTTATTCTTGAGTCAACGGCATAATTAAAATGTTTAAAACCTGAAAGGGCAATAATACTGATAGGAGAAAGAGTGCATATATTGAATAATTAAAGACTCAATTTCTTTATTTATAGCAAAAAAAGAGGTAGAAAAATAGAATAATATAATATGTAAAGTTTGCTGTCATTCATCGACCAATAAGTATATTAACATTTTCCAAAATTACATCAAGAAAGTAATGCATATCATGATTTTCTCTAATCTTATAATAAACCAAAACAATTAATTGATGGTACTTTTCTTCTAATTTGAACGATTTAAATACTATTCATAAGTTAGTGCTTAGGAATTTTCTGTATGGTTGTGTCTCTTACCAAATGGATGTCTTGCTTTGACAGGATCAGCAATTTCAGCTGGATCAGATGTACCATACTGATTTTCGGCAAGTACTCTGAAATTGTATTCTCGGTTGATAATCAAATTCCGGATTCTACAGAATGGTGTGGTGATGTAACTACTAACCTGTATGGAGTTGTAATAATTATTTAGTAAATAATACATAGTGCGGAAAGAATAATTATATATCATCTTGAATATATCATTATACTTTTAACACCTAAAATTAGTTTAAGCAGCCCCTCCACTTCCTGGTAACCTTTAATTTTTAACAAAAAGTTCTTGAAATATGTTTTTTATTTTTATAAGATCAATTTATCTCCTGACTTTGCCATGGTCACTAAGAAATTACATTAAAAATGTAATATTTTGATCAAACTCAATACATTTTAGTAAAATACTTGCCTTTGACCACGTTGGTGATCTCAATTCTTTTTTCTCAACAATATAGTTTGTTATGTCAGCACCTCCATTTTCTTTTGGTGGATTCCAAAACAATGTGAGAGCATCTCCGGAGAACTCATCTGCTCGGAGATTCTCGGGTGGTCCAGGGCGATCAAGTACTCGAACATTAATGGTGGCAGTGTCAAAACCTGCATCATTGCGAAGCTGTAATCTGTACTGGCCACTATCAGATCTCTTAGAGTTTTTCACGACAACGCTAGCTGCATCATCACTGAGCTGAAATATATACAAATAATACTATATACTATTTAACAGCAAGTTCAGTAACTTAAAATAACTATTTAGAAAAT
Source organism: Timema podura (assembly GCA_033556935.1). Lineage (NCBI taxonomy): Eukaryota > Metazoa > Arthropoda > Insecta > Phasmatodea > Timematidae > Timema > Timema podura. The sequence continues at coordinate 58,443,802 of JAVRXN010000010.1, read as the reverse complement.
AATACAGTCCATGGTTTGAAAAAAAAATTTTAAATAGGCCTACATGTTAAAAAAATTTGGAGATTTATATTGCCAAAAACCAAGATTTATAACCCTCAAGAGTGTGCACTGGTATGTTTAACATAAGCAGGTGCAAGGGGTACTTTATGCCACAGGCGGTTTACAAAGAAATATTAATAATTATATAAATTTTAAGTTGCCATCCCACAATTGACTCATACCAATCGAGTGGCCACCACTTGATGGCAAAGATTGTGAAAACTTCTGTGTATTGAGGTTGTCGTATGGTTATTATAACAAATCATATGGGCCGTTAATCTCATTTTTCTAGACTAGAGCCCCCAATTTTTCATTCCATTAGCCTCTCATTTGTCCTCATTAGGCTAAGGTGATTCCGTCCGAGACCCACTGCTTTACAGAAAATCTGGAAGTACCGAGAATTGAACCCAGGACTAGATCTGTAGCCAGAAACTCTGACCACTCGACCACACAGATGGTTTTGATACTTATTTGAATGAAATAAAATGTTCTATATGTTTTGTTATAGTTAGTCAATTTAAAAAACATTCCTATAGATCAAATCAAAATAATTGATAATCTTTTTTGATGTGTTAGAAAATAGACAATGCTATAGCTTAAAGTATAAAACTTTTCTAAAAGGGATATAATTTTTGACCATCAAAAAACATTCTTTGAGCTATTAGTTAGCTAATTTGTACACAAACAAATACTATGTGAATATAGACATAATGCAAATAGAATTTATAGATAAAACAGTAGAAATTACTTCTTCATCTGAAAATTTCTGCAATATTTTACCAAATTCTATGGGAAGCATCATCCAAAGTGGGTAAAATTTAATTTTTGGTTTTATTAGGGACACATGCATTTTATAAAACTAATTTGTAAGATAAGCATACGATTTAAAAAACTTATTACTAGGAAATACAAAACACTCTGAACTAAGACTTTAAATCTTTAAATTCACTGAGAATCAAATACCCGGACACTCGCATCAATAGGGAAATAAAAAACATAAGATGCAACTAATAGTTATACTTTGATAGACTAAACAATGGAATGATTTGTTTAAAAATCTTTTTGATAAAGAAAATAATTTGCATTACTTGAGCAGGCAAATGGGGTATTTTCATGCCTCAATAATGAGTATTGTTTCAAATTGCTTCAATTTGCAGACGATTTATTAAATTAATTTCAACTATACCATTAGATAGGCATGGTCACATTTAAGGAATAAAAACGTTAGATCACTCATTAGTTGCAAGACAGTGTTACAACATTAATAAATATAAAATTGGTGTGATTTATACCCTGGTGCACTCACAAGAGGATTATAGATACCGGTGTATTCAAGTTGCTTATAATATTTAATTATTTACAAATCCCACATAGAAGCCAGTTTGATCACAAATATTTAAAGAAAAAAGGAGAAACAAAAAACATTCATCATAAGCTTCAAAATAATTCTCATTCATATATATGGAAAATAATCCATACACTCATCTAAGTAAAATTATTTATTTATTTAGACAATGAAATTGATTCTTTGAGTGAGCTTACTTTATATCGCTTGAAAACCATACACTGCATAAATATTGCAAATTATATTGTTTGCACATTCATCAAACAAACCCCTTTTATCAAATACTTATTTTTCATATAAAAAATAGACTTAATACTATTAATACTACATTAAATTCTATAGTAAATATACTATGTACACATATTTATATTTTATATTAAAAGTAATATTACAGATGCATTACCTGTTGAAATATTCTAGCATCCTTATCATCCAAGAGTAAATCATTGTTGAACCATGTAAGTGTTGGTTTGGGAAATGCCACATATGGGACATGTATTGAGAAGTCTTCTCCAGCTCGTACAGTAATGTCTCTCATGCCTCCTAGGTCCATGCATGGTTTGTTAGGTTGTTCTTCAATAATGATGGCATTGCTGGGTCGACTAGGATCAGATGGTCCCACATCATTTACTGCAATCACTCGAAACAGGTATTCTTCGCCTTCAGTCAGACCAGGCACCTATCAACAAAATCATACCTTGAAATTTTGTTAGATTCAAACACAAGAAAGTTGACAAAGAGGAAATGCACTCTCAGGAAGATACTGGAGGGAGGCTTAAACCACTACATTGAAAATCACCTAAGGTACAAGCAGTCACAACTCTACACCATCTTCTTGACTTGGAATACTTATAATGTCTTCAACAGTTCTGATTTTATTAATAAATAAATTAAGATAAGTCATTGGAAAGTTATGATACATTTGCTGTTGACGCAATAATGATTTTATATTGGTTTTAAACATGAGGTCTGTACACTATTTTGGTAAGAACCACCAATATTGAGACCACTCGTTTCAAACTACCAATGGGTGATCAAAACTTAGGTATTGAAATATGATTTTGATTTATTTACATGATAAAGAGATATGGTTTTAGAAGATTGCTACAAAAAAATTAATATATTAAAGAAAAGGAAGTAAATTTGTATTTTTTACTATATTCCCTGCAAATTTTTCTCTCTAATTTTTGTCATGTTTATCAAAATTGTAACTAATAGAACTCAAATATCACATTTAATTTAATTGATATTCCTCCCTTAACAACAATAGTCAATAACAGCAGCTAACACACCTTAATAGATGTTTGGTTGAACAGAACGTTTAAATTATATTACCCACTTGGATATTAACTGACCAACAAGCATAGCACGTGTTTATAACCTCAGTTTTAATAAGCTAGGTACTGTACATTAATTGACTGTAACCCAAAGTGTTTCCAATGTACCTTGAATACATTGTCTGGAACAGGTGTACCATTGACATCACTCCAATCACTATCACCTTTCTTCTTTTTCTGGATGAGGTAACCTTTTATCTTAGAGCCTCCATCACTCCTTGGAGTCCTCCATGATAGAGTTACACTGTCTTTAGTGACACGGTCAGCCTTAGGAGGCTCAGGAGCATCTGGCTTCACTAAAAGAAGCAAACCAATATCTTTAGAATAACAGTATGTGTACAGAAGTAAGAACAAAAACAGGCCAGAGCCAAAAACGAATATAATAACTATATAATCTAACTGTGACTAAATTATTGTTGTATAAATGGTGTGTATTACTTTGTGTTTTGGATTAATAAGAAAATATTAATATAGATTTAAATAGAATTATAGTTGGGTAGAATCCACTATTTTACAAATCTGAATTACCAGTTAACCTTCGATTCCTGAGACTCAAATCTTAATCCGAATTTTGGAAACAAATATAGATATAAGAGGAAATATAAATATACATAATAGAATATTAGAAAATAAAATAGTAAGTAATGTTAGCATTCTTTACTAAAATATATTTGTTATAACATTCATACATGTAGTTAAGTGTTAAATTAATGGTCTGGAGCCCAGTTGTTGAGTTAATCCTATAATTGTAATTGGTTTTGAAACATCAATATGCAATATTAGAGTTCTAAAACAAAATTTACTTGAAAAATCAAAATAAATATTTTTTTTTAAGGATTTGATATTTGAATCCAAAATTTTCTCAAATCGTTTAAAAAAAAATCCTCTTTCTTAAAAATCTAAGGGATTCAAGGACCCATCCCTAAATATAATGAATAAACACCAACATAATTAAATTTAACATAAGTAAGAGTGGTAAAACAATAAACAAGTACTAGATAAGATACTTAATAAGTTTGTGTTGATTAGTTAAATATATGGGATTAACTTAAATATTGCTCTAATTTTGGTGTTTATCTTATACATAAATTGGATTAAAAAGAAAAGAGTTTGCGGTGCATAACCATTGGCCAAGGGTACACAGCCCAGCAGAATAATTAAAGATGAGAGGGGGCATAAACATCTAAATTGACACAAGTAAGATAGCGAAAAATATTAGTATTACACAAGTAATAAATGAAAAGGGCATTCCCAAAAAGCATGGGTAAGAAAAGAGTTTGGATCAATTTATTTTTATTTTTTATTTGAGGTTTTAATGTGCGCTTTCTGAATCGACACGGCTTATAAGCTAATTTAAATCTAGAACAGACACAACCTTCAGCCCTTGGCTGTTAATTCATCACTGTGAAAGGGTAATCCCATATTTCACCATGATGCATTTTTTGACCATCCCAGGAATCAAACCTTAGACCCTTAGCTCAGTAGACAGACATGTTGCCGAATGAGCTAGGGTGTCGGAATGAATCACTTTTATTAACTTGATTAGTGATTTCACATTTTTACTTTCTCTCTATCTTACAGGTAGAGAAAGTATGGTGATCGTCAAAAAAATCGAACTAGAGATTTTGATGAATTTTGACGTTTCATGACTTCCTGAATCCGAAAAAGTGGTTTTTGAATTTCCGTCTGTCTGTCTGTCTGTCTGTACCTCCAACTAGAGCCTAAACTATTTTACCGATTGAGCTGAAACTTGATATCTAGGGTTTTCATAGGGTTGCCTCGAGGGATTTTTGGAATTGGATATCTACCCCTAAAATTAAGGGTAGTTTACTGAAGGGAAAAAAGAGAAAAAGTCGATTTTCTCAAAATCGGCTCTAACGATTTTGATTAAATTTTATTTATGAACATTAATAAATATTCCAAACAAAATGGCTACTCTCAATATTTCAGCAAAATGGCTTTAAGGGCTCCGGTCTGATGCATTAATTAACATTTTTTATAATAGCTCCGAAACTATTTGAGATATGAAATTACTTAGCATTACAAATATGTATATATATTTATAATACAAATATTTTATTCAAAACATATTTTTATAAAATCAATAACTTTCATTATATACGCAATTATATATATATTTTTAGCTTTTTGGACATTAAAGCTTAAGTATTGCGATCGTAAAAAAACTAACCTGAAATGTTGATGGATTTCGACGTCTCATGACCCCCGAACCCTAAAAAATAGTCTTTGCAATGCCGTCTGTCTGTGTGTCTATTAAAACTTAAAATTAAGGGTAGTTTACTGAAGGGCAAAAAGAGAAAAAGTCGATTTTCTCAAAATCGGCTCAAACGATTTTGATTAAATTTCATTTATAAACGTAAATAAATATTCCAAACAAAATGGCTACCCTCAATATTTCGGCAAAATGGCTTTAAGGGCTCCGGTCTGATGTGTCAATTAACATTTTTTAAAATAGCTCCGAAACTATTTGAGATATGAAATTACTTAGCATTACAAATATGTATATATATTTATAATACAGATATTTTATCCGAAACATATTTTTATAAAATCAATAACTTTCAATCTATACGCAATTATATGAATTTTTAACTTTTTGGACATTAAAGTTTAAGTATTGTGACCGTTAAAAAAAACTAACCTGAAATGTTGATGGATGTCGACGTCTCATGACCCCCCGAACCCTAAAAAATAGTCTTTGCAATGCCGTCTGTCTGTGTGTCTATAAAAACTTAAAATTAAGGGTAGTTTACTGAAGGGCGAAAAGAGAAAAATTTGGTTTTCTCAAAATCTGCTCAAACGATTTTGATTAAAATTCGTATCTAGGCGTTGATTAAGATTATAAATAAACTGGCTATTTTCATTTTCCTATGAAAATGATTTTTAGGGTACATTACAGAGGCGTTAATTTCCGTATCTCCACAACTATTGGAGAAACTAAACAACTTATCATTGCAAAATTGTAGGACTATTAGAAATAAAAAACTTTTATTTGACATATATTTTTATAAAAGCAGCAGTTTCTGAGATATTTGCAAATATATTAATACAATTTTGTGAGCTTTAGTTGTAAACATATACTACTTAAGTCTTAACGCAATAATTCTCCAATGCCATAGAGTAATTAAATATAAGTATCTAAAAAAGTATGGTATTTTTCCTTTAATCTCTTAGGAGAAATGTTTGCATAGCAATGATCTATCTCCATTTTAGACTCAATAGTCAATATTTACATTTTTTATTGGTCAAAATGTATAAATGAATAATTAAATATCAATGCGATGACTTGAAGATCTGCAACACCTTATAAAATGTTAAAATTTTAACCAGAAATCGAAATTTTAATACGAAGTGTTGACCCTTGTGGAAGACATTAAACTGTTTGAAATGCTGTTAGGTGGACAAAGATGCGCCTCTTTTCTCATTGATTCTATATCATTGTATATTATTTTATGCGTGTTCTTATGTGGAGTGGTGATGATACAATGTACATTATTTTCCGTTCAGAAATCTTACGAGTTTATAGAAAGAGAGAGAAAGTCTGTGCGGTGCGCCGTACCTTTTTTTTTTAAATTGGGGTTTATTGTTTATTTTAAGTTTTAGAATAAGTTTTTATACTATTATAATATCAGGTTGGTCTTCTAATTCTAATTATTAATTACTAGGAAAATTATGTTTAGTTTCTAAAACTATATCTTATTAATTTAGTTTGTCTATAATAATATTATAATTCATTTTATTGGTTGGTAGATTTATTTACATAACTATCAATATTATGTTTGGTTTATATTACTTTTAATTCAATAAATTTGGTTTGAATGGCTTCTTGTTTGGCAGAAACTAACCTTTATCCATTTGTCTTTGCACATAGTCATAAATTTAATGGAACACTTTCCATCTTGAGAAAGTAATTTAAAGAAATGGGAATTCCAAGCCACACATAAGTATTCATAACTAATGTAAGCAAAGGCACAATATCTACCTTGAAAAAATCTCTCTTAGCTAACCTATAATAATTAATATTGAATACGTTCAAAATTTTGGAGAGTAAGTTCAGTTAATGGAAAACTACACAAAAGAGATATATAATTTATCTTAAAATGAACAAGATCAAAATATGAGGTTATTACAGAGCCAAAATAAAGGAAACTGTACTTAACAAGCCTAGTAATGTAAATGATTATGTGGCTTCACTATGGTTAAAATATAGTTTAATATTGAGATGGTCACCGAGGTAGTTAACAATCTGATAATCATACCATTTTCCAGATTGTATAGTTTAAACCATATGAGTGTTTATTTAGAATTGGACATAACTTAAGGTGGACAAAATTAAAATACCTTTTAAGTGTTCATGTGTTTGCAGAGGCAATAAATAGTACAGACCAATTTGCCTCTTGATAACTATCACAATAAAAAAATAAAAAAATTCCTGTGTCAATTTTTACAATAAAATTAGGGATGTGCGAGAATAACTTTTCTAATTCAAGACAAAATCAGGAAGAGAATATGAAACAATAACGAAATGCGAGAACAAAATGAGAAAAATTCCTTTAAATTATAAAAATGTAAATTTATGTTTATTAAAGAAAATATATTGAAATTTGAGCTGAATTATCTTATAGTTCATTCAAACACTTGAGATATAACTCAAAGACCTTTTAAATGCAATTCAAAAAATTTTGATAGTTGCAATGAATTCCATTTATAATTTAATTTTTTGGTGTAACAGTTTATAATGTCAAAATGCAATATCGAAAAACAATATTTATAGGTAAAACATTTCTTAATGAAGGCTGTTTTTGAGGAAAAGGTGTTTCCTATTTTTGGATTCATACAGTATTGGTATTATTAGAAATAATAAATTCTCTGTTTGGTTTACAAATTTTTTAGGGGAGTTATTTGGTTTTCCATTTTCTTCAAATTTCTCGAATTTTAGAGATTAATTTTTAACTTTAAAGACAAAATCAATATTTTTTTTTTCTCGTCTGATCGAGATATTTTTGAGTCTTACACATCCCTATATAAAATACCTGATACCTTATGTATAAAGTTGTTAAACCATTAATATGTGAATGATAATATTTGAAATACTTTAAATTCAAGATAATAACTTTGTGTTAGCATAAGTCATGAGATTTACTTTGGTCAAAGTAGATGGCATAGGTTTTATCTTTAGAAAAAATAGAGGGCTCCAATTATTCAAATTTGTTTCCAAGTTATACTTTTTTTAATGGAAAATATTATGCTTAATTTTTAAATGAATAAATATATGTGTAGCTACAAATACTTAAGAAACACAGATAATATATAATATTAGATCTTGAGCCATATTTAAAAATGGAAATAAATATTGATACTTTTGTTTTTACAAATGTACAGTAAAGTTCAACTAAATACTATGGTTCAAATAATGTACTAATGATCTAGAATATGGGCACACATTTTACCATTGAAATTACAACATTTTTGTATCTCTTGGATGAACTCAGGGCATGTATCAGTAGTAAGAGAATACAAGGAACATTTTATCATTTAGAAATTAATTATATTAACTCTCTATTTCTTGTATGAATGAATAAGAGGGTGTATATTGATGGATACGTTAATGAAAAATTTATTTTGCTGAAGTTAGTTAATTTAATAGAAGCAGTGAAATTAAAGGAGCATTTGTAATTTTTTGTTATTATTTCATGCATTTTCAATGCACTATTTTTTGATTAAATTTAAACAACCACAAGTGATTGTATTTAAGAATAAGCATAAACAAATTATTGGTAGTTCTACCACTATTGCTTTAAAAACAACTATTTTTAAAACCCAAACATGATTATTTCAAGTAATCAAGTACTATTTATTTATCTGTGTTTTAATCATTTGAGCAAACAAATATTTTATTTTAAATGTTCCAAATAAAAAGAAAATTGCCAAAAAGTTTTATTTCAAGCATTGTCTTTACTACAATATATATAGTTGATACACAAGTTTAGCATTATTTTATTTTTTATTTTTAGCACCATGTCTTAGTAAATAATTTGTTGACTTGTAAAAGGTGGCCTAAATAGATACCATTTGCCATAGGAATTGTGGTAATTGACAGCTATCAGAATATATAAAAATGGTTGAAAGAAAATGACAATTAAAAACAAATTGTTTGTTTGTGAAAATTTTGACTGCCAAAAGTGAAAACAAATCAACACATGGCTTTGCAGATCATATGGCTTGGCGAATGGATACATGAGAGTTGATCTGGTAACCTTTCTTTGTTGTCACTTACCTACAATCCTATCATAGATGGGGTATTTTTACATATATATATATATATATAATTATATAATATATTATTCATATGAACACTTACAGCGCTGTGCCTCAGCAATAATGGGATCAGTTGGTTTGCTGGGTTTCCCAGGACCAGCTTCATTGATTGCAATCACTCTAAACTCATATCGTGATCCTTCTCGAAGATCCTGACTGTGAAGCTTGTGTTGGGAGTTGGATAATTGTTCACCTTAATCCATTCTCCTCCTCGTTCACGTTTCTCAACATAATAACCTAATGTCAAAAAGAATAAATTGAAAGTTATAATATAAACTATAATATCAACTATAAATCACATGTTTGCTAAGAATAATGAAGCAAGGGTATTTTTTGTTTGTTCTTCATGTCTTTCTAGTCATTCGTTCTATCCACATGTTTGCACTTATGATAAATGCGTGAGGTAGGTAAAATTTTAAAGGAAATGTACCCTTGTTTGCTTGGAGGGTGAGTAGAAAGGCATTTAGGAAAAACATTATTCATACACCCAACAGATATTCAAACCTATACCACAGACCAGATGAGATTGATTACTTATCTCTCATGCCCATCGATACAAGTAAGCCTACTACTTATGTATTAACTAATATTTATACTAGTTTATAAGTATGCATTTGATATACATAAAATCAGTAAAATAATAATTACAGATACTTGGGAAAAACAGCCTTAAATCATTTCTAACTATAATTTTATAATTTTAACGTATAGTCTATCTGGACAATAGCAAAATTTTAAACCAGTTGGGATAATTGTGAATTGAAGTTTGTGCTACTATTTATAGTATATATGCCATACTTATATGACCATTGTGCAAAATGATTATACTCGTCAATGTCTGGCACGGCTTCTCATATGAGTGAATCAATTATTAGCCAACAGATGGCAATAGTAGGACCAATAGAGCTTTAACAATAAACTAGTGCTCTACAACAAGCAATCTTCAGCTAAAGCTGAGTCTGCGTGTGTTGATTATGTTAGAATTATGTTCATTCATGTTGAAGACAAGGGTTTTGGTTTCACATTCCATGACATCGTACCTCGGAAAGGATGCTGATGTAAACAATTTGATTTTATTAAATGTTGTGCCCTCAAAAATCTCATGGCCTGGGCATATGTCTAGTCTTCCTAGTGGGTAATGCTGCACTGATGACTTGAGTATATTCAATCATAAATCTTTAAGGCCTGATTAAAATGTGAGTTTATTAAACTATAAAAAGCTTTGAAGTGTGGCCATGTTTATATATAATATATTTTATTAATACACATTATTATATTGATAAGTATTATCAATTATTAATACCAGCATCAAATTTCTACCATTAGATATTTATTTGAATAATGGTATCAGCTGAAGCCTAAATCAAATTGGAAATAATTTTCTGAAGTGGTCACTTATTTATTATATGGTAAAGAAAAAAATTATAACTAAAATTTGAAATATTTTCTTTAGTCATTAAAATTAGAACATGTTTGAAATTACTTTTGAGTGTGAAATAATCATATCTTTGCTAGTGATCCACATTAAGATATTTTATACTCTAGAGATGATATCAATAAATATTATCAAGATAGTTTTTAATGATATGTCTATTAGTAAAACTCGAGTAAATGTTTACCTGTGATAGGTTTCCCTCCAGTATTTAAGGGTGGGTTCCATGTCAGACTGCAGTTATTGGGACTGTAAGCTGTTATCTCAGGAGTACTTGGAGCATCTGGAGGATCAAATGGACTCTTGGCCACAACAGGCTTCCCTTCTAATGGCTCCGACAGACCATAGATGTTCTCTGCTCGCACACGGAACACATAACGTTTTCCTTCATGCAAGCCTTTTGCTGTGAATGAAGCCTTAGGACAGAAGCCTGGGACCGGTCTCCAACTATCCGAGCCAAACTCTGACATTTCGACAACATAGCCTAAAAACAACAATATACAATAAGATTCAAATAGAAAGTAACATTTTTGACAGTTACAAAAATTGCCGAGACAATTTTTTAATCTGTATGTGTTAGGTCATGTGATATGCAGTTGTTACCTTTGATAAATAATATTAATGAATATGAAATTGTTATCATTATGATTATATCAATATCAATATTTTCAAAATATATATATTAGTTTTTTTATAAAAAAATCCTTGATACTAGAATCCTTCTATAACAATGTGTATAAAAGAGTGTAATTTTAAATCTTATGAGAAATGAACGGTCATTTACGTTTTCCAAGTAATGCTGATGCTGAGAGAAGCACAAGAATAAATTAAAAATAATTGATTAACAGTTTAGGTAACACCATGATTTTAACTGTTAATTAATGTGGAAAATCAATGCATTTTGCAAAATATACCTAATAGAAAAATGATATGTTGTACAAGATAAAATAATACAAATGAGAAAAAGTCAACCAGTATGGTAGATCTTTATAAAGATAGTTATTTACCATGTACATTACTATCGGTAGGCCCTCATATTATTTCATTATGGTACTAATAAACTTCATGGTGACTTGCAACAATTATTAAACTATGCATACAAATAAATAATTATATGATATTACCATCTTTTCCAATAATTTCGTACAACACTTTACTCAACTTTTTTTTTTCCATCACCGCGTCTTACTACCCATTTGGGTTATATGCTTAGAATCTGTTCATGATAGGTTTTTACCTGGATGACAGTTAGAAAATCATATGTTTAGGTTTTGGGTTGCTACCACTTGTAAGAAATCACTGTTTGTAATAAATTTTAAAATTTTAATCACCCGTTATATTTTACATTAAAAATAATGTAAACATAAGTTTTCTCATACTATTTCATTTCTTTTAATCCAACTACAAACAATATTTTAAACATAACTAAAAGTACTTATTCTTCGTTTAGGAAAGTTATTGACTATGTGTAATATAGTGCATACATCAATCAATACCGGCATACAGCATACGGCATACAGCATACGGCATCATATGGCATTTAATACAGGCATCGTATTTACTTGGAAAAGAGAAAATACTTGTCATTGTTTATATATATAATAAATTATTTTATGAATATTTTATCGTATTTCAAAATATTTAAATGAATAAAATATTTTTATCCATCTGTTTTCATTACAGTTATCCAAGGTGATAGATGTCAGATGTTGGTGTAGGGATATATTAGGAACTATTTCTTGTAACTTTTTGAGCTGTCATCCAAGTAAACTTAGGTCATGAATGAATTAAATGTACGAATTACGCTAGTGATTCTAGGGATAAGGAAAGTTATATAAGAGGAAATGTGCCTGCATTTGTATGGGGTGAGAGAGGAAACCCATTTTGGAAAAATTACTTTTTGTAGATTCGAAACTTGATTTCCCCATCATAGGCAGGGTTTGACTCAACTTGGAAAAGTGTTCAAAATATTGCATATTGCGAATTCACAATAAACACATATTGTGAATCTCACAATAAATACATCTTATATTTAATTAGTAATTTTCAAAATTGAACTTGTTTGACATTTGATTTCCTTTTAGGAAGTGAGTTGAATCCAGAATATCAAAATCAATTATTCAATTCCCAGCTTCTAATAGCCCAAAATAAACTAGCAATGTTCCTAGATACAAAACATTTTTGGCTGCCTTATATCCAATTAGGAAACAATACTGATTCCCTTATCTTCATGAAACAAAAATTCAGATTCAAGTGGTCACCAGTAACCAATTTTGCTTCAAGTGGTCACTAGTAAGCAATCTAGTATTTCAAATGCTTAAAACATCAAATTTCAAGATGCTAATTATTTGCATGACTTAGTTCTCAAAACAATAAATACTTTGCAAGAAAACACTTCTACTTGTTTAGGGTATGGTATATTCTAGCCAGGAAACAAACAGTTGAAGATTACGCATAGGATATGCAAGTACAACCCTTCACCCACATAAACGTAATCATCAGATGTATGAACTTTTTTACCGTAGTTTTTGCGACTGAAAATATTAGACAGTATTTGGAAATGAGTCCTTTGAAGTATAATGTGACATTTTGGTGGTGGATTGTCTTTGGTAATAGTGAGAAAATAACTAAATGACTAACTCAGTTGCAAGCGCTTCAATTTAAAATTATTTATTTAAATTGAAAAACAATGTAATAGCAACCGCCTTACCATATATGTTTGAATAAAATATGATTTGAACCCAACAAATAAAAGAACATATCATTTCACTCACAATGACTAGATTCTAAGATGTTAATGTTAACACCAATCCACAAGTTGTTTACGCTTCTTACCATACATAGCACAAAAGGAAAAACACATGAACTCGTAGAAAACAGGGAATTGATTTATATTAATAAATATATATGCAGACTTTCCATTGAGATTTTTGAGTCAGTTTCACATACAAAACTTCCTTTTGATATATATTAATTATATATGTGTGTGTGTGTGTGTGTGTGTATACATATTTATATCAAAAGGAAGTTTTGTATGTGAAACTGACTCAAAATCTCAATGGAAAGTGTGCATACATGAACATTAGGGTGGAATGAAAAAAATAAAGTTTTTAATGCAAATGTCTAATAGCAATATAAACTTGCCTTTTACTAATGTAATGAACTGACTAAAACATCAAAGCAATCATAAACGTTTTTGAGGTGCCACAAATGGTTTTTTTTTATACATTTCTGAAGGCAATATATTTTTTGAATAAAAATTTCTAATGAAGATAAAAATGAACGTTTGACTATTGTTGTCAATTGACAAAAATATCAAATCAAACAGATAATTTTTTGAGGGGCTGCAAATAGGTTGAAATATTTACTTTTTGTGGTTTTTGCACATATTTTAAATTTTTGAAAGTTTTGGTTATTAATTTATTTTTACTTAAACATTTAACCGTGATATTCTTCGTTCAAATCAATATCAGACAGAAAATGACAAGTAGTAACATAGCTGAATTATAGCGCGACCTTGAACAAGCTGTGACAAGTGTTGCTTAGTAGGCAGGGAGGGGAGGAAACGGGTAGCTCCAAGCTCCACTATAGTCAATGGCTTTCTGAGCTTCATGCTGTGATGTGGTACTATGGTTCCAATGTGAAACTGTGTCATTTGAGTTGATTTTTCATCTAGTTTTTCTTTTTGTGTTGAAGACTATAGTTTTATATTAATTTGGCACTGCGTGTTACTAACCGTTCGGGTTATACGCTGTATAGACCATAGTGTTATTTTATTTTGTGCATATCTTATAACAGCAGTAAAGTAAAAATGGCAATGTTAAAAACTGTACAGACTAGGCAAACGCACAAGAGCTCAATTTTTGGCTATCCAAAAGACCTCAGTATAATATTACTGCCGACCTATGAAGAAGTAATATAAGTCAAGACCTAAAACCAGAGAGTGTTTTTAAGGAACCTACCGTAAGTGAAATATCAGAAATATTGGTAGAAAAAATTGAAAAGTTGTGGTTAAGAGCTTCTATTCCTAATGTATCCCACACTCGTATCTTGCAGATGATTAGAAAGTATCATGATAGATATATAGAAATATTTTAAAATCAAAAATTAGAAAAGGAACTAAAGCTTTTGAATCAAATGTGATTTTGTTTAAGAATGAGAGTAAACATCTCTTTGATATTGCTGCTTGCAAATGTTATTTATTA